>VBSM01002616.1:4320276-4341544 GCA_008086735.1 Cheirogaleus medius | reverse complement strand
TTTTTGAAACAGGGTCTTGCTATGTTTCTTAGGCTGGTCTTGAACTTCTGGGCTCAAGCGATCCTCCCACCTCTGCCCGAAAAAGAGTGACTCATGGTTTTAGAATTTGGCTTTTATTTTTATTGGGAAAACACTGATGATTTAACCTGGGGAAACTGAATTATTTTCCCTTCTTACTTTTCAGGCTAAAGGGCATTTTCAGTTCCGTCTTTACAGCTGTGGGCTCAATCACCAAAGGGATCTTTGTACTTACCTTGTTTTCTTCCTGCAGATGAATAAGGCAATGACAGCCACCAGCATGCCAATTAAAAACAGACCAGCACTCACACCTTCAATAACTCCAAACAAGGGCTCTACAATAATCCGGATGGAAACAACAAACCCAGGTGGGAAAATTAGTGTGAGGGAACCAGTAAGGGAGCTACTGAGGCCGTAGCTCCCAAGTGATATTATTACAAATAGAATTCAAGTGATGCCCACAGTGAGGCATTTACTTTCCAAAGGCTACGAGTGTGTAGCTGAGAAGATGAAATACTGGCTGCCACCCTGTAATGGTCAGGCCGGATATGACTGTATACTTTTGAAGTTGATAGTGTATAACTCATAAAGGAATTTTAGACTTTGTAAAGCTTGGAGCACCCCAGATAAAGGCCAGAAGTTTGCCAACAATATAAAAATGCAATTTCATGTATATAAAACATGTTACATAGCATCTGGGGCTTCGGCAAATCCACTGAATTGCGAGTTATTTTAACAAAATCGCATTTTTATCATCTGGTATGATACTGCCACTGGGAGTTTATGAACAGGTAAGAGAAGCCTCATTTTTTTTAACAGCTTTATTAAAGTATAATTCACATACCATACAATTCACCCATTTAAGTTGTACAATTCAATGGTTTGTAGTATAGTCACAGAGTTTTGCAGTTCGCACCACAATCAATTTTATAACATTTTCATTACCCCCAAAACAAACCTCATACCTATTAGCAGTCACTCCCCATTCCTCCCTCTGCTCAACCCCTGCAACCACTAATCTACTTTCTGTGTCTATGGATTTGCCTGTTCTGGACATTTCATATAAATTACATCGTAAATATGTGGTCTTTTGTGATTGGCCCCTTTCACTTAGCATAATGTTTTCAAGGTTCATTTGTGTTATAGTATATATCAATATTTCATTCCTTTTTATAGCTGAATAATAGTCCACTGTAGGGATATATATCAAATTTTGCTTACCCATTCATCCAGTGATGGACATTTGGATTGTTTCTATTTTTTACCTGTCATGAATAATGCTGCTATGAATGTTCATATACAAGTTTTTGTATGGACATATGTTTGCATTTCTCTTAGGTATATACTTAGATAAGTGGAATTGTTGGGTCATATGGTAACTCTAGGCTTAACATTTTGAGGAATTGCAAAACTGTTCTCCAAAGCAACTATAACATTTATAGCTCCACAAGCAACGTATGAAGCTTCCAATTTCCCCATATTCACTTGTTATTGTCTTTTTAATTGTAGTCATTCCAGTGGATATGAGATGGTATCTTACTGTGGTTTTGATTTGTATTTCTCTAGTGACTAATGATGTTGAGCATCTTTGCACATGCTTATTGGCCAATTATATACCTCTTCTTTGGAAAAACATCTATTCAGATCCTATGCCTACTTTAAGACTGTGTTTTCTTTTTATTATTGAATTGTAAGGTAGAAATTCTTTATATATTCTGAATAGTCAGCCCTCATAAGATATATAATTTGTAAATATTTTCTCCCATTCTGTAGGTTGTCTTTTCACTTTTCTTGTGTCCTTGGAAGCACAAACATTTTAAATTTTGATTAAGTCCAATTTATCTGTTTTTCCTTTTATTGCTTATGCTTTTGGTGCCATATCAAAAAACTATTTCTGAACCCAAGGGCACAAAGATTTACTCCTATATTTTCTTTTAAAAGTGTTACTGTTTACCTCTTATATTTAGGTCTATGGAGTAGCCCATTTTTGAAGTTGTATTTTAAGGCCTTGGATTTGTTTATTCCATGTTGCTTTTTAAGACTCATCAAATCAACACAATCATCTTTTTTTAAATGTGGCTAACATTTAAAAATATATATATGTTTGCTGTATTCCTTTACTGGACTACATATAATTTTTGTTGTATAACAATATTCACATAGGAAAGAATTGTGTTTACAAAGTCCCTACTAAACATTAAATTATAAGCAAAGACATCTAAATCCTCTTAACTGTGTTCTGATCCCTCTTTGGTTTGAAAAGTGGAAGATTATCCCCATATTTGGCATAAATAGATTGAAATGCTTGTGAGGCTGAGTCATCTTTTGTCATGCAGCACGAGAGCCAGTTTTAGCTATGAAGAAGAACTTCCCCAGACCTAGAGGTCAAGCACTGTAGAACACTGGCTACAGCGAAAGGCTGGGCAGACAATGGTGTCGAGAAAGAAGGTGATGAAAATGATGCTATTCTTAGCATGATGGGAATATTCAGAGACAGTGCAGTGAGAAATTGTATGCTCAGGCAGAAAGTGCCAGAAAACGATACCATCTTGGACAAGTTACTTAACCTCTTGGTGCCTCAGGTCCTCACCTTTAAAATGCTGATGATAATAGCATCTACCTCAAAAGGTCGTAGTGAGGACTGGGTGAGTTATTCTATGTAAAATGCTTAAACTGTACCTCCATAGAGAGGGTAGCCAGTAAATATTAGCTACTCAGACTTTCCCTCTAACACATTAGAGAAGTTTTTTTCATAAATTTTTTATGTACAGCCTTTTAAATTAACATTTTTTTCTCTTTTTTTAATCTGTTTCTTCTTTTTCTTTTTTTTTCTTTTTTGGACTGCAATCATCTGGCATAAATTAACATTTTTTAATGATGTAGGTGGCAACATATAATAAGCAAAATGAAGAAAATCACCTATGAGCCCACTACTTCGAGATACTCATTTATACTTCGGTGTTTTAATACTTACTAATCTTTTTTTCCCTATGCAATTCTATGTATATACATATATACATTCTCAACTTATAACTGAAAGCCTTTTGTACCAACTTACATTTTGGCCTGTGCAAGCTTTTGATTTTAATGTTTTTCACTCACTGTTTAAAAAATAATTCATTTTTAATACAAAAAAATCTTGTACTTCAACCTTCTTTTCTTATTTTAAATTTTTTTTCTTTTTTCCTTTATAGCAACATTCCACGGAATCCACCTTCTTTTCTAGATTAATCCCTTTTCAATCTTTTCTTTACAGAAATTGTGCAATCCCTCTAATCTGCATCAATCCATGATCATATAAAGATTAAGTTCTAAGTGAAAATAAACATCCCCCCACCTTCAGCCAAATCACCAGATCTCCCCATTAGAGGTCCTTGTGGGTGACACAGTAGTTGGCAGAAGATGTGGGTGGGTCAAAAGGTTAGCCTTACCTGACTCAGTGGTGATAGGCAAAGAGAAAAATGTGTCTGCATAGAGTGGCTTTGTGAATTCCTTCAGGTCCTCATCAAACAGCTGTGTAAAAGCCCGAATGCTGATTCTGAAAAGAAAACCAATTTATTTAAATACAAATTAGTTGCTGAGCACAGTAGGATTGGCTGAATAATATGTTCAAGGAGAAACAGGGTAGGCCCCTGGTCCATGCCTAGCAGGGTAGGACATGAACTGTGGAATCATACAGACCTGGCTTCATGCATTCATTTATTGATATATTCATCATATACTTTTTGAGCCCCTCCTGTGTACCAGTCCCTGTTCTAGGAGCTGGGGAGACTGCAAAATATAAAACAAAGTCTCTACCATCCCAGAGGTTACATTCTCATAGAGGAAGTCAGACAATAAACACACAAATATAATACGTCAGATGAGATATGTGCTATGAGAAAGCAAAGAGCAAGGCAAGGGAGATGAAAGCACTGGGGATAGGGCACATGGGGCTGCTTTATTCAGCATGGTCAGTGAAGGTCTCCATGAAAAGAGGACATTTGCACAGAAGTCTGAGGAACGTGGGGGAGGGAGCCGGGCCTGCATTCCAGGTAGAGGGCACGCAGGTGCCAGGCTCTGCGGCTGGAGCAGCCTGCAGTGTCTGAGGACCAGCAAGGAGACCAGCATGGTGGAAGCACAGTAAGGGAGTGGTTGGGATTGACATCAGAGAGGTAGATAGGGCCAGACCACAACAGACCCAGGAGGCCATGGTGATGGCTGAGTGACATGGGAAGCCACTGGAGGGTGTTCATCAGGATCACTGGCTGCTGCTGCACAGGGAATAGACAGAGGAGGCAGAGGTAGAAGAAGGGACACTGGTTGGAAGGGTACTGCAATCATCCAGGTGGGCTAGTGGCAAAGGTCGTGGGAAATGTTGGCTATTTCAAAGGAAGAGCTGCAAGATTTGCTGATAGATGTAGAATACAAAAGAAAAGAGTAGAATCTAGGATGACCCCACGTGTTCTGGCTGGGGAACAACTGGAAGGCTGGAGGTGCCATATACTAACATGAGGAATAGATTGAGGGGTTTGGGAAGATCCAGACAGAGGTCAGCTGTGGGAACAGTAATTCTGAGATGCCCATTACAGCAGTCAAGTGGCTCAAATATCAATATTATTATTGTTGTTGCCATTTTGACTTACATACCTCCCCCCCTTCTTGGCATTATTTTCTAAACATCCTTTTATCTAAAAATTTTTTAATATCATACTTATTGTCATCAACAAGAATTGCTTATTAAAGGCCCCTTTTATATATAATTGCTAAAGTTACAGAGATACAGGGTCATTACTCTTGAAAACTTGGAAAAGCAAAATATAAAAAAATAAGGTAAATAGTAAAAGAAAAACGCATTTATACAATTGCAAATGAGGAATGCTGGAATTTGGAGGAAACTGTGTTTAAGGAGATGGGGTGTCTGGGAGCACAGAACTCAATTAAGAGACTGCTGCAATATTCCAGGCCAAGGCCATGGGCCCTGCACCCAGAGCAGTGGCAATGAAAATGGAAGGAAGCCTGTGAGGAAGGACTAGGTGGGGCCCAGACTGCAGAGGAGCAGGAAGGGATCAAGGATGGGCCTAAGACTGAACTCAGGTCACTCAGGAGGACAATGGCATTGTTGGTAGAGATGGGGAGAGAGACTGGTGAAAGAGGCTGAGCTTTGCTTGGGATGTGCTGGATTTAGAATGGCAGAGAGACATTGATTTAGACCTCTCCAGCTGACACTTGGAGGGACTCCAGTCACCTGGATAGGAGAGCTGCTGAGGTGACTGTCCGTGTGTCCACATGGGATAGTGCCTGAAGATCAGCTGGTCCTAAATTCAATAGGCAAGCAAGATGCAGCTACGAAAACACAGATTTGTAAGCTCCGCCTGAATGAAAAGCCCATGATCCGCTTCATAGTCTCATGCTCTCTGCATGAGTCAGGCCCAGTCTGGAGGGCTGCACACGATTTCTGGGGATATATTTTAGGGAGGAATAGAGATCACTTGAGGTGAATGACTAGGACAATGACAGAGAAGACTTAAAGGCACATGATAGCTGACTTCAGATTTAAGCAAGGCCGCCACAGACAAGAGTAAACAGACCTGATTATTTTCTTATTGAAGGTAGAACTAGGCACAGTAGGCTGAAGTCAGAGGGAAGGAGGAGTTTAGGAATATAAAGTTGTTTTCCAACATCTAAAGTATGAGCTGCCTTATAGGTCGTGAGCTCCCAGTCCTTTGTGGGGTGTGGGAGCCTGGGGGATGGGATTTAAGCAGAGGTTGGAGGAGAACCAGCTCCCAGGGAAGCTGCCGGAGGGTCTCCCTGCACTAACTTACAGAGTGGCTTGGGAGACTTCTGGAATTCCTTCTATCTTGAAGAGTCTCTGGCTGTAGGTTTACTGACAGAGTATTAGGCTTGGTTTATATGGGAAAACTTTTGCTAGTGTTAATTTAAATTCTATGAAAGTAAATGGAAGACTCCTCTTTTCTTTTAAAAATTCTACATTTGTTTAACCCAAAGGTATCTGGCCATGTCCTGTGACAATGCTGAAGCAGCACAAGGCCTGGGCAAATAGTTTTGATCTAACTGGTGCCCAGGTCCAAGTGTAATCTTGTAAAATGAACACCAAGATGATGTTGATCAATCACATCTATAATTTCCATCTCTAAAAGATCCTTTTTCCATCTCTGAAAGATCCTTTCCAAGTCAAAAGTTGTGCTTCCAGGAATAATAGACTGTTGATGGAAGTATATTGTGAAATGTCCACAAAGGGTAACAAGCAGTCACTGCATGTTAAATGACAAGATGAGAAGTCAGTGTGTTGCTAATTTATTATATATTTGGATATTGAAAGGAGTGTCTCTGATGATAAGAGTGTCTTACATTTGTGTAGTGATTTATAAGCGTGGAAGGACTTTTTCCAACATGGTTCTATTTGATCATCTTCAATCTCTCTAGTATAATAAGGGAGTTTATTATATTATTTTAGAGGTTTGGAACCTAAATCCTGGCGAGATGCCATGTTTTCTTGCCCAAAATCACAAAGAAAGCTGGTGAAAGAAAACTAAACTCTGTGTTTTCTGACTCCTAGTGCAGATCTCTTTCCCTTAATTCCTCTTGGCTTACTTTTTGGTTAAAAGCAATGACTTCTGTTGGGGGGATGGCAAAAAGAGCCTGGGCTAGGAACCAGAGGATCTGAGCTCTAGCTCTCACTCTGTCGTTAATTAGTTAAATGGTCCCTAAAGTTCTTTATGGCTCAGTTTCCTCAGCTATAAAATAAAAACATCAGTAATAACAACCTTGACATGTTCTGCTCTGAAATTCTAGGAATCACAGATGTAAACACAAAGCACAAAATGGATACCAATAAATAAGAACCTTCAGGAACACAGGAAGGAGATAATGACCTAGTATAGGCTTGGATTAAGATTAATGGGTCATCAGGAACTCTGTCCTTACAACTCGTTCCAAAAAATAAATACCACAACTACATTTTCTAGCCCACACTTAGCACCCACCCACAATCCTGTCCCATCCTGTCATCCTGGTCTTATATTCCCCACTCCTCCTTTTCACACACCCTTTGTTTGAAACTAGACTATTTGTTCTTCTCTAAACAATCTCTCTCCATACTCTGACTCCCACTATTCCCACTTCCCTCCACACTGAATCTCCTCCTGTCCCTATCTCCATATTTCCAAGTCCTTTCATATGTTCTAATACTCAGGTAAAACGATACTCCCTTCAAGAAGCCTCTGAACCTCCGAAGCACTTATTTTCCTATAGCTCTTATGCCCATCAACATTTCTGCCTGTATACTTATAGACAGGTCTTCTTTCTCTTTCTGTGTCATAAGCTCCTTGAAGGCAGGGACTCCCTCTTATTTATCTTTCTATAGCCCACAACACCTGGCCCAGTACCTTACACAGAGGGGGTGATAAAACATATATATCAGTATGACCATAATATGAATAAGACACTATTTTAATGAACAGATATCCGATAGAATTATTTCCACTTTCTATGTGTCCAGAATCAGAATTCTATAGCAGAACGTTATAGATCATGTGGTTTAATTTCCTTCAGTTGAGGAAAATGAGGTCAGGAGAAGCTGACCACCTGACTGTGGTCACATTGCTATTCTATTTAGAATAAAAACAAAATCAGATCAGTACTTTCCTAACTTCCAAGCTGCCTCTCCCCATAATGATCTGCCCTTTCTCCTTCCATATGGAACAATGCTAATAATACATACGGATAATAGCAACCCAACAATGGAAGGGAGCACATTACATTCGTTGACATAATAAACTTGCATATCAGTTAAACCTAGAATTTCCCATTTCTTTTCAATCTTAATTTTCCTTTTTCCATGTTCTTTCCTGTGTACCTATTCCCTTTGGAAAAAAGATGCCTGACAGCATCTAGGGTCACTGTGGTGATTATCACCTTGAGACAGGCAGAATTCTGACTGCACCGAGCCGGAATTCAGCCGTTGCCACACAAGGGGCTGCTTAGCATGTGGCTTTCCCATGTGCTTTGAAAGGCTGTGCCTGCTCTTGTCAAGCATTGTCTGCCTGGCATGCTTTTAACAGGACTGAACCAAAGGCATATTGGAGAAATATAGGAAAGCTGTGTTCTAGAAAACAAATTTGTATGCCCTGAGTTGATTAAGCTATAACAAGAATGTATAGCTTTCATAGAGCATCTCAGCTCATTCCCTTATTTGTTCATAAACATTCATTAGCACCTAATTGGTGCCAAGGACATGCCATATTGTTTCATAACCCTTGACACATCTGTGTCCCCTATTAGACTGTGAGCTCTTGCAGTCTAGTGAAGAGAACGGGTAATTTGATAAAGTGTTAAAAGCCACTTGTAAATGCAGTATTGGAGGAATGGGGTGCTGTGAAAATGGAGCTTGGGGGCGCCTAACCTCTCAGCTGTGGGTTGGCAGGGGTGGTGTGGGTCTGGTAGGGGAAGTTGAGCTGGCTTTTGAAATGTATGAAGAAATTCACCAGCCAGACAAGAGTGGAAAGCATTTCAAATACAGTGAAAAGAATATGCAAAAGCTCAGAGGTGTAAGAGAGCTATGTCACATTCAGGGAACTCTAAGGAGGGGAGTAGCAAGAGGGCAGGGTGTACCTGGGCCAACTGATTGGAGACAAGGCTGGCAAGGTAGGCAGGAGAGAGAAGGCAAGGGCTTTGTGTGCTCTGCTCTGGAACCTGCACCTGCTCTTGTAAGTGAATGGGAACCATGGGAAGACCTCAATCTGGAAGGGACGTGACTGGATTTGATCTGTCACATACTCAGGACTACTCCTCAGGACAACCGTATGATGCTTTGCAGATGAAGAAAGTGAGGATTAGAGAACTGAAATGCTGCTTACAGAGTTACACAGCTAAAAAGTAGCAGAACTGGGACTCAAATGCAGGGGCTCTTCCAAAGACCTCTGCAGCTCCTATGGGTTCTGGTCCAGACACGATTGTCTATAGCTTCTTGCTCACACTCTGAAATTTAGAATGAGTCATCTTCACTCCTTCTCTCTCCATAAGTGAATAAACAAAATCAGCCTCAACTTTCCAACTCAAAAAGAGAAAGCCTTTGAGAGACTTTTGCTGAAGTTTTCTTGAGCAAGGAGCTAAAGCAGCTTTTGATTCTTATAGGAACTGAAGAATCCCAGTGTTTTGATCTCTCTTATGTTTTTCCCTTGCTTTTCTGAGATCTCATCTCCTTTAGGTAGGCTCATATGATATTTACTTCTTCTTGCAGTATTCATTAGCATTTTGGCTCATTCCCTTATTTGTTCATAAACATTTCAAAAGCACCTCTTTTGTGCCAGGTACATGCCATATTGCTTCATGACCCATGACATGTCTGTGTCTCCTATTGGACTATGAGCTCTTGTAGTCTAGTGAAGAGGACAGGTAATTCGATAAAGGATTAAAAGCCACTTGTAAATGGATTAAAAGCCACTTATAAATGCAGTATTGGAGGGATGCAGGGATGGGTGCTATGAAAATGGAACTGAAGGGGTACCTAACTGTGCAGCTGTGGGTTGACAGCGGGGTGTGGGTCTGGTAACTGGTTGAGCTGATATTTACTTCTCCGTGAATTTTAAATATCACTAATAAGTTTGTGTGTGTTTACTCTGGACATGTTGACTTTGCCTGGGAAGCAACAGCAAGCTTCTACTGAGTCCTGAGCAGAGGTGGCTATACAGAGTTCCTGCCAAAAGTGAGTCTTGTTTTAGGAAAAACATCTGCCTGCCTTTGTTGATGCGAGGGAAGGGCTAAAAACTCTCTCTGGTTTGATGCTATGTCATAGTCTCCTTTTGGAGCTGGTGGAAGAGTTTTGTCTATTGAGACCCAGGAGTGATCCAAATAGGTGAGAATCAATGAGATCTCAGCGCTGACCAACCAGAATGGACACTGGCCCATGGAGAACTTGATTGGCTGCCACAATGGCCTAGATACCAGCTCGTCCAACACCCAACAGGGAAGGTACATCCTCTGCAAAAGTAATACTCTGGGATGCCTATAGCCTTATATACAAGACAGTAGCATAGGTCCCTGTCTCCTGAGGACACTGATTGGGATGCTGTGTACTCCTGCTAGTACCTGCTTTCTGAAAATGCAGTGCAGAGCAAAAGCACTACCAATTCCTATGGCTGGGAGGGCCCGTTGGCAGCAGCAATGCTTCTGGGGCCAAAGCAACACGGCTGCTCCTTTATATCTGCCATCTCAGTGGGAGGAGAGGCTGCCCCATTCATTCAGGGGCTCTTTTCCTTAAAGAGTTCTGCCTGGACATCTTTACAATGCCTTAGAAGGTAAATAAATAAGTATAATTCCAGTCCTCATTAAAAGTGGTATATATAACCTCCTATGGTTTGGGTCTCCCTAAACTCAGTCTTTCTATTAATATTTGGACATTTTCATAATAGTGAACATCATAAATTATCTGACTCATATTAAAGAAGTTGTAGGAGAAAGAACAATCTGTTAAGAACCTTGCATTCTTCACATAAAGAATTGGAGCTTTTGTACAAGGCTGAAGGCCCTCTTTACACATTACCTGCTAATGGAGGCAAGAACCCAACTTTTATAAATTACCCAGTAATATATAGAGTACTCTTGGAACATAAGTTATTAATCTACAGGAGCGCACATGCATCAGATGCTCAGACAGCTGAGCGCCTAGTAATGTAGCATGTCCCTCCTAGCAAAATGACGGTAATCCATCTAACCTGTAGGCAGTGTGTGGCTTCAGTGGTCCGTCACAGAATTTTTGCTGATTGGGATCGCATTTTCCGCCAAGGCTCTCCATCTCTGCTCCAAGCTTAATATTAAAACTCTTAGAGTTGCTGTCAGGACTTTCGGCACATTTGCTGGCAAAGTAATTGGTCTGATACACTCGAATGGAGGCATTGTGCCTGTATTCCAGGTAGGAAGGGAGAGGATGTTGCTGTTCTGGCTTCAGCTCATCACTGCCTGGAGGAGAAAACCCACAGTTAAGGACAGCCTTTCTCGTGACTTGAGTGATTTCAGTGATTTCTAAGTGGTTTCATCCACTGCCTCTGGCCATCCCGAGTGCAGATTCTGGGACTTCAGAGGATGATGTGAAATTCTCCCAATGAAATTAATTTTAATTCATTTTTTCTAAAATAAAAATAAAGTATGTATGTGTATATAAAATACACATCTATGCTGTCATTTTCCTAGGACATAAAATGAGGGTAAGTCGTTGCATGAAACGATAACATGTCCTACAACTCCAGAGAGTTGGACAACTCCCTGTTGTGAGAGTCAACCCACTCGATGAGCTCTCTACCTTGCCAATAACCACTGTAGTTGAGCTAATAAGGAAACCCCTATGACCTTGGAAATGGGGAAAAGATAAGAGAAATCATGTCACAGGCCAGAGCGGTCATCCTACAAGGCACGCTCCATGTGCCATGCCTGGTCTGATAATTGCTCTGCGTGTGGCTCTCTGTTATCTTGAGTATAGTTTAATCCTGGCTCACATTCGGCCCCTCACTCAGAGCACTTCCCAGAACTCTTCCCCTATCTACCCAGCCTGCTGTGTGTTTTGGCACTGCAAGCTAGTTTTGATGTTGGCTGGAGAAAAGCAAAAGTAGGAAGATAAATATTATAGAGATCAGATACCATTTACAATGAACTTCAAGGAGTGGTACTGTGGGGGTTCATCATAGCATCCTAGACTCTTGTTTAATGAAATTTTCTCACACCAATGGGTGCAGTAGTTAAAAAAGAACACTGCCTTTAGAATAAGCATATATGCTATAAATGATATTTATATGACATGGGTTGTTATCTGAGCCCACCAAGGAACCACAGCCCATCTCCGTGGACATCAATAATGGAAACTCTACACAGCTGGAGAACACAAGGCTGTTTTCTGGGAGGTGACTTCTTTTTGGTCACTGCCTTATATTCATGGAGTAAAACATTGTCTTCATTGCAGCCTAATTAAATCTAAAGTCTTTCCACAGTTCACCAGTTTATTTTCAATTATGAGGTGTGAGGAAATCTGGAATGCACCACTGACCCTTGAAATTATTTAATTAATTATGCACAACTAGCTTTAGTACCATTAAATACAATGTAAAAGCACACAGACTGTTAGATACCCAGAGAGATTAATATACCATTTAGCCTAGAAATTGCTTCAGTGTTTGTCAGGTTTAAAGTTTCCCCCTTAATCACAAATGGGTCAAAAATATCAGGGATGCTTAAGAAACTCATGTGCAGCACCTCAAACAATTTTGAAAAATATAAGGAAGGTAAAATATATTAATGCCATTCCAGGCTCGAGCATCTCTTCTGGAGAAATAACACACAAGACCTCAGTGGCAAATACATACATGGACATGTGTGCCCCAAACACATCATTCCTACTGGTGGTTTGACAAATGTTGACATAATAAGCTCTAGAGATCAAACTCAGTGGTTAATGGAATGTTGTGATAACTACCATACAGTATTTGCCCACTCTGAAGGAATTAGGTAGACAGTAAATAATTTAGGAAACTAGAGAATAAAACATGCTATTCAAAATTCATTAGAAAAAGGAGGAATGCTTCTCATCAACATCTTCTCCTTCTTTCAAGCTTTTGGTTATTTTTGTAAATTGGTGGGTGGTTTGTGAGTGTATGGTCAGTTGAAGCATTGAAGACAAGGATGGGCAGAGAGAGTTGAAGCATTTTGCTGTTTAATGGCAGAACAAGAGAGCAGTAGACAAGAAGGAATAAATAGTGAAGAGGACTGAATGAGTCAGTACGTGCAATGCACTTCCAGCAATGCCTGGCACATAGTAATGGCTCAGTAGATGATGGATTGCTGTCATTGTTGTCATTCCTATCATTATTATTTTCCCATTCAATAATTCAACCCAGAGGTTAATAGGCTTTATTGCCTATTTTTTGAATCTTTGAGAAGTTTTTTGTTACATCTCCGTGTATCCAGCAGAGATTGAGCCGAATGATATTAGAAACTTGTCACAGAAAGAGTCCCCACGTGAACTGTGAGAAACAGTGGGGTTAACTCATGACAACTTACCATCAGCCTCTCTCACCACCACCGTGAAGTATTTCACGGCTCCATTGGTGTCGCTGAACCAGCTGCAGTTGACGGTAAAGTTGATGGAAGATTTGCTAATTAGTACTTCCTTTTCATTCACACGAATGTGCGGGGGTGGAGGAGGGGGGCCTGGGAAAAGAGGTGAGGGAGGAACCAAGAGGGGTCACAACTCTGCTTACACGTGATAAACAACAGTTAGGGAAATGCAGGACTCCACTCCTATCTCAGACCGTATGTGTGCGCATGCGTGTGAGTATGTGTTTAACACTTGTCAAGAAACTCTCCTCTCCTGAAGGAAAGCAGGCAGAGGAAGTGATTTGCTAGTGGCACATTAAACATAATGAAAGAGGCAGCTCTTCAGCAGGATTTCCTGAAGTTGTAGCATCAAATTGCTTAAAAGCTCCATTATAGCTCTAACTATATCAGGCAAAGTGATGTATTTAAATACTAACTCATCCAGGTACTTTAAGATCACTTAACTTGTTTGCTGGCAGGGTACTTTAGCCAGAGAAATGTTTTCATTTCTTGGAGTCTTTCAGGCCCTCCTTTCCAAGTGACAACCAGATGGGCTTATGCAAACGTGAACTGTATGCAAGTGAATAGTGGGGACAGTATGACAAAGAAAGGTGCAAAGCCCCCTCACCCGGAGTGAAAGGAGGCTCCAGGGGCACCTCCATGGCCACTTACGGTCTATCATTGTGATGGTGCTGTCTTCAACCACCTCGCTGGTCATGCCGGCGGACTGTACCTTGATGGACACCAGGTACCTCTTATGGGGCACGAGCATCATGATATTCAGCAGAGATTTTTCTTTCTCCAGCTTTCTGGAAAACTCAACTTCTTGGGTGTCCATTTTCCGGCATTCAATGCTATACCCATCAAAATCAGAATCAGGAGGGATCCAAGAACAGGCAATGGCCGTTGAGTTCTGAGGCCGGCAATGCAGATTTTGGATCTTGTCTGGCTCTAAAGGAGAGAGAGGAAAAGACACATTTCAGAACTCTAGGAGACACATTTTTTCCCTCAGCTTTTTTGGGTTCAACTAGCTCTGGGATCTAAATAAATAGTTCTCAAAATTTACTTGGATTGGCTTTAGAGGAAAAAATTCTCAGGGATCACCAAGGGAATTTCTGCCCGTCAGACCCCACTTGGAGAAGCATTAAAAGTTAAAATGCTGTCCCGTTAGGAAATCATGAAGTGACAACGTGATCAAAGAGGGCACTGAAATCAAGTGGCTAAAGTCAGACAGAAAGTGAAGCAGGGGGGTGCTCTGATTTGGAAAACAACCAACCTTCTGCTGACACATGCTTTGTTATAGGATTTCTTGTCCTAAACAATCACAACTTGGAAACACTTAGCATCTTAATTCTTGTTTCATACCAAGGAATACAAATGTCAGCCAAGTTGCAAAAGGTTATAACATACTTTTAATGGGAATACCAGAAGAAAAAGAAAAAGAAGAAAAAAAGGAATAGGAGAAATATTTGAAACAATACTGACAAAAATTTCCCACAAATTAATGTCAGACACCAAACCACAGATCCAGGAAGCTCAAAAAACAACAGGTAGAATATATGCCAAAACCCCACTACACCTAGGCATACTATTTTCATACTATAGAAAATCAAATATAAATTCCTAAAAGAAGCCAGAGGGGGAAAAACATCTTCCCTATAGATGAACAAAGATAAGAATTACATCTACCTTCTCCACAGAAACCATGCGAACAAGGAGAGAGAGTGGAGTGAAATATTTCAAGTGTTGATAGAAATAGGTACCTATGATATGCAAGGTGCTCTTCTAGGGACTGTGAACAGCGTAGTGGTAGGTAAGACATTAGTCTTGACCCCCAGGAAAGGAGATGAGTCCAAAATAGTCATAATACAAGGTAGAAAGGAGAATGTACCAGAAAAAAAGGGGAAAGAAGGTGCTGTGTGGAGTGATGCAAAACTTTTAGCTGCCAGCTAGTAGTAATAGGCAGAAGTCAGCAAAGGCTTTATGGCAGAGATAACACTTGGCCAAGGTATTTATTGGGAAGGGGGCATTCTAGGTAGAGAAAACCATGAACCCAGGCACCAAGAGAGAGGCTGGGGAAAGTGGGAGGGTAGACAATTGAGAATTGCAAGTTGTTTATCATAGCTGGAACATATTTGTAAGAAATCAAGTCTTATCTTGGTGAAATGATTTTATTTAAGAATTATAAACTTCTATTCTATTTAAGCCTCTGTTATTTTGGGTTTTCTGTTATCCACAGACAAACCCAATCCTAATGAGTACAATCCAAAAAAAAAAAAAAAATCATCAGTCATTTCTCATAATACACGGGACTGAGTCCCTCTTTGTGCTCTTGTCTTGGGCGTGCCCCATTTGGTAAATGCTTTTCTTCAATTCTAGCATCCAGCACTGAAGACAATAGTCCAGGCATGATCTATAAGCCCATCTTCTATGGAGTTGTATGAGCTCTTTAAACTAAGCACCTGCGATGCTGTTGGGAAAGGCAAGTCTTATGTGTAAAATATTTCTTCTTTTGACTCCTTGGGCCTCAAACATTTCCTTACCAAGAGATCAAGTACCCACATGTCCTGTGCTGGGCTTATTGCCTGTGTGGGAATACCTTTTGCCTGTTGTGAACTCAATGTATGCTCTTTTGTTCTGCTTAAGCTTGTACATCACATGGCATCTGGCCAACACCAGTGCTATATATCTGTCCTCTTAGGAGAGGGTCCTTCCACTGCGGCCTAACAGAAGTGCACACAGCCAACAGTCCTGCATCGGCAGCTGGGACAGACCTGCTGGCCATGGGGACTGACACATATGACTGAAGCTGATCTTGCTCTGTCTCTTCTCTATGTAAGTAGAGCTTTGTTCCACCCAGTGCTTGACTACATTATGTTTCCCTTGGTGACTCCAATACCAAGATACAATGGGCAGAGTGTTTCGAGTCCTGCCTTGGGTTTGGTAACCACTGCAGGTTACTCTGCTTAACAGATTTATTACTATAATCTTAACACAGCACACAATAAGCCACTGAAAACTCATCCTGAGCTTGCTATAAAATATTAGTATAAAACTCTTAGTTATTTTTCACATATTTCTCTTGACACACAACAATCTGGTCCCAAACCACTCTTTGGATACAATACGGAGCACAAGTTATACCTATTATAGCATTAATGTTTATTGAATAAATAAAACAACTACCTGCTTAAATTTCTAATTTTCAACTATGTATTTTATCAGCAACCAGTAAGTACCTCATCTGATCTTGGAAGCTACATGTACTGAGTATTATCGAAAAATAAATATTTGCATTGAGGTTCCTACACTGAAAATTGTTGCTTCTTTGAGGATTGCTGCATCTATCCCAAAATGCCTTTGGGAAGAAACTGGTATACACTTCATTGTGAAAGTATTTTCTCTTAGGGATGTGTGGCAGCATTTCCTAACTGATCCCTCTGCTTCTAGTCTTGCCCCTTTCTATCTATTCACTACACTGTACCCAGAGTGACTGTCTAAAGTGTAAGTAATGATTGTGATATCTCTGCTGAAACTGAGTGGCTCCAGTTGGTTCAGAATGAAGTTCGAAGTTGTTACCGTGGCACATACATTTTAAGATCTGATTCTCTTAATCCTCACCTTTTATGCTCTGGCCAAGTAAACTTCTTTCTGTTCCTAACTGGCTGATCTTTCTTTCTCCTCCCTGATCTTGGAATATTTTATTCTCTCTACCTGGAATATTCTTCACTTCTTCCCCTACTGCTACCTGATGAATCCTGCTCTTTCCTTATGTTCAATTTGGCTGTTTCTTCTTCCAGGAAGTTCCCTTGTACTGGGTCTGATTCCCCTACCGGTCTTTCTATAGTGCCATTTATTAATACTTCCTGCATCACACCCAAAATATACTGTTTCATGATAGTACCTCCCACCTAATTATAAGCTCCGTGAGGGCAGAGATTATTTCTTTATCGTCTGTTGTTGTGAATGTTGAACGAATGAACAAATCTGTATAGATTTCTGCCTGAATTCAGATCCAACTAATCGCAAGTAAAAATGTGGATTTAAATCAAGCTCCATTGAAATAAGATGTTGAACATATATTTCCTCTCACTCCAAATGAGAATAAAGAGTAGCAAAATGTGTCATACTTGTCCTCACAGATTGAAAAATTGGTTTGCTGTAGGTTTTCCAGGAATCGCCACTGACAGTCCTGACACTGAATTGGTAGGATCTCCCCGGACGAAGACCATAGACGATGCGTCCTTCTGATTTTCTGTTGTTGTAGGGGTTGAACACAGTGAGTGCATCTCTAGGCAACCATTGCAGCTCAAAGTCATTGTAGTCTGTCCAGTCTGGGGGCCCCTTCCAGGTGATGGCCAAGGATGTGTTTGCGACATCAGCAAATGACATAAGACTGGGAGGACTTGGGGCTGTATGTAGGAGAAAGTGAAAAATCACGTTATCACATCCATAACATATACAAATAAGACAGCTGAGTGACATCAGTACCTTTTAATGTACTTTGTAGGAAGAGATAATATGATAATAATATAGTCGTAAGAGCTTTCCTTTATAATATTGATTATGTGTTAAGGCACTGTCCTCAGTTATTTTGTGTATCTTTTCCTAAATATTCATAACCAGAGCTTCCTTACTGGGGCACTGTGGAACATGAGTGTGCCCTGAGTGGGTTACAAGTGTGCGAAGGTATTGATTCCATCAGATTTGGGGGTGACAGGGCTGGGGTCCATAGACAATTATGTCCAGTTGCAGACGGCCTGGTTGATTGATCCCAGGGTGGCATACAGATATTAATATTATCTATGTGTTCTATGACATAAAATCAATTAGGAAGCACTGCTCATAGCAACACAATCATGATGTATATGATTATTCCCATTTTGCAGATAAGAAAACTGAGGCTTAGAGAAGCTCAATGACTTATCCAGCTTCATACAGGTGAATGGCAGAACTAAGCTAAGGACCGAGATCTTTTTGACCAAAATCTGTGTCCATTATCCACTGTACCATAGTGCCTTCTCAAGTTCAGGGCTAGCACATGGCACATCATTATTAACTTTATTTCTCGTCATTAAAATCATAATGAAAATGTGTCTTTTTGAAGCTATGTCCCACCCGCCCTTGGCCACTGGCACCTGGGCTTCTTACCTGTTCTGCTCTCCCCTGTGACCTGATTGCTGAGGTCGCCACTGTGAGTTACCACACACAGCGTGTACTTCCTTCCAGGAACGAGGCCGTGAAAACGCCACTCTGTCAAGTGCTTGTCTTTCCAGTTTTCCTTCTTCGTGCCATTGGGATGGTAGAGAATCAGCTCATAAAAGTCGAAGTCCCCAGAGGCTGGACTCCAGCTGAACCAAAGGCTGTCTGTCATGTTCCGATTGGACCCCTTGAGATTACTGACGGAGGCTGGGACTTAAACAGAAGGAAAACTCATTACTGAGAACAAAACAGAAACAAAGGCCTTTTGGCCGGCAGGTGAGAATGTGAGCCGTGTTGGGCCTATGGGTGAGTCCTACATGTTGTAGAGTCATATCTTGCCTACATTTCAGATCACTTAAGTTTAGGGGCATCTGGTCTAGAGATGTGGCACAAATTAAAACAAAACAAAACAGGCGGTGACTTCTATATGCACCCTGATAAACATATCAAATGAAATCTTCCTAAGTGCTTAAGACTAGGCAAATAGTTTGTAACTTAGCTCATAAAAGGCCCAGAAAATGTTCATCGAATGTTCCAGTTCCTCCCAGTCTGGCCCATCTCACTAGCGGCCACCATCCCATAACAACCCTGTCTGGGTCTCGTTACTTCCTCTCCATTCTCCTTTAGGTTCTCAGTTCTCTTATGCTCTTTCTTATACAATCTGTATTGGCACAACCTTATTTAGGAAAACAAACGTTAACAGTCCCACCTCCCGTTGTATAAATTAGCCACATGGCCACCTGTCCCGTGGAGATTTAAGCTTTGTTATTCTTTGGAGAATGAAGACTATTGCCACCTGTTGAGGGGACTTTAAATATTGTTGGGCAGGTAAGGGAAGGTGTGCAGAGGGCAGGGTGTGTCCTGAAAATGGCAACATCTAGGCAATTCTATGTGTGGTCGAGGTGTATGGCTGCTCTTTTTCATTCCTTTCAAAAGACCTACTGAGCACTTCTCCTAGGTGTACTTGGTGTATGTCCACGTGGCTCCCCTCATCTCGGGTCTCAGCTACGATGCCTTCTCTATCTAAAGCAGTTTCGTGTCCTGCCAAGTCACTGTCATGACACATTATTCATTTCTTTCATAGAATTAAGGTGTTTTGAAATCATCTCCCCTTAAAATCTGTCCCAATCCCCTCCCCTCTCCCCTAGTATAGAGCTCTCTGAGGTCAGGAGCCTTGTCTGTCTTTCACTGTCATATTCCAGCAGTCAGCCATGTGCCTGGCACAGAAGAGCACCCCAAAACTATTGTCAGATGAGGAAAAAAAGTTGAATAGGAGATTAAAAAAACTCAAATCATAGAAAAAAGTCGATTCTGTTTCTTATTTGCAGCCCAGAGAAATGTCTCTCTCTCTCATTATCCTGAAATTCTTTGTTTTCATTTCCTCTAGGGGGGTGCTTCCAAATCACAGCAGTCACTGCTTGTTTGTCCCATTTGTGGTTGCCTTTCTCTGCTCCTGCCCTCCACTCCATCTACTTCTTGTAGAAAGCTGAAGGGCATCGCTTGAACTGAGCCGTGATGGGTTACACACCTCCTTGGACAGTCTGCTGGCAAGTGGAGGGGCCAGATTCATTGTTTGCCAAACCCCATCAAGCAAACAAGTGGAGGCAAAAGAGCAGAAGCCAGTGCAAAAAGGGGCCACAAATTATTTGTGTATAATCAAAGGTGTGATTTAGGGTCAAAAAACCTGAAAGTCACACATTTCACATGAAGCTACATCCTGGATAGAATAGGATGCTAAGGACAAATCAAGGAAAAGCCAGTGAATACGGTGACAATTGCCTTGCTGTTCATTACTGCTTGGGTCCCGGTCTTACCTGTTCTACCGAATATGAAACACTCATTCGACAGCTCCCCACTGTGAGTTACAATCACCATCTTGTACATTCTTCCCTGCAGCAAGTTCTGGAAAGAGAAACTCTGGACTTGAGGGTCAACTTGCGCTCTCTCCTGAAGGGTCCGATCCGGGTTGTACAGAAAGATATTGTACCAGTTGAGCTCCCCCACAGAGGGGGTCCAGCTGAAGGACAGGTGCCTGGTGGAATTCTCTGTGATCTTCAGATTTGTGACAGCTGCTGGGACTGGAAAGTCAGGAGCAAGAAAATGAGGGAGGGAGGGGCAGTGGGTGGAAAAGAAAGGGAAAAAAGCAAACAGAGAAAGTCAGATTCAGGGATATGGGAAAGAGAAACAGTAGGCAAAGCCAAAACCATTTTTAAAAGTTTCATATCAGGATTTTGTGCCCCTTTTGGGCTTTAATGCTACCTCTTGGCAAGGGGGACAAGTGCTGCTAGGAACAGGCTGGGCCAAACTGTTGGCACAGCTGCTGCCTGGTTCCTCGGAAGGCTTGAGATGCCGGCAGAAACGGAACGGGACATCTGTCTTGATTTCGCCTGGGTTCTCCTCCCTCCACCCTGCATGCTCTTTCTCAGGCTCTTTTTGCTTTCTCCTCTCCTTATGCCAGGCCCTTAAAAGTGGGTCTTTCCCATGGTTCCATCCCTGGCTCCCTTTGTATTCTATAGGACTAGCCGAGTAATCACTCTCATTTACTTTATAGATTTAACTAGCATTTTGATCCAAAGCTTTTTATGTACAGCTCAGTTCTCTTCTGAGCTCAGGTCCATATTCCCTCATGCCTATGTTCCCTTTCTCTGCAAGTCATTCAGACAAACTTAATACAGAACAGAGTCTAGATTTCTCTTTGACCCTCCTTCCTCCTGCTTCTCTTATCTCCGTTAATGGAATCACCTTCCACCAGACACCCCAGGTAGAAACTCTGGCATCTTCTTCTTTTCCTCTTTCAGCCACGAAGTACCACCTTTTCTAATGCAGAAATACTTTTTGACTGTATCCACTATTCTTCATTAGGGCCCCTGTATTATTTCATTTCAGTTCATTTTGTTTGTTTCATTTTAAAGATGGATTAACAAAATGTGGTATATGTATACCATGGAGTACTATTCAGCTTTAA
>VBSM01002616.1:4240865-4320176 GCA_008086735.1 Cheirogaleus medius | reverse complement strand
CTCTTTACTGCTTATAAGATAAAAAAAAAAATAAACTCCTGAGGAAGGCATGCCAGGCACTTTCTAATTTGGCTCCAATCTGGCTTTTCCAGCCTCAGCTTTCCATTGTGCACCACATGAGATAGCTACTCACAACTTCTCATTGTTTCTCCCACAGCTCCCAGCCTTTGCTCAGGATAGTCTGTCTGCACAGGTGTTTTGGCACCTTGTCTCCATATGGAGAATTGCCTTATTTTTCATGACAGTACTGAAATGTCACTTTTATGAAGGTTTCCCAATTCTACCTGACCTCCATGCTTTCCCGAACGTTGGACATTTCTCTCTTATAGATAACCTTTATCACAATGTACTTTCATTATTTGTCGATGTGTCTGTCTCCCCAACTAGTCAGTCAGCTCTTCAAGGACAAGAAGCATGGCTGACTCATTGTTATGTCCCTATTAACCTTACCCCCTCCCCCTTCAGCACTAGGTACTTAATAAATAAGTAATTAATCAATTAGGCCAGTGTGGTTGTCTGAATAATGGCCCCAGAGGGGTCCACGTCCTAATCTCTGCAACCTGGGAATGAGTTACTTTAGGTGGCAAAAGGGACTCTGTAGTTGTGATTAAGTTAAGGATTCTGAGACAAAGAGGTTATCCCAGATTGTCCGTGTGGTGACCAAGGTAATTGCCAAGAGTCCTTAAAAGATGGGAGAAGGAGGCAGGAGAGCAGAGAAAGAGATGTGAGGGAAGATGCAGAAGTTGGGGCAACGTCATTGCTGGAAGGGGGACACGAGACAAGGAATGTGGGTGGCCTCTGGAAGATGAAAAAGGCAAGGAATGGATTCTCACCCTAAAGTCTCTAGAATGAACAGGGTCCTGCTGACACCTGAGATCCTGATTTTAGTCCTAAAAGACCCGTTTTCAGATTCTAACCTGAAGGAACTATAAGATAATAAAAGTGTGTTGTTTTAAGCCACTACGTTCGTGGTAATTTATTATAGCAGCAATAGGAAACCAATAGCCCCAGTTTTAATTAAAAAATCGGAATCAGTGTGGTGGGCTCAAGCCTGTGGGGACAAGCTGACTAGAGTGGAGGTGGTAAATTGGGGTGAATGCTACTACTGTGTCCAGAAATAGGTATCCCCTCCCAATGTGGCTTCATCCCTCTCGCCCTGTGATTCTTACACAACAGTAGACATTGGAGATATCTGGTTCAGAACAAGAAGGGGTGCTAATTACCTGTTCGGCCTTCAGTTTGAGCTTCCTTGCTAAAGAGACCTCCACTGACAGTTAGGATCTGTATCTTGTATTTCTTGCCTGGCGTTAGATCTTCAAATTTGTGTTGCTTGGTGGTGGCTGGCTCTGATGTGTTGCTCAGAAGGATCCCATCTTCATTTAGAAGCAGGACATCGTATCTTTCTGCCACACCAACAGCTTTTTGCCAGCTTACTGTTAAGGAATGGCTGCTGTATGCATTGTCTGCGCTTATTCCCTGGACAGTTGCTGGCACTGCAAAGAAGCAAGAGGAACAAGACAATTCAAGTTCTATCATTTAGGATGAAGTAGCCAAATGAGAACAACTCTCCTAAATCAACGGATGTAGGAGACAATGCCTTTGCTTTATTTGTGCTTCACTTTCTGGGTGGCCTTATGGAGAAAAAAGGAGAAAGTGTTTCTTGGCCTAACTTGTCTGTATAGATACTTTGATTTTCCATTTTCCCCTCTGATTTTAGAGAGGATCTTAAAATCTAACAGGTAGAACAGTTAGTGAAAGTGACATTGATAAATATGCAGACTGATGCCTATCTCTGTATTTAGAAAGTGGAAGAATGCTGAACAAATTTATCTTCAATGAATGTAACTTGGATGGCTGAATAATGTCTCTTGTTTAGATTTTTATTCCCAATATTAACTCAAGTCAAAACATCAAGTCTTGACTTAAGCAGTAGTATATAATAGTATTTGTACTATAGCTCCTGATGTGAAAGGCAAAATAGTATTATTTATTAATAATATTTTCTGTCCTATGTTCATTTCTTTTCTCATTCTACATAACCTTCTTAAATTTCATCTACCCTCATGGTTTGAATTGTCACCCATAAGATGACAACTCCCAAATTTAAATTTTCAGCTCAGATCTCTCTCCTGTTTTTGCATATTACATCTCTCCCTGGATGTTTCACAGATACCCAACATTCAAGAATCCAAATAGGACTCCTCGTCTCCCTTCCCCTACGTTCTCTCCTCCCTCCCTCCCTCCCTCCCTCCCTTCCTTCCTTCCTTTCCTTCCTTCCTTCCCTTTTTCTTCTTTCTTTCTCTATTTCTCTATTTCTTTCTTGACAGAGTCTCACTCTGTTGCCTAGGCTAGAGTGCCATGGCGTCAGCCTAGCTCACAGCAACCTCAAACTCCTGGGCTCAAGCAATCCTACTGCCTCAGCCTCCCGAGTAGCTGGGACTACAGGCATGCACCACCATGCCTGGCCAATTTTTTCTATGTATTTTTAGTTGGCCAATTAATTTCTATTTTTTTGGTAGAGATGGGGTCTCACTCTTGCTCAGGCTGGTTTCGAACTCCTGACCTTGAGTGATCCTCCCACCTCAGCCTCCCAGAGTGCTAGGATTACAGGCGTGAGCCACCGCGCCCGGCCTCTCATTGTCTTTTGTTCCTCTCTCTTGATCCAAGTCAGAAACATAGGCTGTCACCCTCACTCTTCTACATATAAGCAAACACAAGTTTTATAATTTCTGTGTCCTAAATCTTCTATCCCTTGAATCTGTCTGCTCTCTCCTCTACTGTCACTACCTGAGGACCATATCATCTCTGGCATGCACTGTTGCCAGTCCCTTGAGCAGTCCCTTTCTTCCTCACCTCCATACCATGTCTAGCATATTTTCACAGTAGTCCCATGCTGATGGCCCTTCAGTGGCTCTCCATAATTCTAAAATACCCCACCAGGCATACAAGGCCCTTCACGATTTGGTGTATCTACTTACCTGGCCACATGGCTCACATTCTTTATTCTAGTGTACTAAACAGCGTATTGGGCCTCAGATGTGCCATGCTTTCTCTCATGTGCAGGCTTTTGCTTTTTCTGCTAGAACCCAGTCAATTTACACTTTACCTGGATGACTTCTTACTCTTTATTTAAGTTTTACTTCCTCCTGGAAGCCTTCCTTGACTTTTCTTGTTTGCTCCCATAATGTTCCACAATTACTCTTATTTTAGCATTTACCATGTTGTACAGTGATTGCCTTTTTCCTTCTCTGTCTCCTTCACTGGATTATAAGGTTCTTGAGGTCACGGGCTCTGTCTTGGTATTGAATGCCCACTTTCTAACATAGTGCTTGACATAAGGTTGGAGATAGGTAGATACAGATATAAACATAGATATAGAGATGAAATAGAGGCATAGTAGGGCATGGTATAGAAGTCCCAGGCCCTACAACTAAATAAATGGTCATGAGAATGTGAGACATCTAAGAAGTACTGTGTCACAGTAAACAGCATGAGATTTGGAGCCAGATAGACCTAGATTTGAATTATAGCTCTAGGTCTTATTTTGTATCCTTGATAATGTTTCATAAACTTTCTGAGCCTTATTTTCCTCATCTGTAAGATGAAGTTAATGACCTCAACCTTGTAGTATGACTAGATATCATTTTAAACGCTTAGCATATCAAAGGCACTTATAGTTTATTTTTGTTTTAAAAATAATATATGAATAGTGATATAAATAAATAAATAATAAATAAATAGACACATTTTTCATTCATTTGATACTTATTCTTTAGCTATCCCAGGTAAAGTAGATGGCATGGGTGTATTTTTTTCTTAAAAAGAGAATTTTGAAAAATATATAGTTATGGAAGTCCGCTTGTTAAAATGAAAAATTTTATATCCTTTAGCAAGCATAAGAATTTATTCAAATGATTTGGTTTCTACTTAAGTTTCATTTGTTTTGAAAATCTTTATTAAGAAAGAAAAGTAAAAAGAAAAAAATCGAAAGAAGTTTGATAAAAAAAATTTAAAGAAAGAAAAATGAAAAGAAAAAATGAGAAAGGCTCTTAAAACAACATTGACTTGTACAAACTTAGGTGGTTTTAAATTTACATTTTTTGATTTGTAGATGCCCGAACCCATTCTCGGTCCCACTGTGGAGAGCCATGAGGCACTCTACAACCCTTCTCCAGGTGGATGCTCACCTGTCCGCCCGAGCGCGTCTATCTGATTCCTCAGGGACCCACTGACGGTGGCGATCACAATCTGGTACTGTTCCCCGGCCTCCAGTCTGTGGAACGTGTGCTCGGAGATGTGCTTGGGGATGGTCTGAGACTCGACCCTTTGATCCTGCCTGAATGCTGACACCGTGTAGGAATCAACGTCTCCTCCACCAGGAGACCAGGTCACTGTCAGGGTATCTGTGGCTCCATTGGAAGAAATGTGAATATTTTTCACAGCGCTAGGAACTAAAAAAGAAAATACATTTAAAAGCCATCACTTAGAGAATGAACCGTGGAAATTCTCAACCAAAGTTTTCACACTTCTTACGTTTCAGTATTTACTGAAAGAACACACATGAAAAAAATACATAAATTTGACATTTTTCTCTGACTTTTCTGCCTGAACTGAAGTTGATGAGGGAACATTTAGAGGGAGATCAAGGTTAGTGAGCAGAAATGAAGAACGCCAATGATATCACTAGGGGCTAGTTAGACTGCCTTGGTCCAAGTCTTGGTTTTCTTATTTACTATGTGTGGGACTACAGGCAAATTGCTTAACCTCTGTAAGTTTCAATTTCTTCATCAGAAAAACAGCAATGATGATAATAGTAACCAGCCTGTAGCATTGTGAGGCTTGAACAAGATGTAAAGTGCTTTGCTGCAGGTCTGGCTCACGGTGAACTGTCAATACTTGTTAACGCTCTTTATAGAGTTCCAAAGAAGTGATAACCAAGCAACAGAGTTATTTAGACTTAATCGGTATGCCTCACAGACACCAACTAGTCACATCAATTTAGTGCAATTTCTCTGAAAGCTTTTCCCCCACCCACATCCCCTTCCCATATTATACTTTACTTTTGTTAGCCCAGCTTGGACCACATCATTGTTACTATTAAGATAACTTTTTTCTTTCTAGGCATCTCCCTTTTAACCCCTCCAAACCCTCAATCGAAAGTGCCTGGACCACCCGAATGTTGAATACCCCACTGTATCTGCTCAGGTTCAAGAACAATATTTCAGATTACCTGTTAAGCCCTCAATGAAGGCTGACTGCTGTACATCACCACTGATGGTCAAGACGAGAATTTTGTACTGGCGCCCTGGTGTCAGGGAAGTGAATCGATACTCAGTTGCAGTATTTACAAGGTAAAAAGGAGGAAATACTTTCATGTCATTGAACAGCAGCTGGACTTCATACTGGTCGACGTCCCCATCAGCTGGTGACCAAGTCACCTGCAAGTCCTCAGTGCTCCTATTCCGCAATGTTAGATCCTTAACGGGCTCTGGAACTAGGGAGAAAAATGAGAAGACACTTCAGGAAAGGAACTGATTGGAGTTTACCTACACAATAATTTATGAATCACATTCAAGGAACTGGCAGACATCTCCCTTCCTCAAATAAACCACTTGAACTATTTCATGCATAATTAAATAAGAAAAATTGGAAGCAACGATTAAAATTGTGATTTTTTTTTCTGACAGGAATCTTATATGCTAAATGTTGGTAGAATATAATTATAAAATGAGTTATGATCTCAGTCAGAAAATAAAACAAGAAGTCGGGAGTTTTAATGCCACGATGCAGGGAGACGGGAAAGAAAAATGGGACATTTGGCCTTCTTGTTCCCCCACTATGCTTGCTTTTATCTACCAATAAATATGCTAAAATTATGGGCCATGGCTTGGCTGAATGATGTTACTCCAAGTGAGAAGTACTAGGAATGTGATGTACTAATCAGTAAGTAGAGAAAATTCAAGGTTTGGATAAATTATTTACTCAGTGACCTTCAAGTCCAACCAACCGATTTTGGATCAAGTCCAGCAGATTTTGCAATCATTCCACTTACTTGTTCTCCCATTCCCTTGTTCACTGGCTTCATATTGTCCACTTTTTGTACTAACGGTGACACTGTACAACCGTCCTGGGACTAGCTGAACAAATACACACTCATTTTCTGACTTGGGAATGCTTTTCTTTTGAATGAAGTTGTTTTTGTTTTTAATGGTGACTTCATAGTAATCAAAGTCTCCGGTGGCATGCA
Source organism: Cheirogaleus medius (assembly GCA_008086735.1). Lineage (NCBI taxonomy): Eukaryota > Metazoa > Chordata > Mammalia > Primates > Cheirogaleidae > Cheirogaleus > Cheirogaleus medius. Next base: position 4,313,929 of record VBSM01002616.1, on the reverse strand, counting down.
CCCAGGATACCTTTAGATAGTCACTCCTGGCTGAGTTGCTCACACTGATTCCCTGGACCTTGTCAGGCACTGAAAAAGAACAGAGAACAGCTAAAGATGGAGTGATTCTGAGTGGGCAGTGTATCACAGATGACAACCTGGGATGACAAAGCAAAGTGAGCAGATTTTTATTGCGTACATTTAAAAGAAAAATCTTAGATCTCTAGATCACAAATTTCTGGAAGTGAAAGATTGTTATACTACTTGGGGTGATTAAATAGATATTTTAACAGAACCCAATGAATCCATTCTAATCCTGTTTGCCACCACAAAATGTCATTATAAGAGGGTACATTAAACATGGTAAATGATGATTAATATGGATAGTGGTGATGCTATTAATAATTCTAGCATACCTTGGTGACTCAAGATGTGATACGTTACCAAGAAGAGTATAAACAATCCAAAAGAAAAATGGAAGAAGAGGAAACACATATGGTTAATTACATATGCATAAAGAGATTACCCATGTCATTGGTGATTGAGGAAATGCAAGTCAAAACTACAGTGAAATACCATTTTAAATCCATTTGACTGGCAAAACTTAAAAACCTCATAAAACTAAGTGTTGGAAAGGATGTCCCTCTACAGGTGATTGGATAATGAACACAGTGAAATACTATAATTAATTTCTTCTTAACTCAAAACACAAAAATATAGATTTTTTTTGCCCTTAACATCAAAACACAAAATATGGAGGAAACTTATCAATATAATAAGTGAAAAATTTCAATCCCCAAAAGATTACATATTGCATTGAAAATACCTTTTAAAAAATAATGTTAAAGCAACTAAAATTTTAAAGACTTATAATTTTAGGTCTGTATATAGATGCAATAAAACTATGCAAGATGGAAAGCACGGGAGATATAAACATAGGAGTCAAGATGTTGGTTACCCTGGTATGGATTAGTGAGGTAGGAACTATGTGATTTGTTGTAGATTATTGTTAAGGTCCTATCTTTTATTTTAGGTAGTGGTTTCCCATGTACATGTTAAATTATTAAAAATTAATAACTAGATACCTAAAAAATAAAAGTAGCAATTGATGTATGGTTTCTTGAACCAAGAATTATGATTAATCTAATTTTGTATACCTGAGGTTCTTCCCAATAAATATACAAAGAAACAAACAATCCTGTATATCCATGATTTCCTCCTCAACCAATAAATAAATAAATGCATGTTACCAGGAACACTGTAAAATAAGGCAATTCTATATTTAGAACACGATAATAAGGAGATTCTAGTTTTTCATTGATGCTGAATTTTAATTCAAGAATAGGCCATAGATTTATTACTATTTGACTATAACTGAACATTATAAATATTAATGAGGAGAAGTATTGAAAAGAGGCAGGAACTCAATCTAGGATACTAAATTTCTGTTCTGTTCTGTTCTGATACTATCAAGTCCTCTAGCCTGTGTTTGGTATATGTTAAGGGATTTCTGCTCTAACTACATGCCAATCCTGTGTCCTAGTCTTTTCTTCTACTTTCCCCCTAAATCATGAAATGACCCAGAAATTTCAGTATTTTTGCATTTAAGCTACATTTTTTTCTTGAGACAGAGTCTCACTCTGTCTCCCAGGCTAGAGTGCCATGGTGTCAGCCTAGCTCACAGCAACCTCAAACTCCTAGGCTCAAGCGATCCTCCTGCCTCAGCCTCCTGAGTAGCTGGGACTACAGGTGTGTTCCATCATACCAGGCTAATTTTTTTCTATTTTTAGTAGAGATGGGGTCTCACTCTTGCTCATGGCTCAGGCTGATCTCAAACTCCTGACCTCAAGCGATCCTCCCACCTCAGCCTCCTTGAGTGCTAGGATGACATAAGCTACACGTTTTTTACAACGATTCTCATACCTACAAGTTGCATCAGCATCCTTTGTTGGATTATATTTACTGATTAGTTTTTGGAATATAGCTCACCACAGATATGGGAGCAAAGACAGGTATGCTTTGTTCAGGATATTTCCCTGGAACCAATTACAGTGTTGCTCGAATGTAGTTGTTGCAGAATTAAGGAGAGGAAATTATGAAGTGACAGTGTATGCATGGGCTAAGAAAAGTCAATCATCCAAGAAATTTACTGAAGGAAAGCAACTATTACAGGAAGAAAAACTAGGCTTAATACCATGCTAAGTCAATAAGGGGCTCTCCAGGTGTACTGGGGGTAATTTGTGAGACCTGCCTTGCTACATGGTGGGATGATGTGATACAGAATTAGAAATATTGGTATCTTCACCCAAAATGAAGAACAAGAGCATTAGAAAAGGAAGAGGGCATTAAGATAATCAGCCAAAATCACCCAGACAACAACTCAGACATGACTCTCCAGTTAAACTCATTTGTCAGGTGCAATGACTTGCTCCAGTTAGTCATGCACCAAATCCAAGTTGATGCTGGTAAGAGTCAAGAGGATGCGTTAAATAAAGGAACACTTGTCTTGCATTTAAAAATAATCTTAGCAAAAGGCCTTGCAATATTAAAGTCATGTGGATAGGAAATGTTCAAGAAGTAGCACTGATGGGAAGCAAGAGGTTAGTAGTTGGATGACATACCCTTTAATTTCTGGTGATTTGGGGGCTCCACATTGATCATCATTATGATACACTGAAATAAGACTGCTTTGTAAATGGAAGTCTGCTTTTCAGAGCTAAATCATTAGTGTGATTATCAGTATAATTAGACTTTAACTTATCTGAGGGTAGAGATAATCTCTTTATGTCCCTGACTAGTACTCTCAGATATAGCATGACATAACAGACATAGCAGGGGAGCTAGGCTGAGCTCTGCTACTGGTCAGTCATGCAGCCTTGGAGAAGCCACAAGCTCTCTGGGACTTTGTCTCCAAATGAGGAGATGAGGTTAGATCATTCTAAGGATCCTTTCAATGCTAGCATTCTGTAACAATGCAAGCCATCATAAGCAGTTCTAACCATTTTGGGGTCACAGAATGATGAGAATGTGATAAAAGCCTTGGATTCTCTCTTTCCAAAGAAATGCACACACCTTTCCTATTCCCAAAAACTTCATGGACAATTTCCAGGGTCACTACATTCCTAATGTCCACCCATAGACCACTAGGTAAAAACCCCTTATCTAAGTGATTTCCGATTATTCATTCACCAAATATTTTAGTGCCTAATAGGCCCTAGGCTCTGTGCTAGGTATTAGGATGATGTCAATTGTCCCAGATCCTCGTGGAAAAACTGACATTTTTAAATGCAAAAATCAATCCATAGCTTAGTAGAAAAGATTTGACAACATATTAATGCCAATCTTAAGCAGAAATCTCAGATATAAACCTCAGAAAGCATAAATACATTGGGAATATGGTAGTTGTCTATATTTAGTTCTTTCCAGCACATCGCAGACCTGAGGTTCATTTCCTTTGCTAAGATTTTTGCTCCCTAGTTCCAGAACTATAAAGGTTCATATTTTCGACTTGTGTCAAAAAGGGTGAATAGTGATCTTGATTAACAGACATTTCAGGGAGGATTTCAGGACAGAGAGCTTCATAGGCTCTGGAGTCATTTAGAACTGGGTTTAAATCCAGGATCTGAAACTTACTGGTTGTTTAACAAGGTAAACAGTTGGGCAAGTTACTTAAGCTCCCTGATCTTTAGCTTCCTGATCTGGAATAATAACAATGACTCCCTCACTAAAGAGTTTATAAGGGTTAGTTAACTTACATATGGAAAGCCAGTCGCTAGTAACCAAAAAGTGCTCCCTAAACAGAAATACTTTTTTACACTATTTGAACATAATATGAATTTTAGTCACAAGAGCTATGTTATTCTTACTCCAAAGGTAACATTTGCTCACCTAAAGAGTTTCTTGGGTCAAAATATGAAGACTCCATAACATTTTTGTGATCTCAGCTGCCTCCCATCCTGTCATTACAGAATCATTACAGCACTGTGGTGTCCTGAGCCACATGCTAAATGGTTCTTATGGGACCCTGTACCTTCGCCCATCCTTACCTGTCCGCTCTTGACTGAAGGAATGGTTTTCATACTTGCCACTCTTTGTACTTATGGTCACGTTGTAGAGGCGGCCTGGGGTGAGGGAGCTGAAGGAACATTCGCTGACAGACTTGGCAATGATGAGGGACTGAACCACCTTGCTGTCATGAGAGAGCGTCACCACGTAGTTATCCACATCTCCAGGCGCCGGCAGCCAGGAAACGCTGAGGTAGTCGTTACGACCGGAATTGTTCACCGTTACTCCACTCACGCTGGAAGGGACTGTGATTTTCAAAGGAGAGAAATTTTAAAAAGAAAAACACAGTCAAAAGTTTGAGTCATCTATTGTGGCCAACAAAAACTGTGGACTCAGGAGATCTAAGCCGATTACATAAGAGGTCAAAGAAGTGTTAGGATTTCACTTTAGCTACTGGAAGCTGAATGTTCTTACACCAGAGGGCTAACCAAAATAAAAACCTAAGGGGCCCTTTAGGATGCCTCATAAATACAAGGATGCCGCTACTGCATTTTTATGGGGTTGCTGTTTGTAAAGTACCTTAAGTGGAGGCGTTTTTATGAGAATGCGTCAGGAGGTTCCCGGTAGGAAAGGAAACAAACGTAACAATCCAAATGAATCAACTTGAACCAAACTCACCAAATAAAGCAAACATGGTTGAGGGGAAAGGTGAAGAATGTGAAAGCCTTTCTAAAGATCCCAGACTTTAGCTTAGACTTTCGGATAGCTTCAATCTTCATACAGTTTATTCCTGGGGAGTCTAATAGCTAACACAACTGGAAAACTGTGTTTTCCCTTTGCAAAGCATTTCCTGCCCTCTAGTGGCAAGAAATAACTTTAAAAACCTATCCTGGAAACAAGAAGTCTGGCAACTGGACCAACTGTGGGCAGAGAGAGCTATTATGGTGATAATGGCCTTTCTGATGTCATGCGTAACCATTCGCTTGTATCAGCTGGGGTTTAGCACCACGAATATTTATTGAGAACCTACTCTTTGCCAGGTATGCAAAAATGGAAAGGGCATGGATACCTTTAAGGAGTTCCCTGGCTAGAAGTATAGTTAGCAAATTAGTATTGTAGTATTGAGTCTAAGTTGTACCCTATTTCAGAAATAAGTGCCTAGTAAATAGTACTGCCGTTAGTGAATACAGGAAGAAAATGCTACAGTAGATACGAATTGCAGTACTGTTTTCATCCTTAGTTGATTAACTTAGCTAAATATATTCATATAATTGTCAATATTAGTACATCACATGTAATGGATAGAATTTGGCTAGATGACTGAGAATCCTTCTAATCTAATATGTTCTAACTTTGTGAATTAAGCTCCAAAGTCTCCCTCACACTTAAAAGCACTTACCAATCACCAAAATTATGAACAGCACTCGATTGAACAAATGCTGATCCACATATATGGACATTTTTTAGATATAAAGTTGAACTTTTAGCAGTAAGATTTATGTATGAGTATATTCCCTTCCATTCCCTCCCTCCTTTTCTTCCTTCCTTCCTCCCTCCATCCATCCAACCATCCATATGTCCTTTGGTTGCTCTCAAAAGCAACTTTTTCTGCTTGTTTTTTAAAACTACTGGAAATATTTGCAACTTCTAACATTTTACTAGAAAAGAAACAATTATCCTGAGTTTTGCCCAAAGTATGATTCACATGTTTAAGAAAAATAGATACCAAATTTGTTTGTTTTTACTTTAGAATGAACATTTTTTTCAGATTAGAATTAGATTTGTTAAGCATATCTGATATCTTCAATTTTAAATATTCTGCCACCTTATCTGGGCTGGGAGGGATTAGTTATATATGTTTCTACTCTGTGGAAATATAAGTAAAATATAAGAAAGTCTTTCAAAATTATTTCAGTATTGACCAACATTTCAGCAGTTTGAGAAGATAATAATGATTATAAAGCCCTTAGCCATTGAATTATTTACAATTTACCATGTAAAAAATTGACCAATCTGGGTACCTTTCAAAATCCCTAGTTGTTGTACTTCTATAGTAGTATCCCATTCCTCTCCTTTCTCATGATAATATGTACTCTTAATATGTTTGAGTACAATAACTCATGCTTATATGTATTTGTATTTTGTGTGCTCCTCACAACTTTATGATAATCCTTCAAAGAATTTCTTGTCCTTTTTTTGAATGCTTCTATTAAGTAATACAGGCCAAATACTGATACTTCTGTTATAATTAAAATAAAGGTATAAAACTAATTATGAGTTCCATTTATTTTAAGTGGCCACGCATTTCAGGTGATATCATACACTTTACTATGTTAGTATACCAAATAAGTTGGATAGCCCTTGTGATATTTTAAAATGAGAATTTTATATATAATATATGCTTTAATTTTGTGTTCTTTCATTGCATTATGTAGAAAATTACATTTCCTTCGTTGGTGCTATGGCTCTCTGACACACAGTACCCAAATACGACTAGTTGTTCACCAACCATTTCCTTTCCTCCTAACACAAAGCTAGACTGTATTTCCCAGGCTTCCCTGCAATTAGGTGTAGCCACGTAACTGAGTCTGGCTAGAGGAATGTTGGCGGAAGTGATGATTCTACTTCTGGGTTTGGTAATTTGCACCATGCCCCTCCATTCTCTGGAGAAATGGAGAGAGCTCTGAGGACCTAGAGGAAGGAAGAGCCATAGATGATAGGAGACAGGATCCCTGAATTGCTGCTTGCAGAAAAACCAACCGATAGAGTCATCCAATCTGGAACACCCACATTGTAAAGTTGTGTAAGCAGGAAATAAGTCAGTCTAACTTGACTGATACAGCTGCAACTCACTGGGAAATGAATGTAAGGTCCTCCTCAACTTTCTTGTTATTTCTCCTTCTCTACTCTGACGCGCAGGGAAGGGGCGAATTACCGCGGATGGATTAAAAATTGGAGGATTAGGGAAATAAGTGAATGTAAGAACTAGGACCAGAATCTAGGCTTCCTGATTTCCAAGCCAAGATGTTCAGCACCCCCATCCTTAACAATGCTACATCGTTGGATGGTGCCAAGAACTACTGAAAGAGAAGAAAGAAGGTATCAGGAAGAAAGTCGCAGATGACACTGTGAGCTGCTATAGAATGAGGGAAATGGGCATGCATCAGTGAATTTCTACCAGGACTATGGAACATCTTTTTAGTGACTTAGTTGCTCTTCTGGGAGAGTTAATGAAGTTAATGTTCCTTGGGTTTATGATGAGGTGAGACTCATGATTTTAGAAAGAGATACATTTATGATCCCTGCAGCTAATACTCAGAATCTGAGCACTGGAGATGTAGAAGGAGGAGCCTAAAATCCAACTTAGAATAATTATATAAAATTATGTACACAAGGTCACCGACTTGATTCTGAGTTCACAAATAAATATCAAAGCTTCTATTGGGTTTATGTAATTTTTTTTCTTTCTAAGTAATTGTAACATAAATTTTATATATAATATATATTTTAATTTTGTGTTCTTTCATTGCATTATGTAGGAAATTACAGTTCCTGCTTTGGTGCTATGGCTCTCTGAAACACATTACCATAATGACACTTGTTTACTTAGCTTTCTGCCCTATTTGACAGGGAGCTCTTAAGGTCAAGGAACATTGTTTAGGTGGCAGATAGTATTAAGCACTTGTTTAATGTTGCTCATGAAGGCATATGTTATTTGAGAATTATATTAACTCAACTTTTAACCACATAAATTGGATATCATTTTCTTTCTATGTCTTGAAAAGCAAGAATATGAAAGAGAGTGAAAAATAATTTGAGAATTTTGTTTTTCAAATCTCATTACTTGTTTACATTAACTGGGACATAACCATTTCAAAGGAAATCAACTGAATGTGAGGATAAGCTCAGGCATCAAGTGACTATCATCCTTTGCAAAGGTTTTCCTAGGAGTTCTGACATGTTTATTGGAGATTTTAGAAAATTCAGAATTTATTCTCTCCTTCCCTCATTCATCACCCAATTGCCATTCCATATACTTTCTGGATGGTATTGAAACTTAGCTTTTAGGAAGGCCATATATAAGTCTGTTTTTAGGCTGTTTTAAAAAAATTCTAGAATGTTCTGTTTGGGGGTGCTAGGTACTCAGATTTCTGTAAGTCGTAGACACACACATCTCCACTTCTTACCTGTTCGTCCCTCCACCACCACTTGTCGAGAAGAGATGCCTCCACTCACTGTTGTCACCACCACCGAGTAGAGGCTGCCCGATTTGAGGGAGTGGAAGCTGTACCTGCTGGTCTCACTGGAAACACTTTCATTTTTGATGACCACATTTTCATGGATCAGTAAGACTTGGTAAAATTCTACGTCTCCCAGTGCTTGGGTCCAGTTAGTAAACAGACTACTGGCCATCCCTTGGTTGGCCACATGCAAGCCAGTAACTTGGGCAGGCACTAAAACACAGTAGACAGAAGACAAAATAAATGACACTTAGTCACCCTAAGGAAGTGTAAGAAAAATGAGTCAAAAAATGGAGACAGACTTGAAAGTGCCAAAAATAATTTTTTTGTTGTCGCTATAGACTCTCAGTTCTATTTCCTGTGGCATATGGAGAACTACTCTCCTACAGAGGCTCTACTACTTTGAAAAAGCTGCTTATATGGGAAATCAAAATTATTTAGGAGCCAGAAAGAGATGATGCATGGTTAATCAGTAGTTTTGAATTTAAATTTGAAATAATGAAGGCTGTTGTTTTTGAAGATAATATGATTTTCTCTGTCTTTACCCCATGAGAACATAAAGCCATGTGATCTACTTGAGCCAATGGTTGTTATGGGGTGGTATTGGGAAGTTCCTTCAATCTGACAATTAGGTTATGGTCTGGCAAACTGGTTAGTTCTATATGGGCACATTCTGAAAAGGGCCATTATTATTATACATGAAAATGCTATAATAATATACATTATATTGTCATATATAAAAAATAATGATGATGATAACTATTGAATGCCTATTAGTGCTAGTTATAGGCAGTATGCTTTATAAAAGTTATATGATTTGATACTCATTCAAAACTATACAGCTGATTTCATTATTCCCTTTTTTAATGAGAAAACCAAAGATCATAAAATGGAAGTAATTTAGCCTGTATCATAGTGCTAACAAATAGTCAACCTGGGGTCCAAAGATCTGTGTAACTCCTAAACCTGTGCCCTTTTCTTGATTAGCAATGATTGTGACTTCCAACCTGTTCTTTAACAAATCTGATACACAGATCTTGAAGTTGGTACTTGGTCAACATACATTCTTCTTTGTGCCTCTTTCCTGAATTATGATAATCAAAGGGATTGGAACCTTGGCATTCCTCTTCTTAAAGTTCCCTGACTTTTGGATTAAGATACAAACATATACATTAAAAAATGCTACTATACATGGATCAGAAGATTTAGACTTCTAAATTCTAAATTTAGAAATTTAGAATTCTAATTCTAAACTTTATATGGGAAGCAAAGCATCTACAATGGCTAAAACAATTTTGAAAAAGAACAAAGTTGGAGGACTAACATCATCATCAAAGTTGGAGGACTAACTAAAAAGCTACAATAATCAGGTCAGCGTGATCCTGGCAAAGGATACAGACACATAGATTGATGGAAAAGAATTGAGAGCCCAGAAATAGACCAACAAATATATAGCCAGTTGCTTTTTCAGATATGCAAAAGCAACTTAGTGGAGAAACGATAGCCTTTCCAAGAAATAGGGATGAAATTATTAGATATCTATATGCAAAGAAATATATTGTAATTATCAGATTTAGAATGGAAAATAAACATTGTTAATTTGCACATAGCAATAAAAAAGGAGAATGAAAATATAACTAAATAGTAGCAGAGCATAACATAGATTTGAAGGAGAGCCAAAAAGAATGTTTAAAAGGGAAATATGTAACAATTAAAACTTAAAACTCAATGGGTAGGCCAGGCATGGTGGCTCATGCCTGTAATCCTAGCACTTGGGGAGGCCGAGGCAGGAGGATTGTTTGAGTTCAGGAGTTTGAGACCAGCCTGAGCAAGAGTGAGACCTCGTCTCTACTAAAAACAGAAAAAAAAAAAAGAGGCAATATTGGAGAGTTAATAACTGATAATTTGCAGGATTATTGAAAGATACTAATCTGAAAGTAGGGAAATCCCAATGAATCTCCAGCAGAATAAACAAAAAGACAACTACATCTCGATCATTATTGTGAAACAACTGAACACCACAGACAAAGAGTGGATCTTAAAAGCAGTTATAGTAAACACACAGATTACTCATAGAGAAATAAAAATTAGGCTGACAGCTGACATTTCAACAGCAACAATAAATGCCAGGAAAACTAGAATAATATCTTCAATGTGCTGAGAGAAAATAACTTCCAACATAGAATTGAAACTCAAGGAAAACATCTTTCAAGACTCAAAGCTATATAAAGACATGTCCAGCTAGGAGTGGTGGCATGTATCTGTAGTTCTAGCTACTTGGGAGGCTGAGGAGGAGGATCACTTGAGCCCAGGAATTTGAGGCCAGCCTGGGCAACATAGTGAGACTCTGTTTCTAAATATAAATAAAAACTTGCCCAGAAAAAGCAAAAGTGGAGAGAGTTTGTCCTTAGAAACTCTCAGGAAAGAAATCTGAAGAGTGTTCTCCAGGATGAAGGAAAGTAATGGGGAAAAGATGGTAAATTGGTAGGTACATCTAAACAGATGTTGACTGTATAAAACAATAATTCCATTTTTTCTGTGGGGCTAAAAAAGGAGAGAGAAATAAAATACAGGACAACAATAGTATATAAATTGAAGAAAGGAATCTTTGCTTCCTATTTCACTGAGAAAATGAGAACAATTAGAAGACAGTTACCCACCACTATACATCCACCTAACTACTGGTATCTCATCCATATACTCCTTCCTAACTGACATTAAAGTTAGATTACCTGTGCTCCTTTGTAAAGCCAGTTCCTTAACATGTGCTCTAGATCTAAATAGCTCTTGCCGACTCAAAGAATAACTGCAGTAATTCTTCCCTCTCTTTACATCATCACCATTCCTCTGTCTTCTAGATCTTTCCCATCAGCATCAAATACCCTGTTATTTCTTTTATCCTTAAAAAGCAACCCTCCTTTCAACCATACTTCCTCTTCTAGATGCTGTCCTATTTCTCTGCTCTCCTTGGCAGCAAAACTCCTTGGAAGGGTTGTTCTTTACTCTGTTTCGAGTTCAGCCAAATAAACCCAAGCAAAGTAAAAAGAAGGAACTCATAAAGATAGCTGAAATTAGTAAAATAGAAAACAAACACAATAGAAAGAACCCATAAAACCATGCCCAGTACCTAATAGGCATTTAATGAATATTTATAAATTGCATGTTAAATAATTCAGCAGATAGAACACTTTAAGAGCTAAAACACATACACGTTATTACCTGTTCTTCCTTCTACGGAAGAGGAATTTTTTAAGTCTCCACTAATAGTGGTGACTGTAGCCTTGTATTTTCGTCCAGGCACCAGGTCGGTAAAAGTGAATTCTTTGGCATCTTTGGAGAGTGGCTTGTGGATGAGTAAGAGGTCTCTGTCAGCTAGCGAAATGGTGTATTTTTCCCATTCTGCTACAGGGGTCTGCCACATGATGCCCAGTGAGGTTTCATTGGCATGCTTGACACGAAGCTGGGGGACAGCCAGGGGAACTGAGGAAAGCAATGGAGACATGGGTCACTGATGGACTCAGACACACTCACCGAGTATTCTTTCAAGGGCTGTTTTCTTCCATCCTCAAGAGTGTTCCAATTCAACATTTCTTTTATGAGTGCTCATGAAGATTAAAAAAAAAAAAGCTTATCACAAAAAAACTTTGTTCATGTAACATAACCAGAAATAAGGACCCAAAATAATACTGCTGGAAAACACCAAAGTTTATCCCTGCATATGAATTCTGTCATACAAAAAATATTTAATCTCATCTTATCATCCACAAAACCACAAAGAAAAGTCTATGTTTGAGTATTTGGGTGGAGTTAGGAGTATTTTTTATCCCCATAGCTTGGAAAGACCACGTGCATCTCTCCTAGGTTTCTGAGGCAGAGACACTGATGTGCTCATGAGAGAGAGAGGTGGTTGGTGAGGAAAAACAGCATCTGATTAAAGACTCCCCTTATATAAAGAACCAAAATTGCTCCCATTTCTTTAAAAGGCTTTATTATTACAATTTCCAAGAGATATTGTTAAGAGCAAAGTGTTGATCCTGTAAAATAACAGGGAAACCAATTATGAAAGAATCAAGTGTGTAAAATTTTATGGTGATTTTTGCATCAAAGATATTGTCTATAATTCCATCCTAATTGAGTCCCTAACTCTGCAACTTCCTTCTTCAGTATATAGAAATAGTTTGATTATTTAGGTCAAGACCTACTTCAAGTTACCTGAATAAAGTAAACTGGAGGTGCAATTTAAGAAAATTCTCCTGAGAATTATGCCAACATGCTAAGAGCCCCTGGTGTCCCCTTGATCTTACATTTCCAAGTTATTTGAGGTTGCAGAGGACATAGATGCTTGTCCCGTGAAATACTGAAACTGGCTTAGTTTAAGCTGATACAGGTCTTTGATCATCATCCAATGGATATTAATATTCAGAAGATGAAAACATTATTGGAAAACACAGTGGCAAGCTAAGGGAGTGTCTCCATCCTTTTCTTTGACATTCTTCAAAGAAGAACGTTCAATCAATGTAGTCATTTCTCTACTGTCAGGCAAGACTAAGAGAGAAGGCATTTGAATTTCACTTCCAAGAATGGAGTATTTCACATCATAGGGATTATCACAGAAATGTTAAACTTGGCAGGGCAACTCTCTTATTTGAAAGTTGAGAAAACAGGCTCAGAGAAGTTGTGACTTGCCTAAGGAATTATAGTATAATGGTGACAGCAAGAATACCAAGACTCATGTTTCAGGATCCTCATTCTCCTCTTCCCTAAAATCCAAATATATCTCTTTTCACTTTAATCATCCTTCCTTGGTACCTGAAATCCCCATGAGTCAATATTAGGTCAAGGCAATGGTTCTCTAATACTGATCACCAGCAAAAGGTTCTTCTTTTGTGGGAAGGATTAGCCTTTATTCTCAGATTGTATCCTTCTGTTCTTTTGGTATTTAAAATGTCCTTCTTTTATGAAATAATGGAGTTACTAGTGGAAGTAGATTTTTAATGTTCTAATTTGACAAATTAAATATTACCTACTCTATGTTAGTCTGCAAGTCTGTAATATCTCAAATTCAGGGAACACCGGGGTATGACATTGGTAGCTGCCTGGGTTACTTGAGAGAGGAAACAAATTAAGGTTCCATTAGTCATTAACACCTTCATATTTGCTTACCTGTCCTGCCTTGGCAACGCTCAGAATTCTTCAGATTTCCACTCTCAACAGTGACTTCTACTTCATACTGCCTTCCTGGTATAAGCCCCAGGTCACCCAGGACATAGCGTGTTTCTTCCTTTGCCACCGTGGTGTTGAGCAGCACCACGGAATTATTGAAGAGCAGGATACGGTACTGCTCCCAGTCTCCAGCAGGGGGCGACCAGTTCACCACCAGAGACTGCATCCAACCGTTGGTGGCCTCCAGGTTCCCAACTTTGTCTGGAACTAAAAAGTGAAATGATGTCAAAAAGGAGATACTACAAACCAAAAGTAAGGACATTAATTTACTTTTCATGGGCAACAGTAAATAGGAGACACGATATCTGCAATTCAAAACATTTATGTCCCCTTCCGATGTCTGTGTATTGCAAATGAGTGTTCTTTCTTCATTTTGGAGACATTTGGCACTCAAGAAATGTATGCTCAAGTCATTTTAGTAAAATATATTAGTAATATTTAATAATGTGATCTTCTGTAACACTGTTAATAATCTAGTGACATGAATGCTGTTTTTAATTGATTGCACTCCAGTCCTAGACACAATACTGGCACTGCTCCTAATGATGGTGGCATCTTTTGGAAGACATACTGGATGTTGTGGTCATGAAGCATTCCTGTTTTTCTTTTCCAGCTGAAAATCTTCTTGCAATATATTTCTGATCTTATTAATTTTTTTTCCCTTAAAAACATCAAGTTCTCCCCATAAACTACAGAGTAAAGTATCAGGTCCTTTTTTTTTTTTGAGACAGAGTCTCACTCTGTTGCCTGGGCTACAGTGCCATGGCATCAGCCTAGCTCACAGTAACCTCAAACTCCTGGGCTCAAGCAATCCTTCTGCCTCAGCCTTCCAAGTAGCTGGGACTACAGGCACACACCACCATGCCCGGCTAATTTTTTCTATATATTTTGAGTTGGCCAATTAATTTCTTTCTATTTTTAGTAGAGACGGGGTCTCGCTCTTGCTCAGGCTGGTTTCAAACTCCTGACCTTGAGCGATCCTCCCAGAGTGCTAGGATTACAGGTGTGAGCCACCACGCCCGGGCAATATCAGGTCCTTTGCTTGCATTCATAGCTCTTCAAGTTCAGACCCCACATCCTTCCAGTCTTAACTCTATTTCCTGCAGCCCCTCCCTCCTTCCCTACCCCTGGGAAAGCTGGCCTCCAGTTGTATGCTCTGCAGACCTGTAAGTCTCCTGGGCTCTTCTGCCTCTGTGCCTTTGCTTCATACTATTCCTTCCACTTCAAATGCCCTTCCTTCTTTTCCCTGTTCATTTACCAAGAACTTCACATTATTTTAGGTCCCACTATTTACTGCTCTTTTGAAAGAATTTTGTTCTCTTTCCTTTCTGACCATATAGCTCTTTCTTGAGATTTTTAGTAGCACAGAGAATGGGCTATGGAATCAAACAGCCTCGCTTAAATTCTAGCTCCACCACTTACTGGCTAGACGACTGTGGATGAGTTATTTGACCTCTTTGGATAATCTGTAAAATGGTGATAATAACAGGACATCTCTCATGGTTTGCTTGTGAGAACTCAATGAAATAATGGGTAAAGTGTTTAGTCAGTGCTTGATGCATGGAAATATCAATACAGTCATCATTATTAAAATGTACTATTTTTATATTTGTTGTGTGTATAATATTCTACATCTGTGTGATTAAGATGCAACTCTCTCTAAAGCAAGGTCAGCAAACTTATTCTGGAAGGGCCAGATAGTAAATATGTGGCTCTGTAGGCTACATATGGTCTCTGTCTCATATTTTTCTTGTTTACTTGTTTGTTTGTCTGTTTGTTTTTGCAACCCTTTAAAGATGTAAAAACAATTCTTAGCTTGGAGGCTAACCAAAAACAGACCACAGACCAGATTTGGTTTCACAGGGTGTAGCTTGGTAAATAAACCCTGCCTTAAAGGCAAGGAGCACGTCTCATCCATTTAACAATGCTGACAGCTCATAGTACAATAATACACACATATAAGATACTGGATTAATATTTGGTGACATAAGTTAATAAAATAATGCATAGAAAACATGATTAAGTGCTTACTGGTCCTCACTACAAGAATGGACCAGAAATGTTTTATTTGTATCAAAGCTAATGCATTTATGCTACTTAAGTGATGTGACATGAAGAAGCACAGGACAGAAATAATATGCAGATCACTTAGGAATAGTTATTTAACTTAAATAACTCAGATGAATATAGTTAACCCTCTGCTTTACTCTGCATATTGGGCTGTCGCCCACCGACACCCTCAGTCATATAGACCCTACTTCTTAGGTTAGAAATGGAGTTTTCAAACTTCAAACTTATTTTGTCCTATTCTAAGATGAATCAGAGAATTATTTGGACAACAAGGAATATTGTGTAGCCCATGACTCACATGTTCTGCCCACTGCCGTCTTCTGAGCCGACAGTTCACCAGAGACACAGCTGATGGTAACTTGATAAAGTCGTCCAGGGGCTAAATCTTTAAAGTGAGTTTCAATAACTTGAGGTGCTAATATTCTAGATTCCTTGATGGTGCCTTGGTGAGACAGGGTAATGTTGTAGGAATCCACGTTTCCAGGAGGTCTTTGCCATTTGACTTTTAGGGAAGTCAAACTGCCATCATTTGTCACCTTCAGGTTTGAGACTTCCATGGGGGCTAATTAGGAGATAATGGAAAAGAGACTTTTATTCAGGATATCTTACCAGTCCTGTGGCCAAATTTTGATTGTATTTTAATTTTTGCAAACCATATTCCTTGCTCAGAAGAAAACAACCACTTGGAGAGGCAAAAATAATACCATAAAACCAAAGGAAGGCTGTATGTTTAGTGGCAAGACCCTAATCCTGGCCATTGGGAGCCTGGGATTCTGGTCCAGATGTGGCCATTAGTCAGCTGGGACACTGGACAGCTCACTCCAGATCGCCAAGCCTCGTGCACCTTATTGGCAGATGAGGCTTAGTCCTTTCCAGTTCTGAAATTCTTTAAGTGCAATGTACAAAGAGGTCTGTCATCTGCCTAATTTCTTCTCTTCTTTATACATTTAATAATATCAAGTACGTAATAAATAGATTGTTCAATAGATTGGTGATTATAAAATTTTGTATGCTAAAAATACTTTATTTTTCATATTAAGTCATGATAAAGAGTTGTGTTACTATTTCATCAAAGGAAAATGATTATAGAGGAGATATCCTTTGGTGAATATTTTTTCAACCTCTTGCCCATGCTGCAATTTTGGGCCTCACTAATGGCATAATGTAAATTAATGAGGTTTCATTAAAAGAATGGGCGTAGCTCATTGATCTTGTGTAGGGCAGTTAGAAGTGTAATGTATTTCTTGATATACATAAATAACTCTTGAGATAAAGAATACATTTTTGTCAGGAATGTCTACACATCTTTGAAGTGTGTTATGAAAGGTGTGTAAATGTACAGGAGTCCTCAAATATCTTTCTCATCAGCCTCTTATAGTTCCAGAAACCCTCCCCACTAGAGTAATTTCTAAGGCACTAAATATTTTAGATTTTCTCTTAAAATTAGATAACTGACCAAGAGAAGGGACTTATTAACCCATTAGACCTGCTAGAAGCATTAAAATCTGCTAGAATGCAAGTTCCATGAGGACAAAGACTTTGTCTCTTTTGGATGTTGTTAAATCAGCAATGCCTAGCATACAGCTTACTTTCAATGAATTTTGGTTCAGTGAAGGAATCCTTGTAAAAATTATTCATTAACACTTAACACAGATTATATTATCAGTTTAGGTTAGACTGTGAGACTAGGACCTGTGGTATTTGGGCCCAGGACATGTTTTGTTAGACAGAGGGTTTTGTAAATGACTGTCACATGGGGGTAGGTCTATGTATAGCACTGAGAAACTAATCCTGGCTCCCTGTGAGTGATGTCACCAAGGCAGTGCTTAAGAGAAGCAAAATGTCAGGAGATTGGACTACTAAAAAATTAAGCTGGGACTATGTCAGCAATTAATTTTGCCTATTTCAAAGTGTTGCCAAGGGCTAGCCTAAACTTTAGAATAAAAGGGAATCTCTCTTTTTCTCAGTAGAAAAGTAGAAATGTATCAAGGCTTTTCTATGTCCTATATTGCCATTATTCAAATAACTCAACAAACCTGATTTATTAAACCTGATTTATTAAATTCCCTTGATTTGAGCTTTATTCTTGTTCCACTAGGGAGGGGAAACTTACCTGTCCTGACTAGTTTCCACCTGTAGTTTTGTAGCCCTGCAGCCTCGGTAGCAACAGTGAGGTTGTAGAGGTGGCCAGGTGTCAGTCCATGAAAAGCATAGGAAGTAGCGTGTTTGTCCACAGCACTGCTATGAACTAGGATCCCTTTATCCATTAGCATCAGCTGGTACTGTTCCACATTCCCAGAGCCATGGGACCAGGAAATCAGGAGAGAATTAGCTTTTGTGGAAATACCAATATCTTTCACTGGAGATGGCACTAGTGGGATAAAATACATGTTAAAATATCATTCATAATTTCCTTAAAGAAGACACAGGCAGATTTAATTAGAAATCACACATTTATTTATGCTTCTCTTCATATATTAACTTGTGTAATAGCAATAATGAATAACAGGATTCTGAAAATTTCACTGGAACCTTGATTACTGCTCTGTTCAAAGTCCACAGGCTAAAGCTACATCACCATTGATTTGGTTATCTCCCCCACTTAATAGGTATTAAGGCAGTTTTTGCCGACGAAGTATAACACAGTGCAGCAATAAATGGAAGGGAGAAAAGAAAGAACTACAGAAGATGAAAAATGGACAGATTATAAAGAGAGAAAATGAGGTGTGTGAATGTTATGAAAGACATGTTCTTATTGAAGGAAGTAGTGATGTACCATGGATATCATGGTATGTGGGCGCAATAGATGACTTATTTTTCATCACATCAAGGAAGCAAAGACCTGTTTCAAACATATGGATATTTAGGAAACATCATGGCTTGATGTTATGAGAAGAATGCATAAAGAAAGATAACATTTTGAAAATAAGTTTTATGGCACAAACTTAGAAAATGAGGCAGAAAATCCTGTTGCCTAGGATTTGAGTTTGAAGGGCCATTAGGGAGCATCTATTTCAAATTGGAGAAAACTTCAGTTCAGAGAAGTCCCGTGCATGACTTGTTCAAAATCACTGAGCGGCCGGGCGCAGTGGCTCACGCCTGTAATCCTAGCACTCTGGGAGGCCGAGGCGGGTGGATAGCTCAAGGTCAGGAGTTCGAAACCAGCCTGACCAAGAGCGAGACCCCGTCTCTACTAAAAATAGAAATACATTAATTGGCCAACTAATAATATATAGAAAAAATTAGCCGGGCATGGTGGCGCATGCCTGTAGTCCCAGCTACTCGGGAGGCTGAGGCAGAAGGATTGCTTGAGCCCAGGAGCTTGAGGTTGCTGTGAGCTAGGCTGACGCCACGGCACTCACCCTAGCCTGGGCAACAAAGTAAGACTCTGTCTCAAAAAAAAAAAAAAAAAATCACTGAGCAAGGTAGTAGCACGGTCACACATCTTATTTTTGGTCCAGTTTTTCCTACTATATCACATGACTCCTTTTAAAAAATAATTAATTGGTCTAGGGGACATTCTCACTCCTATTCTGGAATAATATATAACTTAAAAAGTATCACAGACTATTAAAAAATCAAGTATTTATAAACAGGTCTTACCTGTTGATCCATTGGTAGAAGCTGAAGAGGAACGTTTATTTCCAGAAACAGCTGTGATGGCAATATTGTATTTATTACCAGCAGTGAGATTTAAAAAAGTGTATTCATTCCGTGAAGTGCTTTCTTGAATTTGGACCTCCTGTATCTTTTGGTTATCATCATCAAATAATTGCACCTCATACCAGGTGACTTTTCCAGGAGAAGGAGTCCACCAAACATGTAAGCTGGTTGAAGTAGTCTTCTCTTTGTTGACTTCAAACCTAGTAGGAGGTAAAGGATCTGCAAGGCAAATACCAAGAAAAAGAACATGGCTGGAAGACTTTTGTAGATAACTTATAAATAAGCTTACTTTGCCACAATCCAGATTCATTTTTCTTAAAAACATGAAGAATTTGCTACCCATGAAACAAATTGGCATTTTGCTTCACTTCCAAACCTATCATTTCACTTTCAAAAGAAAAACCTCACTTAGCTACTAGCCATATGAATTCCTTTTTTTCTAATAAAATTTTTTTTTGGTTAAGGTTACTTTGACCTTGAAAGTCCAAGCAAGGTCATATTTTCTTTGGCTTGCAAGTTTAGCACACTTTTCAAACATTGACAAACATCCAGGCTATGCTTGGATAAATACTGAAAATCTCAATAGAAAATGTAAATATTTAAATAAAAAGAATTTGAAATTTGTACTGAACTTTTTCCGAGGTTGTGGATTGTTGGTGTCAAGTATACATAACTTTGGGTGGTGTTTAGATATTAAACACTCACAAAAGATACAGATTTGATCAAAAGTCTAAAGTAGGTTTGCACACCAAAATGGATTCTCCCAATAGCTGAGATTCCCTACCTGCCTACATTTTTAAAATCTCAGTTTGGGGGCACTTTGGAGCTGCCAGTGTCCCCAGACTAGGTGGGAATCAGGAAGTCTTGTACCCAGCTCTTAACTTGATTTCAACTTCTAAAGCTATGGGTCAGTTTGAGGATTCCTGCTTTGCCTGTGTTGAATTGATTCCACCACTGAACTTGAAATAGGATAAAGAGCATATCTTTGGGTTAGGAACTAGGTCAACAGTATTTAATGAGCAGCCATTCTTTTTACAGTGGGAAGCGGAATCTGAGAAATAAGGCTGTTGCTATCCTGAAAGCTGAGAGTAGAGCTATAGAGAGACATCTCCATATGAGAAATTTTCAGGCATCCTACATGGTTCTTGGTCTAGAAAGTAGAATCAAGATATTGGAGACGAATTTTTAAGGGTCAGGTTAGATGTTTTAGTGGCATGGCTACAATTCTTATCCACCTCCTGACAGACTACATTTTACTCACAAGATAACATCAAGAATTCTAGACCTTATTAGAACAATATATACTTGAAAAAGATGTTCACTTGTGATTAACATATTAATATATACAAAAAGAAATAAGATAACCTTACTCTATATTTAAAAGGCATGTATGGATAGACAAACCATAAGAGACCATAGGCTTCATACAGCCTATGAAATCTAATGTCTCTGTGTTTTATGTTTTATGCTATGATTTATATGAGTACATCATACTATAAAAATTAAATATGCCACAAACCATTTTATAATATTGATAATTAATAACAATATCAATATTAGCTGAAAAGTAAGCTGAGGCAGCAGTAACTAACTACTATAATTCACAAAGATCCCAAAGCACAGGTGAGACTGGAATACAAGGTTGCATGGTTCATACCATAGCATAGCCCTTTAGTTCACTTCAGGAGTGTAGTAGGTTCTAGAGTCTGATGGCCTGGGCTTGAACCAGGCTTTCCTACTTTGTGGCAGTGCACTTTGAGCAGTGCCTCGGTTTCCTCATGTATGCAGTGCTGATAATAGTATTATCTTTTTAGTAGAATTGTTATGAAGAATAAATTGAATATTATATAAAAAGCACTTAGAACAGTATCTGGCATGTACTAAGTGCTCAATGTTAGCTATTATTATCATTATTATTATTCCTATAATTAGGAGAAGATATTGCCACAGAACCAGTGAGATGTAATAGTAGAGAGTGTGGGCTTTGGAGTCAGACTGAAATTCAAATCTCGGCTCCATCACTTATCAGTCATGAGACTTTGGGCAAGTTACTTAACCTATCTAAGCTTCCACTTTCTCATCTGTCTGGGGAATATAATTAATAATAATACCTACATTCCAAGGCAGTTTTCAGAAGTAACAAGACATAGAGTAGATCATAGGATTCTAATAGCCAATGAAACTCAAGAGCAACATTGTCACACCCAACTGAGATGACGCGCTTTTGCTGAAGTGGCATTTTAAGGACAAGGATGAGAGGGACAGCTGCTTCCAGTGATAGTTCAAAAGGGATCAATACTGTCATCTGCATCTACTACCAAGCCAGATAAAAATGAAAGAAAATGATGCTATGATCGCTATAATCTAAACATATATAATCTGCAAAATATGAGCTATACAAAATGAATTTTAAGGTTGCGTGCTTAGAGGGTGAAGTTCAGAAATGTAGACTTTATCTAATCTCTCTGAGCCAGAAAACAAAACAGTCAATCCTTTGTACATCCGCTAGAACAAAGGAACAATGAGACTGGGAAGTGCCTGGGCTGCGAGAACCTGCACTGGAAACAAACACTTAAAACCCCATTTATACTGTGATAAAGGCTTTTGCTGGCATTTGTCCACTATTGCTATGCAAGCTGCAGAAATTAAATAGTTTTATGACTTCTTTTTAATCTATAAGCCCCATGAAAACTGTGCTGTAGTAAAAAAAAAAAAAGTATTCAGTATTTTATTGGATACACATTAGATACTTCTATCAGGTTGCTAATTTCATATATGTGTGTGTGTGTGTATAAATATGAGGGAGAGAGAGAGAGAGAATGAAATTTTTAATGCTATTTGAAAATTTAGTCATTACCTGTAATCTTCTGATCATATGACAGATTGTATGTAACTAGAAAATCCTATTTACGTAATTTATGCTGATGGTTAGAGGTATCAATGCACATATTTGTGCATTTATAGCTTCTCTGGTTTTTCTACCACTCTCATATACATAGTAACCAGTGAAGTATTACAAAATATGAAAACTGTCAAAAGCCATAAATCAATACTTTGATCTTGATCAATATATCACTATTTATCATTAGCTATAAATTTAAGACATCTTTATACTTCTTGGTTCCAGACAGACCTGAAATATGGAATGCCAAATACAAAGTTCTGCAATATTCATCTCATATATTTGAACAAATCTACCAGCACCAGAAAGCCCCAGAATTCCATAGTAAGTAGGCTTGATGTAAACCCAATTTTTCTGTTCTCAAAGGAAAAAGACAAATTTGGCAAAATTCCTAAACCAAAATGAATTATATTTTCCTTTTCATAAAAAATGTGACTTAGGACACTGGGTGTGGTGGCAGATACCTGTAGTCCCGGCTACTTGGGAGGCTGAAGCAGGAGGATCACTTGAGCCCAGGAGTTCAAGGCTGTAGTGTGCTATGATCCTGCCTGTGAATAGCTACTGCACTACAGCCTGGGCAACATAGCAAGACCCCATCTCTTAAAAAAAGTGACTTAGAAAGAGAAAATTATACTCATAATGCAAGTAATATTTGCTTAATTTTTTTGCATGGTCATTAAAATATTAGTATTTATTGATATAGGAATTTCTAGACTGTTTAAAATATGAAATGATTGTATTTATTTTAGAAATAAATTCAACCTTTTAACAAAAGTGCAGCCAATCTATGGGTTGGTGCCAAAAGCTTTTCCTGAAGACATAATAGCACCACATTATATCTGTGTGGGATCTGATCGTTTACAATGTGCTTTCTCAGTTGAAATAGGGACTCAGAGACATTAAATGACTTGCTTGTGTTGTACAGGTAACAGGTAGTACAGCTGAGCTTCTAATATTTGACTCCAAATTGTGTGTTCTTTCTATCACACCTCAGCTGTCCTAGTGTAGGGAATGATGTCTAAATTGTATATTCAGGGGAATAACAAAAAAGCAAAATAGATGTCCCTGGAAAATGATAGGCAGCTTTGTAGAATTTTTCAATTGGTGGTTTGGATATTGTAGCATAGACAAAATGGAAAACAACAGTAATGACAGCTAAATATAATTCTGCAGCCATGAAATTTCCTTTTTTCAAAATAATGTTTTTCTTGCTTATTCCTTTTCTCCCTGATTATATTGCCTTTACTTGGAGTCCCATCATTTTATGCTGATTTACTTCAAGAGCTTTCTAAGTTTTTTATTTTTTATTTTCTGTCTCCCTCCACTACTGCCAAATAACCTCTTTGTACATGTTTGCCTTCTGCCGTCCTCATCCCCCTTGAAGCATCAAGAACTTTCCATGAGTTTCCATTTCAGAATAAAGCCTAAGTTTCTTCCTAGGCACTCAAAGTTTTCTCAAACTGGACAGTATCATCTTTTTCCAACCTTGTCTTTCACTACTGTCTAACTCCAGTCCATGAGACCTTTTTAGAAATTACAGAGCCAATTTCTGTTTCTTATTTATTTATTTAGAGACAGAGTCTCACTCTGTTGCCCTGGCTAGAGTGCTGTGGCGTCAGCCTAGCTCACAGCCACCTCAAGCTCCTGGGCTCAAGCAAACCTTCTGCCTCAGCTCCCAGGTAGCTGGGACTACAGGCATGTGCCACCATGCCCAGCTAATTTTTTCTATATATTTTTAGTTTGCCAATTAATTTGTTTTTCTATTTTTATTAGAGACGGGGTCTCGCTCTTGCTCAGACTGGTTTTGAACTCCTGACCTCAATCGATCCTCCCACCTCGGCCTCCCAGAGTGCTAAGCTTACAGGCGTGAGCCATCGCGCCCGGCCTCAATTTCTGTTTCTTTACAGACGTTGGGATACCATTCTAGCTAAAAGTAGAGTGGTTAGGGGATTTGAGTGGAAACTGCATTTATGTAACATTTTCATTATAGTGGAATAAAAATCCACTATTCATATAAAATAATTAGAGATTTTCTCATAGAAATCAGGGTGGGGGTGGGGCAAAACTCCCAACCATCCTTTGGTGCAGGTTTTTGAAAATGAGAAGAAAAACAAAATGGAAAAGAAATTGCTCACAACCTTCAGTTAATTAAATACATTTCTAGAGAGGTAATTTCTTTCACTTTGTTATTGTAGCTCTTTTGACTATAGTTAGCTTTCTGGCTTATGTTAAAGATGATGTGCTATACTATGCTAATACGTCGGGTTGCTGTGCATTAGATTTAACATCTTTATATGCTAGATATAAAAATTCAGCCACTAAGAAACTTAAAATTTTAACAATCTTGAAAGGGAAACTGAAGCAGTTTGGACAATCATTTGCATCATCGTTAACAACAGTGCAG
This sequence comes from Cheirogaleus medius, assembly GCA_008086735.1. Taxonomy (NCBI): domain Eukaryota; kingdom Metazoa; phylum Chordata; class Mammalia; order Primates; family Cheirogaleidae; genus Cheirogaleus; species Cheirogaleus medius. The sequence goes on along the minus strand of VBSM01002616.1, from coordinate 4,289,442 downwards.
GCTGCCGTGTTATTTTGCAGTTTATCACGTTAAGCACTAGGCATATAAATAGGCAGAGGCTAGCACTCTGAGAATCTACGATCTACTCAGAGAGTTAAGAGATATGTGAAAAGGGTAAACAGAAGATGAATTATAGGGAGGCTGACTTTTGATGTAAGAATTAAACCTGGGTTCAATTCCCAACACTGCCACTTACCACAGGGGTAGCTTTAGGTATGTTGCTTAACCTCATTGAGCCTCAGTTTCCTCATCTGTAAAATGGGACTACCAATACCTACTTTACAGAGTTGTAAGTGGTAAGAGATAATGCAGATAGAGTGTTTAACTGCAGCCCCTAGCACATGGTGTGCGCTCGGTAAATGGGAGTTGGTATGAGTATGACAGCTTCTCTTGCTTTTGATGGTAATATGGGCCAATATCAATGTTAAATATGCAAAATCGAGAATGATGTCCAAGGGCTGAGGTCTCAGAGGTGAACTTCATGAAGGAGGTGAACGTGAACAAATTTGGAAAGTCAAGTAGGACTTAAAAATCAGAGAGATGAAAGGGCATTGCAGAGTGAGAGAGCAGTTTAAAGCAATGAGAAGCTCACTTCTAGTGAATATTAGAGAGCCCAGACAACTTATCGAGACTGCTGCACCCTCATTGCCCTGATACCCTTTAGCAGGCCCACCCTGATTCTTTAATATCAACAACTGAGGCTTTTGCCAATATTATCTAAAGTGCTACGTAAATGCAACATAAAGAGAAGTCCCCTGGTCCCTCTTCTAATCGGAGTGCTGCACAAAAGCCCTCTTATGTGGAAACTTATGAGCTATCACTTGACATATACTTCCAGACCTGTACATCTAGATATTAAGAAATTATTGTTAATGATAGGTGTGATAGTTATATTGTGGTTATGTTAAAAAATCCTTATCTTTCAGAAATGCAGACTGAAATATTTATAAATGAAATGAGATGATAGTGACTTAGACTTATCAAAATGATGTGCAGTGGGGGAATGAGTGGGGTTATAGACAAAATAAGATTATCTACAAATTAGTAATTATTGAAGGTAGGTGATGAGTACATTATACCATCCTTTTTGCTTTTTTATGTATCCAAGTTTTTCCACATAAAAGGAAGAAAAAACAAAATTAAAAACAAAAATTCCTGGAAATCTATACGTATCCCTACCATGTTCAGTTTAGTTGCATATTATATGTTTGGGGCATATATGCATCTTAATTTATGTACATTCATACATATGGAATGGGCTTGCTTTCTCCTACAAGGTCGGAGGGTTATAAGTATTATCCTTTATTCCCCAGGGGGATTCCAGCAAATTGGTGTCTGGGAATAGAAGGTAAAACAGTTTTTCTTTGTTCTCCTCTCATTCTGTCTGGACAAATTAGATTTTATTTCTTTCTAGCTAATGTGTAGAATGCCATGCGCACCAACACAAGTCAGACTAATAGAAGAGCATTCCTAAGCACATGGAGGATGATCAGTCTTAGAGAACTGGGCTGCTTCATTCCATGTAGGCAGCTTAGCTTGATCTTAAAATTCCTGAAATAAATTGACTGCAAATGGCTGATTGTTAAATACTGAAGTCACCACCAAAAGTTCAAACACAATTGAACAGCAATAGTGGCTCCCAATTTTTTCACACAAAACCATATTTAATCATTACCCCACCCTTGCTTAGGCTAACTATATATAGATTTAAAATATTTTATAATATACTTTGTCCTTTTTAAAAGTTGACTTGAAAAGTATTAACAAAATATCATGTGGTAATTTGAAGGAGCTAATCCCAATTTAAGAATAATATCCTTTCTGCAGAGGAGTGGAAAGAATATTGGAGCTGGAACTAGTAAACCAGGGTTCAAGTTCTGGCTCCATCGTACATTAGCTGCGTGGATTTGTGAAAATTGCCAGTTAGTTCTTGTGAAGATCAATCTCATCTCCAACCTGAAAGTAGTAACAGTAAACTTACTACATACTTAGTATGTGATAAAATCTGTTCCAGGATTTTATGGATGAAACAATTAAAACCTCATGACAACCCTATGAGGTGGGCATTATTATTATTATCATCCTCACTTTATAGATTAGGAAACAGTGCTGGAGGGGTTAAGTAACTTGCTCAAAGCAATATGGCCAGTATGTGATACAGGCAATGTGCCTTCAGAACTCAACTCTTGGTCACTATGCAACCTGCTCCATCACAGTCCTTCTCCCAGGGTTGCCCTGAGGATAAAATTAAACAATATATGGTTAGTACAATATGTATTTTATACTCCTCCCTACTAAATACAGTAGGTGAAAGTGTTTTATATGCTATAAAAGCACTAAACAAATATTAGAGTATTTTTCTCTTCCAGAGAAAGACAATAAATATTCCTAGGCATTATAGATTTAACCAAGCCTAAAAGGGAATGGTACCAAAATCTTAAAGCCAATGAATAATAGAAAAATTATGTCAATAGCTCTTGAACTTCAGTGTGTACCAATTCACTCTGGTATTTAAAATGCAGATTCCCCCAGCTCCATTCCTTCTATTTAATAAATTCTAACTTCACTCCATGTGGGGTAGAAACCAAGAATATGTTTTTAGAACAAGCTCTGCAAGAGATTTTGATGCAAATAATATACAGATATTATTAAGAAATAAGGGTTGGCATGGTGGCTCAAGTTCGTAATTCTAGTACGTTGAGGCTGAGGCAGGAGGATCATTTGAGGCCAGGAGTTTGAGACCAGCCTGAGCAACACAGTGAGACCCCCATCTCTATAAAACATAAGCAAAATTAGCCAGGCATAGTGATACAAGCCTGTATTTCTAGCTACATGGGAGGCTGGCATGGGAGAGTCACTTGAAGCCAGGAGTTCAAGGCTGCAGTGAGCTATGATTGCACCACTGCACTCCAGCTTAAGGCAACAGAGTGAGACCCTGTCTCAAAAAAAAAAAAAAATTAAAAAAAAGATCCTGCTGTCAATTAAGCTGACCATGCTCCTCTCCTCATGGGAGCCCAGTGTGCAATGACTACAAACAGCAGCCTCCTTAGTAGTATACACAGCCTGTTGCTTGTATATGTTGCTCTGAGTGACCTTGCAGACAGCCCTTTCTGATGTATGTTTGTGTGTCAGATCTTGTGCTGTCCCCAATCTAAGCTCCAGACAAGTATGCAAGGTGTCTTTGGAAAGCCCCAGGGCACAGTGGCCAGGGTTCACATTGGCCAAGTCATCACATCTATCTGCATTCACTGAGCTGCAGAACAAGGAGTATGTGATTGAGGCCCTACGCAGGGCCAAGTTCAAGTTCCCTGGCCGCCAGAAAATCCACATCTCAAAGAGGTGGGGCTTTACCAGGTTTAACGAGGATGAATTTGAAGACATGGTGGCTGAGAAGTGGCTTATCCCAGATGGATGTGGGGTCAAATGTATTCTAATCATGGCCCTCTGGACGAGCAGTAAGCTCTGCACTCATGAGGACTTCCTCTGTGCTGCCCCCTCCTCATTCATGCCCCCAATAAATCCCACCTCCTGTCTAAAAAAATGGCTTATGTTTAAAGTTATATAGGTGTTATGGGCTGAATTTTGTCCCCATCAAATTCCTACTTTGAAGCCCTAAACCCTAGTATCTCAGAATGTGATCGTATTTGGAGATAGGCCCTTTAAAGAGATGATTAAGTTAAAAAGGATCTTTAGAGTAGTCACTAAGACAATATGACTGGTATCCTTTTAAGAAGAGGAGATTAGTACACAGATAACCCAAAGAGAAGGATGACCATGTGAGGACACAGCGAGAAGGTGGCCATCTGCAAGCTAAGGAGAGAGGCCTCGGAAGAAACCAAACCTGCGGACACCTTGTCCTTGGAATTCTAGTCCCCAGGATTTCGAGAAAATAAATTTCTGTTGTTGAATCCACCCTGTGGTATTTTGTTATGGCAGCTCTAGAAAACTAATACAATAAACAAGATTTTGAAGTGGAAATAATAGCTGATATGGTGATTTGGTAATTAAAATTCCTAAAATATTTTTTATTAAAGAAAAAGGAATTAGATATATTAAAATAAATTAAATCATTTGAGGTTTTTTTGGTGCCTTTTTTCCCCTAGGCTGATGAATAGGTAGCTGAAACTGACTAGCAAGAGGGCAAGTGCCACTAAAATATTCTTTCTACAGATAAAGCTATCTCTACAATATCCCCCATCCCTGGGCTCTGTAGCTTACCTATAATCCAATGAGAACAGACAATATTTTTAGAATATGTACATTCTCTCATTAAAATATTAATTTCATTCATTCACATCTACCTTTCTGTATCTATTCATTTTATCTATTCATATATTGATCCATCCATAGATCCACTTATTCATCCGTCTATCCATCTATCCATCCATTTAATCAATATTTATGGAATATCTACCATGTGCTAGATGCCATTTTTGGTACTAAAATCCTACTTCTTATTGTCGGACACATAATGCCCCCCAAAAGTTCTAAATGAAAACTCTAAAGTAGAAGTCACCAATTCAAATGTCTTTAGAATGCATTCAGATAAGGAAATAAATGAAGTGGTATTCCAGTGAACCACTATCTAAAAGGAGAAGCTACAACTCAGCTCTAGAGAGCTCTAGGTAGACAGTTTTGCCAAATATTCCAATATTTTAAGAGAATTCATACATTTGTGTTTTTATGTGAATTTTCCATTTTTTATGCTGGTGAAATAATCTGGAATTTTTTCACAAATACTATGTGAGTCAAATAAAAGATAGCTATTATTTAGACACTTAGATATCCCCAGAGGCTACTGGTTTGTGACCCCTGCTCTAGACTATGAGGACACAGTCTTTCAAATGTGCCAAGTTACTCAACATCTGGTATGTTCACTGTCTGATTTCTGGTGAATTCACAGCTAAATAATGTGGCTTTCAAAGGATATTCTTGTTGCATTGCCCATTTAATGACCAAATAAACCTGATAAATGTCAAATACCTTCTCCTCTATGGTTATGAAAGCATGTTGTACAAGAGGCCAGGTAAAGTCCTTATCCAGGAAAACTGTGACAAAGCTCTGTCACCATCTTCATCGTAACCTTCTCTCACTACTGTACGAGACTATAAGGGTAGGGACCACTTTTTGTCTGTCATCTTTATAAGAATATCAATCACTACCTGGCACAGTTCCCTGCGGTATGTTGCTTGACAAAAGTTTGCTGAACTAAATTACAATCCACAGGCTTTTCAATTCTGATTTTAAATCAGGAATAGAAACTATTGCTGAAATACTGCCCACTTAATTACTTTTTTTTTTATCCTTAAGGTCATGTATTTGACACCGAAATAACTATTTTAGAAAATTTATAAAATAATATAAATGGAAAAATGACGAGACAAATCACATTTGAATGACACAGAGATATCTAAGCTACTACTGTATCTCTAGCCAAATCTCACATCCTGCTCTCATTCTATTTTGTTCTAGACTGATAAGACAAGCAAGATGGAATAAGGAAAGCACACACATTTTCAGTGACTTTTTTTGTTTGAAGTTTTGTCTCAGACAATATTATATTAGTAGGCATTGCTTTAATATAATAACAGTAAATTTTGATTTATGGAGCTCATCTCTGTAGCTTAGCAATCAATATAAAGGAAGACTAGTACTTTCTCATAACTACATGAACAATTCACGTATGTCCTTAAAATATAGAAAGCACTACAGACAAATGAATAAATAACAACCAAGTAAAAAATTCCTCCCTGAAACAATTTTTAAAGTATCTTAATTAAAAATAAGTTTTATTTAAATAGCCATCATACAAATAAGTGTGGAAAACTTATCATTATGCAAACACCTCCTGCAATTTTTATTCTTCACATTTATCATGAAGCTCATAAAATCTGTGGTGGAAAGTATCTGTAGCAAGTACCTCCTTAAGAAAAATGATGAGAACCCTGAATACTAGCACATTGTGGATGCTAATGAGGTCTTGTTTTACTTAACATGGTGAATATAATGTAAATATTTCTTACCTTTCATAAATGCTTCTGCATAATTTAATTCAAAGCCTATCCTAACTAGTAACATCTACAATGAGTCCTTTTCCATTATTATTTTTCCAAAAAGTAAATCCTCTGGGTTAAATGACTTTATTCTGGCTTCTTAAGTATCTTGATCTTTTCTCCAACAAGCTTCTGAAAGCTCAACCTATTTTAACATATTGCTCTGCCTCATTGAACACACATACTGGTTGATCAGATGCCTTTTCAAATGTAATTAACACATCTGGAAGTTCTGTTATAAATTTCCAAGTATTATCAATATGAGTGTTCACAGAACTGTCCTCAAATACCAAGAAACCAATAACGTTATGACTAACAATGCAGCTGCTTAAACTTCCGTAAAGTGTTTTAATTTTGTGTTTAATTTCAGTCTCTCCTTAATACCATATTAAAAAAAACAACAGATTCTTAACAAGTAGTTTCTCTTTCCAATTTGAGTTTCTGCAAATCTCAGATATTACCTAAAAGTTTCATCTGAAGTAAGTCAAGTGATGTAATTGGGCATTCTGATTTTTTTTCTTTGAAAAAATAAGAGAATTAATATTTGGTTGACTTGTTACATGAGCCCAATTAAATCCCCTGATCCTGCTGTAAGTGCCCTTCAAACTGAGAGTTCTCACGGCTCTTTAGAGAACTATAGCAAAAGAAATAATCTCTTTTCAGGTTGACATGTGAAAGAATAGTAAGACAACACATTTCTAAATTTGACTTTTAGAATTTTTGACTTAAATTTGAATTTCTGGATGAAAGAAAGGCATCACTATTGCAACAAAAAGAGATAATGTTAAGGATAATGAAGTCATAAAACATCAAAGTCATTAGAGACTTTAGAGCACATCTGAGGGTGGCTCTGAGGATTAAATGACAGCCCCTACCTAAGTGGTTGGCACTTGGTAAGAACTTGGACCTGAATGACCTAGTATAACCCTCATTTTACAGGTAAGAAAACTCAGGTGAGAAACTCTTACTAGTCACACATGAAAGGATTCACCAGAAGTGTGAGGAAAATAATTGACTTAAGGTAGAGAGTAATCAAAGGATGTTCTCTGATATTATGCTGTTTCAGTTACTCAAGAGGTACAAAATAATTTTTGTATCTCACTTCAAGGGACTTTTCTAATTTTACCCTATGAAGAGCTCTATTCTATCCCTGGAGATTTTATGTCTTGGTTCTAAAAATAAAACTAAGTTGAGAAAAGGCATATTCCTAATCATTGTACTTCCATTATTTATTCTAAAAACATTTACTTAAAATTATTCCAGGGCTTGACAATCTAATGCGATGGAAGCTCAAACACATCACTTTAATAGATTTCCTCTACAGCCCAAAGTTTCTCTTTTCTGCATCTCCCAACCCCCCTCCAGCGGCTAGTCAGCTGTTTTCAGAACTAAGGATGTTTCTGAAAGTCAACCAAGCTGCTTTTCACCAGATCTGAGGAGACCAGAAATCTTTGTCAATATTTATCTTCACAGCTTTATTTTTTTATATTCCTGGAACTCAAATGAAACACCAGCTTGAAAAGGCAGAGCCCAGCCAAGAGTGGCTTGGCCATCCAACTGCACCTGCCACCCTTTACCTGTTTGCAAGACCACAGTTCTCTCTTCTCCATCCAGAGAAACAATCCTGAAGTTATAGATAGTTCCAGCTTGTAAATCTTTAGGGTTACATCCATAGGTGGTGTTGTCTATCCTAATGGGGTGGCACCATGCGGCCTCCGAGGTGTCACTACTATTGATGAGGCTAAAGTTACAGGGTGACCCCAAGACTTTCCACTGGATAGATACGGAACGGCTGGAGACCCTGGACTCCGTCACGGTGAAGTTACATTTCACTGGCTCAGCCAGTCCTGTCTGCAAAAGAATCAGAGACAACAGTTTAAGGCTGCAGCCTGGATAGCCCAGGTACACGTCCACAGCAAGCTCTCCAAGCCGCCTGTCCTCACCTCTGGCCCCCAGCCTCAGCCAGTCCCTTTGCCCTTTATCCTGAGAAAAGGCCCACAAGGGAAGCAGACGGTAACTTTCTCCCTAGCAGCTCTCTGTGGGGAGCAGCTGGAGAGAGAAGGTGGCTTTTTGCCTTTGACAGTAGGATGAGCTGTCAGTCTGGGTGGGAGCTCAAGAGAGGATCATTCTTCCCAAGGGACAGGAAGAAACTTTGCCACCTCCCTCTTTAAGCTACAACCCGGGAGACCAGAAAGTGGAGTGGGAATTTAATTCTCAGCGAGGAGGGGGCGCCTTAGACCCCGACCCCTTCTCAGGTCACTCACCTGCAGCAGGCTCAGTGCGATCCACAAGGCCAAGTGGGCTCCATGGCTCAGCATTGCGCTCAGTGGTTAAGACCCTGACTAAAGAGAGGGGGCTGGACGCGGGGCGGCGCGGGGGGTCACCTGTTGCGCGCGCTCAGCGCGCCGCGTGGGCGCAGCGCGCTTCCCTCGGGGCTGGCCACGCGCAGGGGCCACCGCGGCCACCGCTGCTGCTGCTGCTGCTGCTGCCGCCCCGGGCGGGCTGCGGACACGAGAGGCGGCGGGGACAGGCAGCGCGCCGCCCTTCCCACGCTGCCATTCTGACCCGCGCTGCCTCGCCCCGAGCCCCGTCCGCGGACTTCCGCAATCAAAAGGCAATTTCCTCGTCTCCCGGTAAAGGAACAATGCGCCGGCGAGGGAGGGAGCCCTGAGGAGCCAGCGCCTGAGGCTGCCAAGAGGGCCCGAGGCGAGCCAAGCTGCCCTCGCTGCCCCGCGCCGCCACCTCCCCTCCGGGGTCCTGTCCGGGTCCACGGGGCTCTGCCTCCTCCTCCTCTTCCTCCTGGACTTTCACTTTTCCCCACTCTGTGGTCCTCAACCCAGTCGTTTAAGACACAATTAGAGCTTGCTCCCTCTCACTTTCCAGGCGCCCACCCCCACCCCCTTCCTCCCTCCACACCCAGCGTCTCCCCCTCCCTATCTTCCTTCCTATCTTCCTCATCTGCTTTCTCCAGGGCCTCTTTTCCCAGGATTACACTTGACCGCAGCACATTTCCCTAGGTCGCCTGCATTCTTTCCTGGAGCCTTTTATTAGAGTGCTTTTGCCCTTCTCACCTCAGAGCATTCATTTGTTCCAATGCGTGTCCCCTTGAGACCAGAAAGAGAAAAAGACCCCAAAAGGGGCCCCGGACAATCTCTAACTTGACCTTCATTCTTTTCTCCCACTCACTTTCTCTTTTCTCTTGTACAGGTCTGTGTCCTCCCTAAATCTTATGCAAATAGCGCTGACCAACAAGTATAATCACCGTCAGTTGTTCAACCCATAGCAAAGCAGTTTCATCACTGTTTCATCCTGCAGTTAAAGCCATTTCATCCATAATTATCCAACCAATTGAAGAAAGCTGTGTAAACTCTTGTTTGTGAAAAATACTATTCATGGCTCAGCTTCTCACAAATTTACAAAGAAATGACATTTACTCAGTTTTCAGCACTCAAACTGTATGCCGTTTGGCAACTGCCTTAGTACCAGAATGATTATGTATCCGAAGATGGATTTTAGAAAGGCTCCCAATAAACGAACAGCAAAAATATTTAATTGTACACAGGTGATAACAGCAAAATATCACAAAACTCTTAAAATTTTTGATCGCTTCTTTTTGGGGTGGCATCTCTAACAACTACCAAAAGATATGCAATTCATATTCTAATTTTCAAATCAGTGGAAGAAGAACATATTCCCTCCTTCTTTTTTAAATAGACAGGTTATGCATAAAACTATATTTTGGGATTTTTTTTTATCTCGTGTATCTACTTTGAAGAAAAGTAGAAAAAGGAAAAAAGCAAAAATTGTTTTAATTCTTTTAGAAAATATGTTTTTAAAATATCTGTTAATGAAAAAAAAAGTTCCTTCTCCTTCAAAGAGTTTATGGACTTTTAATCTGCAGCTAGACCAGAGATCTCAAATCTCCGTAGCCAGATCAGAGATTTCAACTCTCCTTTTCAAGTTAGCAAACACTCAAAGAAGGTGAAACCTGAAACATCTGAGTATTTCTGGGAAAACAGAATCTTTCCTGTTTCTCTGCCCAGGTCACTCACTTGTCTTACTAAGGAGCTTTTACTCTGTATGTTTCGTTCAAGTTCAATGGCTCTGCACAGCCTGGCATACCTTTCAGCCTCATCAGAAGACAGCCCCCTCCTCCCCTCCATTTGATACTGCAAGCCTTATTGCAGGCTCTGGCTGCCTTCAGCCTTTACCAGGGTGTTTTTTCAGCCTTATTCCTTTTCAATATTACCTTTTTCTTGTTTTGCTATATTAAGAAAACAAGTTTCTATTATAGTTTCATCCACTGTAAAACTGTAATAATACATAACTTTACATACATCACATGAATAAATAAGATCAAATATATTAAAGCACCTTTGCAAATTTTAATGTGCTGTACAAGATCAGTTTGCCTAGTAATGTACTGTACCCAAATCACATTTTTTGCTGTCTTTTAAATTCTTCCACTTTTGTTGCTCATCCTTCACTTTGCCCTTTCTTTTGAGGTTTAAAATGTTCTCACAGTTCAGCTCTCAGATTTGGAATATTCCCACTTATATATGCTATATAGCCTTCTGTCATTTGTGGAAATCTTCAATAAATCCTATCTCCTCCAAGCTTTCCCATTTTTTTTAAAACACCACATGGTACCAATATACTATCCCCTATTAGTTTAGAGCTATATTTTATTTCCAATATACTGTCTAACAATCTTTCCTTATCATGCAGGCAAATGTACCAAAAAATCTAAGTTTGAAGAGGACCAATCAAACAGGGCAGTAAAATATCCTTACAATAACACAGTTTAGGTGCTTCCAAATTCTGTTTTTGACAGTAATCTGCTAGTAAAGCTCTTGGGAACAAGAATTAGGAAAAAAAGAAGTAATTTATTTCAATGCAATTATTTTCTTTTTGATGTATCAAAGAGGGACATATACATTGAGAATCATGTATCCTTTGTCTATTTTATTATCTTCAATCTATATGAAGGATCATAGCAATACTGAAAGAAAGGACAATAGTCATAGACATCTCTTTACCAGAGGTATATAACTATTAGTTCTATCTTGGAAAATCTTAAGGCTGACAACAGAGCTCTCAAATAATTAGTGGGTCCTAAGTAACCCATAAAAATTAGCAAACTATGAAACAAAAGGGAAAGTTTAAACTGAAGCTTTTACTGATTATGTTTTTCCTTTTAAAAGCAAATATACTGATATGAGAAATCAGAGAGAACGGTAATAGATTCAAGGAAATACAGGACTGGGAGAAGCTGCCAGACATCATCTTTTATATGAGGAGTTTGCTTGAAACTACTGTACAAAGTATAAATAAATTGATTCATTTTGTTCTTTGTTCTCATCTTTGTTTGGAATTCCTCAACTTCTTCTGAGTCTATTTATCTTGTATAGTGGTACTGCATTTGCTTTAGAAGTTACTGCATTCCAGGAATTTGGGATCAACCACTCTGTATATTTCAGGGGACAACCTCTTCTTGTCACTAGGAAACTTTTCCCAGACTACATGGGAAGGGTGAGGCTGCTTTTGATTAGACATAAGTGAACAAACAGCTGTTTTTATAAAAAATTTTCATAACAATTAATGATTATAATTAACATAATCTTGTCACACTAGGGACATAGATGTTGAATGATACACCTGGTGATCGGGGTCCTGGAGCCACTGTTTGAGAAATGCTATTTTTAGATCAGGGTTTGAACTGGGAGGAGTTGGGGAGAGGGGGTGTTGGGTGGATGAGGGGAGGGCAGAGTGGATTGGCAAAGCTAATCCATACTCCTCATACATGACCTGAGAGGTGGTGGTCCTCACCCAGGCCTTTCATTACCCAGCCTCTGCCCACTCTTGCTCTTCTCCGGCTTGCCTTCTACTTTCCAGTTGCCTGGGCCTGGTAATTCATTTATTCATTCATTCAGTAAATCTTGACTAAGCTCCTACTGTGTGTAGGGTTGTGGTTTAGGTTTTGGAGACACACCCATGGAACTGATTTCTCCTGCCCCAGGGCTTCTGTGCCTGCCATTTCCTCTTCTCAGACCACTCCTCAGGCTCTCTGGTTGGCTATCTTCCTCTCATCCTTTGAGTTTTAGCCTAAACACTCTGTGGAGCCAGGCCCTTTCAAATTCACAAGGAAAAGCATCTCTTTATTATTCTTCATCTCAATAACTTGTTTGTTTAATTTGGAGTATTAATGATATTTGGCAATAAACATTATTTATATATTTGTCTACCTTCTCTGGTCATATGGGGAATTCTGTTAGGGCAGAGTCTTTGTCTGTCTTGCCCTTCGTGCACAGGACTGGACATGTAATAGAATCTCAATTAATATTTGTTCAATGAATGAATAAATGAAACTTTGTAGCTGCTCAGTAAATATTGTTATGTGAATAAATACTTTAAGTCCTTTTAAACACAGTCCTCTGGATGCCTTAAATACCATCCTGGAAAGGAGGGGTGGGTGGGGCTGAGGGGGAGAGAAGAGAAAAAGAGGGACAGTTAAAGGAATAAAAAGAGGAAGAGAAGATTGCTTTTGAAGAGAAGAGAAAAAGGTGGGCAAAGATAAGAGTGGGAGGGAAGAAGAAAGGAGGAATAGGAGAAGGAGGAGGGAGGCAGTATCCTTTAGGAAAGTGGTTCTCAAAGGGTAGCATTAGTATCATCTGAGAACTTGCTAGAAATGCAAATCCTATAGCTCTTATACAGACCTAAGTAATCAGAATTGCTGGGGGTAGAGCCCCATAAGCTGTATTTTAACAAGCCTTCCTATTCTAGTTGGTGAGGAAGAGCTACTTAAATTCTAAACAAAAGTCTCAGATTGTACCCTAAACCTTGTACTAGATATAGTTTCATATTCAAAAGAGTTAATGATATCTTCTTGTTTTTTTTTCTTTTCTAGGTTTTAATTTAAGCTGGCTCAATAGTAAATTAGAGCAAAAGTGAATAAAGCATACTGTGAATTAGCATACTATGTAGCATACTATAATTAGCATTATTTTTAATGAGAAGTTATAAATATCAAAATATGTATATCATATATTATAAAGTCACAATTTACTTAAATGATACTTTCTAAAGTTGTTCCAAGACCTTCTAAATCATCTGCGTAGCTTCTTATAACCAGAGAGCTCGGTAAAAAAATTTTAACCTGCAGCAGGTGCCGCACATTTTAAAAAGAGATATATTAAAATGTAAGGAAACATTATTTTGATAAGTGTTAGGTTTGCTCAGGGTGGGAACCCAGTGTATAGGACGGAATGCGGTTATTGGAAAACTTAGATAGCGATCATAAGGCCTGTGAAACAATAACCGCAAGAGTCTGGAGAGTCGGTAGGTTGTAAATCTAACTCTGACCACAGAGGGCTGCGGAACCCGTTAATGTTCAGAACAAAAATTCACCCTCCTCAAACTTCCATCCAAACCTCCTATAAAACCCACCGCTCTCCCCTTCCTGGCGTGGACGCTCTTTTCAGCCTCCACCCATCTGCACCCAGATGCCCCAAATAAATATGCTACACCTGAGGCTTCATGTGTCTCCCTTTTGGCTCCAGACCTAACAATAAGTGGTTTTTTGTTGTTTTTTTTTTTTAGGTGATCATCTTCACACCTAATGGGTGTGGTGCACACTATCTGGGCGATGGACATGCTTGGACTCCGGTGGGGCAAGGGCAATATACGTAACCCAAACATTTGTACCCCCGTAATATACTGAAATAAAAAACAATTTTTTTTAAATGACCATCCTATTTTATATTTAGAGATACAGTTTGGGATACTTATATTTCAAAGAATCTTTCTAGGTAAACCTTCTATATCACAGGTCTCTGGGAAAATCGAAATAAAAAAAGCATTAGGAAGGCAGTTGAAAGGATTAAATAAGAAGGTGCATTTATATGCATAGTACCGTTCCTGGCCAAAGGGTTCAATAAATGTTAAGTTCTATGATTATCAGTAGTAATGATATTCTATGAATAACGTTAAAATAAATCACAGATGCTGAGCACTTACTTATACTAGAGAATGACAAAGTCTATGGATGCAAATGTCTTTCTGAGAGCATTCAAATGATAATAAACTATCATTGTTTCAATCTCTTACCCAAGAGAAACTCTTCAGTATATCAGTACCAAAGACATTTAACGGCTGCTCTGTCTGTTGGACATACCAAGATTTTTTTAAAAATACTGGAAGGGAGGGGTGGGAGTGCCGGATATGTCTCTAACAGCGGGCTCCACCCGTCCCTCTCCAACGCATCTCTAAGATTTCCTAGTATTTCTTTTTCTACACCAATTTCTCACCCTCTTCCCCTCCCCCACTTTTATTTTTTAATTTGGAGAAGATAGGCCTTGCGTAGCTTTTGTCATAACTTTGTAACCACAGACAGCCAAAGAACTTACAACCAGCTGTAACTATAAATGAATCACTTCTCAACCTCAAGTCCTTCCGCTATGTCTTCACTCACACCAGTCCCCCCACCTCGCCCTCGGAGATGAGTCTGCTCACACAGGAACCGAGTGGAGACATTCCTGCTTTCAGTGGACACTCTGCAAGGGTGTGGCTGCCCTATATTGTGGTTTCAGGAATGAGGTCAAGATTTTCATGAACATTTATTCACCAAACCCTAGGACAGTAGATAAATAAAACATGACTTAAGATAACATTGGCTTTAAAGAAAAGGAAAACAAAAACAGTCGCCCATCTCATCTCCCTTAGAAAATGATGAGTGGAGGGTTAAAACTCCACCCTCTTTTTATTCTCAATATCTCATTTCTGGACTGTTACTTCCCATGAATTCCTTGGAGGTCACAAATAGCACAGGTGACTTTTTTCGCTTTTACAGTGAGATATGAACATTGTTTTAAAAATTGGAATGAGTAGGTAATGTTGAGAAAGTTAGGAGATTTTACATGTAAAAAAAAATCTTGATTTTGACTTTTCTTTAAAAAATCAAAAGATTGAGGTATGCAGGGCCCACATTCTGCCTGCCTCCTTGGGCAGGTCTAATTCCACACAGCTCCCTCCCTAGATGAGGCAGACACATGGCATCTCAGAGACCCCTGAATGTTGGGTCTGACAGTGATCAAAGCAGAAGATCAAAGGATCTTATCATGTTTTTCAAAAATGCACTGCTAGATTACAGAGCCCTTGAAGGAAGGGGTCATGTCTCTTCATTATCGACAGAGTAAACATTTGCACCCCCAACATGAAACCATGACATAGCTAAGTGTTTGTAAGTCTTAAACAAAACACATAGTATTCTTCAGCTGCTCCAATGCACACCTGGAACCCTTAGCATCATGGTGTCTAATAGCTAGCACTCAAGCTTTAGGAAAAGCTAGTGTCCAAGAACCCCATGTTCCTAATGAACAAACCTTAACTCTGGAGAAGATGGAGTCCTTCTCAACAATTAGGTCATTCGTGATGTCATTGCTCAGGCCACCGAGGTCAAAACTCATAGCAAAGCACACACTTGCAGTACCCTCCCCACAGCTCTGCTGTCCTGGGCTGGCAGTAATGTCTTGCATAAAGAGGAGAGATGCCAAAGTTCGCAGACCCCCAGATGAGCAGCAGGCACGTATTAAAGCTACACAGATGATGTGTACTCATTGGCCTGAATCTACTAGGGATCCAAAATAAGAAGAGTCCTGATAGAAAAGTAGGTGCCACCAACTCCCAGTAGAAGGTTCCCCAGAGGGGGGACCCTATCTGGACTTAGCAGTGGTAGTATTCTGCTGCCAGCTCCTCCAAAGTGTGGGAAGAATGGAAGGGAATTTGACTCCCAAGACAGCTCCTGGCATTCATAGCATTTCCCCATTCAGTTACTTTTCACCATACTTCACAAAACTGGGTTTCAAAGCTGTTATTCTGTGAGTGGAATATGAGAGTGCAACCAATATGTAGCTGGGGTAAATTAGAGAGATTTAGGGTATGTAGCAGTTTCATCTAGAGTTTCTTTATCTTATCATCACACTTATCAACTAGCTCTTCCCAAGTTCTGACCCTCCCATCATCATTTCTCTCCTGGTGTTTGCTCTCCTTCCACCTCTCAGTCCCTCACCTGCTGTCCCCCTGATCCTCAAGGAAGACAGACCTTGGTATGTCTGAGCCACTGGCCTATCCCTAACTCAGCAGCATCCCTTGGACCTTCCCTCTGAAAGCTTTTAAGTAAACTTCTCCTTTACTCTTTTTATTTTTAAACTTTTTTATTTTGAAATAATTTCAAATTTGCAGATAAGTTCTGAGAATTGTACAAAGTGCTTCTATACATCCTTACCCAGCCTCACCAATTTGTTTCTTTAACATTCTGTCACAGTTGCTTTATCATTCTCTCTCCTTCTCTCTCCACAGATAATATTTTTACCTGAACCATTTCAGAATAGGTTGCATATATCCTGAATTAAGTGTGCAATCTCAGTAAAGTTATCCAAATCAGAACATTCAAAATTGCAGCAATACTTAAATCCACAGTCCATATTTCAATTTTGTCAATGATCACAATAACATCCTTTTTAGTATTTTTTCTTTGTTTGTTTTCTTTCTAGTACAGGATCTAGCCCAGCATTTAGTTGTCAAGTCTCTTACTCTTCTAATCTGGAACAATTCCTTAGTCTTTTAAAATTACCTTTATGATGTTGGCTTTTCTGAATGATATAGGTTGTTTATTTCCACAGCATCTTCCTCCATCGGAACTTGTGTGATATTTCCTTGTGCTTAGATTCAAATTATACACCCCGGCAGTACTTCCTTTCTTTTCTTCCTTCCATGTTTTTCTCAACAGGCTGATTGTTCAATTATTCTCCAATGGATTGCAAACCTAATCGCACATTGGGAGATTTTTCACACTATAGGTACTGAGGTAGGAGACCTCAGCAAATTCTGATTCAGTAGGTCTGAGGTGGAATCTTAGAATCTTAAAAAAGCCTCCCAGGCATTTTTTTTTTTTTTAAAGAGATACGTGTCTTGCTCCGTTGCCCAGGCTGGAGTGCGGTGGCACAATCCTGGCTTACTGCAGCCTCCGATTCCTGGGCTCAGACGGTCCTCAGATCCTCAGCCTCCCGAGTAGCTGGGGCTGCAGACCAGCATCACACACCCAGCTAATCATTTTTTTTAAGAGACAGGGTCTCTCTACATTGCTCAGGCTGGTCTCCAACTCCTGGCCTCAAGCGATCCCTCTGCTTCAGCCTCCCCATTTGCTGGATTCTGATGTATCTATGGCCGGGGCTGAGAGCCACACGCTCTCTTTCTCGCTGGGCACATCCTGGCTTCTTCTCCTTCGATCTCATTTTGCTTTTTCTTTGCCATTCTGTCTCCTACTACATCAACCCTTGCCTGGGGAACCTTATCTGCCCAGGGAAAACAATGTGCCAGAGAAATACTGGCATATCAAAGAGCCCATTTCAATGCACATGCTCTGTTTCGCGGTTGCATTTTACATGCATATAATTACATAGTTGTCCATCAGTATAAGCAGAGGAATTGGTTCCAGCCCCACCCCCATAACCAAATCCATGCATACTCAAGTCCTGTTGTAGTGGGCCCTTTGAAACCCGCTCATAGGAAAACAGCCCTCCATATACTCGGGCTTCGAATTCCACAAATACCATATTTTCCACCTGCATTTGGTTGAAAAGAAGCTGCAAATAAGTGGACTTGCCCAGCTGAAACCTGTGTTGTTCAAGGGTCAATTGTACACATGGACAAAATATCAACACGGTCTTTGTGTGCAAAAATGGAAAGCAATGCAAATCACTCATATCTAAAAGAAAATGAAAGAAAAGAAGAATCCTTGAGATTTTAAGGCTTACAGGGTCTAGTGAATTGTAAACCACATTTATGCTATTGGTCTACTGTAATCCAGTTCAGCTGGCAAATCAAGAAAACTGCAGCCCATCTCAGAATGAGGCTTGGATGATGCTCCTTACAAATTAGCGTCTTCAGAAACACGTCCCTCCCACAATATGTTACTCCTCGACTGGCCTTTTTGTAGCATCAGCAGCCTCAGAACCTGTTTCTATTTTATCCCATTCACACCAGGCAATCTAAGAGTCATGAGGAGTGATTAGGGGATGGTATGACTTTTTTCCTACATCTTTGTTCTTCTCCCTCTAGGTCTTTGCCTCAGTAAAGGGGAATATTGTCCCATTTTCAGTTCTGGCCACAGAACAGTGGTGACAGTGGGATGTCTCCCCTGAATACTTTGACCCAATAAAGGAGGTTACCCCAGACTTTCAGGGGAAGGGGGAGGAGGGGTGTTTTCTGCACTCCTCATTTATTTGAGGACTCACACAGGGCTGTGATCTCTTTGAAGGCCAAATGGGAGGAAACACAGAACTGTGAAAGCCCAGACCAGTTCCACAATGGCTATTCATGAGCTGAGGAAATGCAACCTCTCTCCCAGGCCAGGGCAAGGGCGGGGAGGGGAGGGGAAGAAGGAGGTTCACCTCCAACAAGATTTATAGATATTTAGTGGTGTCCTAACGTTTCTATTGCATGCTCAGCATTGTATCCCTTTCAAAGCATTTTTACATAATATGTTGGCTCATCTGGTTTTGATAACCTTGTGAAGTAGGCAGGGTAGGAATGAAGATACAAACATAAGGAGAAGCTAGTATTATTTGCTAAAACTATTTTACTTATGAATAGCCAGTATTCTAAGCACTTTGCTTAATCATATCTTAATCCTGTCTTAGGAAGCAGATAGAGTACCCACAATTATCTTTATTTTTAAAGAGAAATGAGTGTGACTAGAGTTGAGTAACTAGTAGATTTCACCACTGGAATTTAAGCCAGGTTTCTCCGACATCTGAGCCCTAGCTCTTTACCTCTGCAACAAACCACATGCACTAAGGTTACATGGCCCAGAGAGGGTCTGGACCAGACCTCTTCTGAGAGTATACTACTCAAACAGTAGACAGAGGCTGGTCAGGATTTGAAGCCAAAGTGAAACCCAAGGCCCCCTTTCCCTTCCTCCCTGTGGAGTTCACTTCTCCACATTTGACTCTTCCTCCTGCATTCCATTGCCCAGAGTCTGGACATGGTGGCTCATGCCTGTAATCTTAGCTCTTTGGGAGACTTAGGCAGGAGGATTGCTTGAGGCCAGGAGTTAGAGACCAGGCTGGACAATATAGAGACCCCATCTCTATAAAAAATACAAAAATTAGCCAGGAGTGGTGGTGTGTGCACCTGTAGTCCCGGCTACTTGGGAGGCTGAGGCAGAAGGATCACTTGAGCCCAGGAGTTTGAGGTTGCAGTGAGCTATGATGATGCTGCTGCACTGTAGCCTGGGCAACAGAGTGAGACCTTGTCTCAAAAAAGAAAAAAAAAAGTATCAGTGTGACTAGAGGGCTTGTTAAAACACAGATTGTGGGGGCCCTACACCCAGAGTTTCTGATTTAGTAGGTCTAAGGTAGGGCCCAAGTGGTTGCATTTCTAATAAGTTCTGGATTTGGGGTCTGTACTTGAAGAACAACTGATCCAGCTATTTCCTGACTCACACTATAGACAAGCTTCCTGTTCCACTGACTTTGTCCTTGTGAAGACACACATAGCCACATAATACTATTTATAAAGGTTACAATAATAACAATAGCAGCTAACATTAATTAAACTATTTCATAACAGTCCCCAGATCCAACTATAAAAAAGAAAAAAATTAAACTATTTCACTATTTTTCAGGTGCTGCTCCAGGCATATGCTATGTTAATTAATTTACTACTCAGGCTTGGGGGGTAGAAAAGAGAGAGAGAGCACCATAGAGTTTTGACCAAGTATTGGCCCCAGGATACAGCCTTCCAAAGTCAGAGCCCTCACAGTGGCAGGTAAAGATGTGAGAAAAGGGAGGGAAAAAGAGAAAAGTAGGGAATATTCTGTTCCCAAAAGAGTGGAGTTAGGACAATTTTGCAATAGCACTAATGAAGACTGATTACTGGATTTCAAATCATTACTTCCATGGCATTTACCTTCACGAACAGGTACTTTATGTAACAGAATAGGTGGCTAGATGTTCAGGTGTGTGTGTGTGTATGCTTCTTGCTCTGTCGCTCCCTAGTCATTTGAGCTTGGGTAAGTCTTTAACCTCTAAGTTTCAGAGAGGCATCTGCCAAATAGGGACAGTGATAATGATGATGATGATGATACTATGGTAGATTGTTTAATGGCCACAGATTCCTCCCACCCAATATGTATGCTCCTTTGCAATGTGACTTTTCAGCTTTTCTCATCAGAAATTGGAATCTACTTTCTTCACCCCTTGAATCTGGCCTGGCTTAAGATTTGTGTTGACCAAGAGAATGGGGCAGAAGTGACACTGTGTGATTCCAGAGCCTAGATCTCAAGAAGCCTGTAGCACCCACCTTTGCCATAAACCTCATAAACCACCATAAACCTCATATGGTGAAGCTGCCATAAACCTCATAAAAAGGAAGATGGTGTGGCCTCCTGGAGGATGAGAGGTCATGTGGAGGAGAACCTAGATGCCCCGGCCTACAGCCAACACTGACTATTGTGAATCTTTTAGCTCAGCTGACCCTTCGAGCTGAATGCAGCTTCAAGAGTAAGCTAAGAAGAAACAAGCAGAGGAACCAACCACGCATCCAACAAAATCACGAGAAATTATAAGCTGTCATTGTTTTAAATCACTAAGTTTTTGGGAGGTTTATTACACAGTGATGGGAAATGGATGCAAGTACCCAACTCCCAGAATGTATGAAAGTGCTTAGCATAGTTCCTGACACACAAACCTGAGCTATTATTTTTATCCGTTAGAGTCTCTTTGCAGATACTGTATAACATCTATTTATCTTTTCTTCCTCATCACTCAAAGGGCTTCTTGATGGAAGGAAAGACACAAATATGTGACACTTTCTCTTTTGAAGTGTTTTGTGACATCTCTACCCCTACTCCCAGCCCATGTTCCAACTCCAACTCATCCTCTGATTGTGGATCTAGAACTCTGTGGTCTAGAACACTGTGATCACTCCATATATGTTCATTAGTGGTAATGATGTAATATTTCCAAGCATAAAACGTGAGCATTGCAGTTGCTATTCTTTCTTCTCTGGATGTCTATCTTGAATTAAGTGTTCTAAATTCTACTTGATGCTACATATTTATGGGAACAAAAGGAATGACAGATAATTTAATAGTGTCATGAATTAAAATAGTGAGTAGGAATTAAGGACTGCTCCTGGATGAAGAGTGCATTCAAAAACATGGATTTGGGATCTTTCTCAATATACATTCTGTTCCTGTACATGGGAGAATTACTAAAGGGCTCTTCTACCATCTAAGTCTCTTCTACATTCTCAGCAGAGTGCTGACCCTACACTCAACGATTTTGATCACACTGTGTTGTTTATGTGATTCTATAATACCACCTTTACATTAATTTCACATCCCCCATGATGTCTGCCAAATAGTAGGGGCTCAATAAATAAGTATAGAATGAATGATTGGACTGAAGTGATAAAATCCCCAAGTTTCTTTAAAATGCTAATTTTAGGTAAAAATTGAAATCACTTTCAAACTTTCTGTTCTTTCCTATCCCAGCTCCTTCACTTTCTACCCTTCCCTTTTCCCTCACCTCTTACTAGGTTAACTCCATACTTCTTCAAGCTCAGTTCAGATATTCCCTCCTCCAGAAGATATTGCCTGAAATCTCTACACCAGTCAGGATTCTCCCTTTTGTATTCTCCAAAAGCCTGTGTATATCTCTATTTCCCTCAACACCTTGGCAAATGTTGAGTCCCTTCAGGGCAACAATTTTGCCATTCATCTTTGTGTCCTAGGAAAGAATAGCAATAACAACTATTATTTCCCAAATGCTTTCTAAGGACCAGGTTATCTCTCTCAACCCTTGCAACAGCCTGCAAAGGTGGAGGTTCCATTTGCAGATGAAGAAACTGAGGCTTGGAAAGCTTAAGTAACATGTCCTGGTCACCTTGCTAGGAAGAGGCAGAGTCAGGACTTTGACCTGAAAGCCTGCGTTTTCTAGTACTCTGTGTTCTGACACTAGTTTCGTTCTCAAGAAATGTTTGTTGAAAGGATGAACATGTCCCAAAGTTACTAAGTTAGCAGCCATCATTGTCTCCTTTTCTCTTTTTCTTATACTGTGTGTGTATGTGTGTGTGTGTGTGTGTGTGTGTTTACAGGGTGAAGTTGAAGGATGATTAAGAGATGAAATGGGGGAAATAGAAGAAAAAAGGAACTGGATAATTAGTTCTTCAATGAAACACTAGCTATGTTAGACAATGTAAATAAATTAAACACTAGATACACTCAAACTTCAAAACATTTAGACAATAAAAAGCATGGTTACTCAACATGACCATCCCACTTGGACACTTGCAATAAAAAGGTCATTTGCCACCCAAGTGGCCAACAATTCCATCCACTGCCACACCACTCCAATCTTCTCAACCCCCAGCACTCCTTTGCACTCTCCCATTCCAATTTCACTCCACTCTGCTTTGCTTCTCTTCACTTACTCTACTCACTCTGCCCTCCTCCACTCCACTCCTTTTCATTCCACTCCATTCCATTCATTCCACGCCATTCCATTCCATTCTATTCCATTCCATATTTCCTTTTTTCCTTTGTTTTCCACAAAACCTTGTTAAGTAGTAAGCACTTTAGGTCCTAGAGATACAAAACCACATAAATACAGAGCCTATCCTCCAAAAACTCATATTCAGATTTGTCCTGTCATCACTCAATAAAAGGCCATCCCAACCCACAGCCCAATAAGACTAAGCCAATCCAAAATTCTCCACAAACCAGGTGCTGTCTGATAAAGAAAAAAACAGGCTCACAGAGATTTTCTTTTTACACAGTGCTAAGCAATGAAGTCGAATGATTGTACTCCGCTCTTAATACCCTTCTAGACATCCACTATTGAGATAGAGTACATTTTGAAATTACTTTCAAAGGACAGGCATTTTTATATCCCCAGTGACTTTCAAAGTACCTAACTTCAGCTGTTTATAATTGACTGTTATAAAGTTAAAGCTCCTGCTAAATCAAATAATGATCTAGCAGAGACACCTAGATGAAGGCTTTGCAGGGGTCCTCAAACTTTTTAAACAGGGGGCCAGTTCACTGTCCCTCAGACCGTTGGAGGGCCGGACTATAGATTTTAAAAAAATAATATGAACAAATTCCTGTGCACACTGCACATAAAAAAACAAAACGGGCAAAAACACCCAGCGGGCTGATAGATGTCCTGGGCGGGCCGCATGTGGCCCGCTGGCCGTAGTTTGAGGACCCCTGCTAGAGTCATGGAGAGTTGCAGTTGTAGAAACTGTCCTTGGAAAGAGCATAGCTTTTACACACTAGCTTCCCAGCATATCGTCAAGATTTCACCTAAGCTTTAAGAAAAAACAAACAAACCTGGAACATGAGATAGCTGGCTGCATAGTGATTGTGGTGCCCTACCTGGGAGCTCACATAAACACTGTAGTAGATTTCACTGTAGAAAAAAGCAGTCCAAGGCTGCAAAGCCAGCTCTGGGACTGGATCCCATGAGCTCTGTAACAGTGCTGGGCCGGCCCAGCGGTGGGTGGTGTGCCTGCAACAGAGCTCTGGAGCTGCTTGCTCTAGACTCATTCCAGCGGAGTCCAGCCACCTCTTGGATCTTTCTCTGTGCTTCCCAATGGTCAAGCCTGGGCAAAAATGGGAGAATATTCTTCTGCTAATAGACAACCCTTTAGTGTTTAGACAAATGTGTTTTTATTGCAGCTTTTAGCCAATATGTTTTTTATATGATACACATTTTTTTTCTGTGTATTATATATATTTGAGCTCAGATGTAAACAAATACTCTTGTAAACTGATATTAGAATGAAAGTTTTAGGTGAGGCACATTCAGCCAAAATGAGGAGGTGCTCCACCAAGAAGCATTCGTTTTCAAAAGTGGTGAATCTCTCACTCACGTCAGTGGTTGAAAAAAATTAGGGAGCTGGAGATTCAAGGAGAGCACAGGGCCAGTTTATGATGGTATCCTTAAGTCATAGCTCTGTTGCTTCCATTTCCTGCCTTCCTTTCCCACTTTCCAAGCCCAGACAGATCTGAAACCATAATTATCAAGCTAGGAGATGTGGGTAAAAAGTTATGTAGGGAGTGAGAGAATTTGAACATGTTTCCCTTTCTCTACTTGAAGCTCAAACTGGGTGGGGTGATGGGAGAGACAAAGCTAACATTTAAGTCAAATTTAGAGTTTGGGTTATTTCCTGGAGTGGATATTTTTGTAAATGGATTGAGTGAGTATCGAGTTTTAAAGTGATATAAAGAGTGTCTGGAAAAGTAATGGGGCCTTCCTAACTTCTATTCAGAGGCAAGGGAAGAACTAGGTCACAGGGAAGATTTATAGTTAAGGAAAAGTAGAGATAAAAATAAAGTCCCATGAGTTATTGAATGTACTGGCTATATTTGTTTTGTGATCAATAACGAAGTATGTGTTCACTAGCTGAGAACCATGTGCAATATTAAATTCTGCACAATGCAAAAAGATAACAGAGCACTAAGTGGATATTAGTCATATGAATAATTTTGGGCTTTTACTTTCTTAAATGATCTGACTTGTTTATTAGAAAATAACTAAACACTGCCAAGTGGAACCTTAGCTTTTTTGATTTGCTGTAGTTATACTGTTATTGCCTAAATGGTGGCCTAAAACTGTGAATGGAGAGTCAAGCCAAAGAAATGAACACCCAAACAGAAACACTTCTGAACAGACTCCTTTGACTGTCACATCACTGCTTTTCATCATTTGACTTATCTGTCACCTTCTGGACTAAAGGTCACAAGTGGGTTTGAGGACGTTGATGTGGAAGTGATATGTGATTTTTGCTTATTTTTGAATGTGCTCACAAATCAATTATAGTGATTTCTGAATCTGACATTGCTTTGTAACTCTTTCTCCTCTCTTACAGCATAAATGATCATGATATTATGATATATATGCAGTGTCACCTGCAAAGTACCGATTTCAATTTCTATCTTTTGGTTTCAGGCCATGCGTTAGACCATGAACCCTGCCTTTGGTTCAGAAAATATGGCCAGCCTACAGGAGTACAGTTATGTCATAGCAGCCAAATTATCTTCACCTTATAAAGATATAGAGATTTTAATTGAATTTCAAAGATTTTCTCATTAAGTAAAATGATTTCACGTACAATTAGCAGCTAAGACACAGAGTGCTTGATTCCCCACTGCAGCAATGACATTTTCAGCAAGAGAGTCTTTTCAAGCAGTGGGCTTTCTGAGACCATTCATAAACCACACTCCACACTCGCTCTCTTTTTACCTCTTCAGTGGTGCTGGAGAAGGGCTGAGTAGTCAGTGGAACCCATGATGTGTCTGGGATTTCAGTCGTGTGCAGATTGGGGTGCTGCCTCTCGCTGCTGTTTTGGCTGTGGTTTTCTGTAGTATTTTTGATGAAGGCCTCGGTGGTGTCCCTAATAATGTGTTCCGGGCTATATGGAACTGCATTAAAAGTAGTCAGGATCCGAGGAGGAGCTGTGTTTCTGGGGCACCTGTCTGAAACTTCTGTTCCCAGGACAGCTGAGGTAAAAAAAAAAAAAAAAAAAAAAAAAAAAAAGACAGTTACGAAGATTATTCTCGTGTTTTATGGATTCTTCACATAAAAACAATTTTACTTAGAAAAAGAAAACAATAATGACACATGGATAAGCTTCAGTTATATGAAAAAGCAAATATACGTTGTGTATATGACAATGTTCATTTGTCTGTCCTATGCAACCATCCTTTACCCATATATCAATTTTGCATGGTATAGGGAGAGTTATAGAAACTGTGCTATCAGAAAAAAACCCAGCCCTGTATAGAAGATAGAATTAAATTTATTCTATGAACATTTATGGGGTTGTTGAATTGGCTTTAGGGGTCCTCGAATTTCCGTAAACTTTGTGCAAAATTCTGTGCATATATGCATCTGTACTTTTCTTCTGTGGGGTACCCTCATAGTTTATGAACTTCTCAAAGGGAGCTTAGACAAAATACCAGGTGGAGAAAATCACGGTTCATGACTTGACTAACCTCACCATGAAGACTGAGGATTCCTTGGAAAGTAATGACACTTCTTTAACCACAGTGCAAACTGTTTCTAATCCTAATTGTGTGAGTCTAATCATGAGACGGTTGAGTTTTCTAAGCCACTTATCTTCTGGAAGAATAGTGCATAGATTTAAAATTTGTGAGCTGTGAGGTTAATTTATAACTTTGCAAGGCTGAATTGCCCATATGTTAAAAAATATTGATTTATGAATTAGGTTCATCTAGCCATAATTTTAAAATGTGCTCTCTGTCTCCTGGGGATCTTGTTAATATGCAAATTCTGATGCAGTAGAGATTGTCAGATTCAGCATTTCTAACAAGCTCTCTGGTAATGCTGATTTTGCTGGTTTTTGGACCACAATTTGTATATCAAAACTCTAGGACACAGTTGTATAACATGAAGCATTGGGAAGCATTGTTTTTCACCACTCCTTTACTGGTTCATTCATTCAAACAACCATTTATTAAGCAACTACTGTGTGTCAGGTGGAGGTCTCCCTAAAGAAGCTATTAATCATTACATTTTCCCTATTCTGGTCTGCCTTACTAATCCCTCTTTTGAGCCTCATTCCTTTCCAATTTCAACTGCTTAATATATTTCATATGTTAATGTATGTAAAGAGGCAGATGAGGAACAAAAAGGGGATCAAGGTGGAAAAGGTATTTTTACCATTTAACAAGATATAAATATCAGCAGTCCTCCTAAAAGTGAATAAAATAACCTTGGCTATTAAGCATCCTTTCCTTGAGATGTAGCAGGTTGTGCAAAGTACCTTATACACAGAGTTGACAGATTTAGTAAATAAAAATATTAGTAAATAAAAATATCAGTTAAATTAGAATTTCTGATAAACAACCAATAAATTTTTTAGTATTATTAAGTATATTTGGTATACACCAAATATACAATAATATAAAGATTATGTTATATATTATATTGTATATTAGGAATATGCTTATACTAAAATTTATTTATCTGAAATTCAAATGTACCTGGGTGTTGTACATATTATCTGGCAACCCTACTTGTACATCTGCTAGATCTAGGCTTTGATAGATTTTTAAACATTTCCCTTAGTTTCTGTTTGTTTTTATTTTTCCAAATCTTGTGCCACTATTACTGCCTTTGTGCCAGGGTTAGTCATTCTGGATATAGACCAGGATATTTTTTTTATCCTTGGGGTGTTTTCTACATGCCAAACTCAATCATACTCTTAGTGAGATTCCTTTACAACAAACTCCAATAAGCAGTCTTAATTCTGTAGTTTTAATTGAGTTACTTGCTTGAATGTTCCCTTAAGCAGACATTTGTCTATTGTAGGAATATAAAAATTTCTGTATATGGAGATCAGCCTTTTGGTCATTTTGAGCTTTGGCCAACGCTGATCCTCTGAGTCAACTACTACAATTTTAGCTCTTAGATCCTCAAAAAAAAAAAAAAAAAATTTAACCATGGGGTTAGGACAAAAACAAGCTTCCAAATACCTAGCATATAATTACATGTCTTAGCATGTCAACCTATGCTTACTCTTCTTCACTAGGGAGCAGTTGGTAAGTTTTTATCCTAAGAAATTTTTTTTTATTAGTTAACTTACATAATTAATTCAGTGGATGAAATTTGACTCTCCCAAAATTAGATAAATGGTCAAAACACTCTTGAAATTTCTTCTGCAAATAACATAACTTATTACCATTGCGTGTAGCTTTGGACTACCTTATGGAAAAAAGTTCAGTCTTCTGTGATTGTCTTTAATTAACCTTCTAAATATATTTTTAAAATCCCCAAACCAAACAAGTTCATTTTCTGTTTTAGGCCACCACCTTTTTTCCAAAGAAAGACACTACAGAATATTCAGGTCCAGTACCCCTTCATTTTGTGTCTGTGTTTTAACTTGTGCTATTTAAGAAGCAAGAAAGTAGTTTTAGCCTTAACATTCAACTTCCAGATTTCATGAAATTTAAAGCAGTGGTTTGTAAACTTTAGTAGGAATCAGAAAATCAGAATAACCTTTGGGGTTTGTTAGAATATTAAAGATATGGCTCTTCTCCTAGAAATTGTGATTCAGTAGATTTGGTGTGGGACCAAGAAACTGCTTTTCTAACAAGTTTCTCAGGTTATTCTAATATATATGCAAGTATATGGTTTTAGCTATGTATGTATACAATATGAGCCAAAAAGAATTCTAATCATTTCTTATGTAGGTTTGAAGGACTATAAAATAGGATGAAAGAAAATCTAATACAAAAATATATCAGGTGATCAAAATCAGTTTATTTTTCTATCTCCTAAACTCTTGGTTGAAATAGGTGTTATGAAATTATACTAAAAATAGTAAGATCTTTGGATCTTTGGATATTTTGGTGTCTATGAATTCTTCTGATGTTCTTTAAAGCTGCATATACATTTCCCAGTTCATGAAAGAGCAAGATGTTTTGACAAATGCAAGGAAAGTTTTCACACAATGGAACAATATGTTAAAGCTATTTTTAAAAGCTTTATTGTACCATTGCTACTACATTGTTTCCACATTATAACACAATTCCTCCTAGAACACAATTCAAGGTAAGATGGACCATGCTGGGTACAAACTAAAATGTTTTAGCACTTAAGTTACATATAGCTCTTTTTATAGGATAATGCCACCTCCAAAATGATTTGCAATGACTGCATCATTTGCTATGACTGCATCAAGACCATCTTTTGAATGCATTTTAAAAATAGCAATATGTATTGTAGCTTATTAATCTATAATTGGCTCAGAAATAATAATAGTAATGGGATTTTTTATAATGATAATATAAAGATAATAAACAATTTGTTAGTTTCTTTTCTTTAAATGGCATAAATAACTTTTAAGCACGCTGAAAGCAAAATAACTTGAATAAAACTCATTTTGAGGATAGGAAATTTTAACTATATTTATACTTTCTATTCTGTAGGAAGATGCCAAATATAATGTGCCTTTTAAAAGCAAGTAAATAAAAAAATAAAATAAAAAAAATAAAAGCAAGTAAATCATCTGGAAAAGAGACAAATAAAACAGAAGATACTTTAGAAAATGATGATAAACATAGATCTAGCTATCTATGTATCATCTATCTATCCATCCATCTATCTATTCATCTATCTATCTAGTTGGCCCTTTGTATCTACGGGTTCTGCATCAGTGGATTCAACCAATCGTGGATCAAAAATAAAAAAAGGATGGATGGTTGCCTCTGTACTGAACATGTAAAGACTTTTTTTCCTTGTCATTATTCCCTAAACAATACAGTATCACTATTTATATTTATATTGTATTAGGTATCATAAGTAATCCAGAGATGGTTTAAAGTGTACAAGAGGATGTGCATAAGTTATATGCAAATACTACACCATTTTATACAAGGGACTTGAGCATCTCTGGATTTTGGTATTTGTGGGGGGTCCAGGAACCAATCCCCCACAGATACCAAGGGATTACTGTACACACACACATGCACACATACACACACACACACAAAAAGAGATTGGACTAGAATAAAGGTAAAGTGGAACATAAAATATAAACAGGAATAGTCTAAATAATTATTGGGAATGGTTAAAAGAATAGTTCACGTTTCAGAAAATGTAATCAGTGAAATAAAGAGTACACTTAAAAATACATATCTAAATTACTTTTAAAAGACTTAAGATTAGAAGTAAAGCAAAATTAATTAATGGAAATTGATACCAAGACATAGTATAATAAAGCACCAGAGCACATCATAGCAATAAATTTAGAATAAAAGAATAATTGAAAAACCAAGTCAAAGAAATACTTTTCAATAGCCAATTATTACTCAACAACTGTACTAAGGGTTGCATTATGAAGATGTACCTGATTTATCCTAATACCCCATATTTTCCTTGGGGAAAAGGATGAGGTAGTGGAGTAGAAGGAAAGCATGCCTGGTGGAGGAGAAAGGATGGTTTATAAAAGTTCAGGGCTATTAGGTGGTGGGAGAGAGATGTTGAACCACAGGCTAAACAAAGTCAGAAAAAGTGGAGGAGGTTCATTGATATGTCACAGGCTAAAAATTGTCAGGGGACTCTAAATGCTACAGCAGCTATTTTCAATGATCATATAAATCATATATCAATAATCATTGATAATATTATTTTAAAATAGTATATTTTTTTAAATGGTCCATTACAAGGCCCATGTTGTTATGATGATGCAAGGAGAAAACAAACCCTAAAATGGCTGTGATAGCCAATTTGGTCAAAATAGGGCCTGTATACACAAAAAACATTTTGTTTTGTTTTTTTCTCATAAGCTCTTCGTATTCACAAGTACTTCTGCCACCCACTAAAGCAAATAATTTCTATTAAAACCTTTTCTCCCAAGATAGTATATGATTGCTTATCCTAAAATGCTTATGCATTTTATCCTGTCTCACAAATTACCACAATTAAACAATTACTTTAACCAGCAATTATATTAAGCCTGCCAACAATATGGTTTATTTCATCAGCAAAATCTCTTCTAGTGATTTCACCAGTTCAGCCACATCAGGGACACTTGAAAATTTTCCTGCAAAAATTTGCCTGCCCTCAGATAAATATGAGATTTGTGCAAATGGACCAAGGCGTTGAAAATGATAAGAAAAACATTTTAAAAAAAGAAAAAAGAAAAGAAAGATAAATATGCGATTTGAATGAATGAATCTGAAGTCGATGCTGAATAAGTGTGGAATGGTTGGCTGACATCTTATATTCAATGTTACACTCTTTACAATATGGAACATCTGAGTGAAAGTAACAATTTTAGACAATCATCCAGCTTTTTATAAATACAAGGAGACTTGGCATCGCTTGGAAAAGGTATCCAAACCATGGATGTAATTTTGCACCCTTCACCTGGAAGTCTTAGAACTACACAGACACTGTCAACAGATTTGTGCTGGTGCTGTTGAAGCAACTTTCAAGTTTTGATTGCCTCAGTTTTCCCCTGTCAAAGATTATTTGCTAAGATCTACCCAGCAAACCAGTACTTTCCTTTGAGTAAATTTCCCCTTTTCCCATATAGATATGGAGGCCAAGGAATGAGTTATTTTCTCCATCAGGTAGAGCCATAAAACTTCAATATTTGGGCCACTGTAACCTTTGTTGTTTGCTTGAGGCCAAGATTATTCCCTGCTGGAATAGATGCAATTGTAAGTTTTGATGGCTTGGTAGGTCCAAAAATTATACTTGGATTGGATAGAAGACAAAGCCAATAGTCATGATTTTAATGGTGGCCCTCCTCAAAGTAGACCTTAAAGCTTTATTTTTACTTTTTTCCTTTATTTTTCTCTATAATTCTGCTATTCAACATTTTCTGGAAGTTGAAACATTTGTTAGTTTAATCAGGAAGAAACAATGTAGTTTAGTGAGAATGGAGATAGCTAAATTTTGATAAAACCTAGTGATCACACAAAAGAATGTTTACAAAATATGCAACTTAAAAATTATCCTTGAAAATTTGTTTAAAGAATAGGTGCTCAATGTGAGTCACATACTAGCAAGGATATATAATAGAGAGAGGAGTGTTTTTTTCTATTTATGCTCTATTGTAATTACCTGTTTACTTACCTGGCTTCCCCATTACCCTAAGGAGGAAGATATATTTAGTGATTTCCAAATTTGACTGCACATTAGAATTACCTAGGAAGCATTTTAAAAATACAACGCCTAATTTAATTGGCCTAGAGAAAAAAGCCCAGACTTTGTCCTCTAATATTATTTAAGAGCTACTATGTGAGTCTAATACACAGCTTGGGTTGAGAAAAAGTGGTGTAGTGTACTTCAGTTATAAGCACAAGTTCTGGCACTTAATAAGTGCTAGCTAAATATTATGTGGATACTTGAATGAAATCATTAGGGTTTCCTTTATGAAATAAATATGAAACATATGGTTCAGATTTTTACAGTCACAGGTATGCTTTTTTTTAATGAAGAATATACAAAGAAAATTCACATCCTATGGATGAACAACATGCATACTTGTGCTGCATTTTGGTTAGTTTTTCACTAATCAAAGCAGTGGTTTCTCTAGCAAATCAGTGAGCTTTCATGCAATGTGTCCACAACTATGGATCTTAATCTTTAATCAATGGTAAGTTTATGACGGAGAAGAAAAATGTGTCTGTTAGCCTATAATTATGTTAAAGCAAAGTATGTATAATAGTTATGGTATGTTCAGGGATTAATTGCAAATGGCCTCGTCTATGCACTTTACTTTTGAAGTGGTTTCCATTACTGGACATATTTCATTATGAGGGTCAAAGGAGACAATTGTTTTCCATGAATTATCTTCTGTCTTGAAAAACTCTCCACTGAGTCCATGTCTACTTTAAAGTTCCAATTAAAGAATCTTACTTTAAATAAAGTTTGATTGGGGATTGAAAACAAATCTCACTTCCTGTATATAATAATACAACTGTAATATTTATAATATTTCTGTGTTGTTTAGGAAAGGCCTTGACAGATTAAGCACAGGAAAAGAATTGTACAGATTGGTGCTATATGCTATATATTTTCTGATAAATTTGAATTTTCTAATTGATTTTTATATTATTACCTTACTTTCATAGCCAGAAATGATATATGCACAGGTACTATAACTGCCAACTTCTATTGTAGAAGAGCCCACTGCATTCAATTAGCATCTAATTAAATGCTTGTTTAATTTATGGAATAAATGAGTAACAGAAAACTGTCCAAAGATTAGCATGGTGGAAAGACTCATAGAGCCCTCAAAATCAACACTTAAGAAAAAGATTTAAGGGTACAGTGGATGCTGATCCCCAAATGGAATTATGGATCAAAATTATCTGGGAAGCCTTTTATTTTTATTTATTTATTTTTTTGAAACAAAGTCTTGCTCTGTTGCTCTGTTGCATGGGCTAGAGTGCCATGGCATCAGCCTAGCTCACAGCAACCTCAAACTCTTGGGCTCAAGCAATCCTCCTGCCTCAGCCTCCCGAGTAGCTGGGACTACAGGTGTGTGTCACGACACCTGGCTGTTTTGTTCTATTTTTAGTAGAAACAGGGTCTCGCTCTTGCTCAGGCTGGTTTTGAACACCTGACCTCAAATGATCCGCCCACCTTGGCCTCCCAGAGTGCTAGAATTACAGGCATTAGCCATGGTGCCCAGCCTCTGGGAACCTTTTTACAAAACATCATGTATTATGCACAAATCCAGATTTCCTGAAACAGAATTTTGGAGGTGGTTGTAGAGGAAAAAATGGTGGCAAAGGATCCTAGGAAGCATATTTTTAATAAGTCCTCCCTTTTCCCCCCCAGATAATCTTTATGCAATCAATCAGTTGAGCAAAAGTCTGTGGCTTGGCATTTGGGGACCACTGGTATAATGGAATGCACACTGGACAGGGAGTTGAGAAATTTGGGTTCTAATCATAGCTCTGTCACTAATTTATTTGGGACAATTTACTTAAACTTGACAGATTTCAGTCTCTTTCATGAGAGGCTTCATTTCTAGATAATTTCTCCCATGATTTGAAAGGTACATGACACCTAATATATTGTCTGTTAGTATTATCTTTCATGAATTCCTAAAGCTAACCTCTAATGGACTAGTAAACATACAATAAAATGATTACCTTAAAGAGAAGATTCAGCTGCATATATATTCCACAAGGAAAAATTCCTAGCTCAGAACTGAACTGTGTACTATACCAAGAGTCTTGTGCATGCATATACAAGTGTTTACATATGTCCATCATCTGGGTTATACCATTAACAGCCAACAAATCAGAAAGCTCCATGACTGCACATTGGTTATTACCCTTTCAAAAGTATATTACCTCCAAAAGTTATCCATCCCTAAACATCAACACAGGAGATGTGTAAAAGCACAACTTATTATCTTCCCTGTCTTATCGAGCACCATGTTGATGTCATAAGAGTTCCTCATAATCAGAGAACAGAAATGTCTGTCAACAAAATCTAATAATTTCCTGATCATCAAATTTAATCACTCCATATATGCTATGTACATGCTTAATATCTATATGCCTACATCTAATGGTACTTAACCATGGTGTCTAGCACAGAAGAGAAGCTCAAGAAATATTTGTTGAATTAATAAAAGAAGCAAGAAAAGAAGGAAAGGATGAGCAAGCAATAGACAGAAAGAGAATGTTGGGCTTATTTTAATGAGAGTAATGACATTTTCCATCATTGGACACTACACAATCCATTTCCATCAGCTATGAATCTTCATAGGAAGAATGTTGGGGCATGTGGACTTCTCTTGAATATAAAAAAACAAGACATTTAGCAGCAGGACTTTCAGAATTGATTCTAAAAGGAATAGCTCACCTCTTTTTAAGCAGAGGCCTTCATTGGCCAGTTTTCCCTCCTCATTGACATATATTTTCATCCAGCTATGAAGGTATTTTCTGCCCTTCTTGACCACTGCCCTGGAGCCTTGTTTCTTGAGAAAGAGGGAAGTATTTTCCACCTCAAGGAACCCTTCCGGTTCATAGCAGGTCCATCGGGGTGCCTGGGAGCAGCAGTCCAGGATGGCTGAGCGGGAAGGGGCGCCAGAGGAGTTGGAGATGGACAGGCACAGTGCAGATTTCACGTGAAAGAGCTTTCCATCCTCAGTCCACATCCACTGCTGGTTCTGGACGGTCCTATTGCACGAGCCCACGCCCACTTTCCCATTTGTGAGAAGACACTGTTGTTTCTGGACATGGACAATCTGAAACCCCTCTGGAAGATGAAAAGTGTATAAAGTACTGTGTAGCACATTATACGGCCCATTAGAAAACAAAACAACCCACCCACGAATGGGCTAAGTAAAATTACTATTTTACTTATATTTTGCTGTTGCTATCATTTCAAGTGAATATTCTTAGATTTAACACATGTGATTTAAAATCCCAAGGCTGACAATGTAAAATGTCAAAATGTCACACAGCTTCCCTCACCCTTTTTTTTTTTTTTTTACTTTCACATGGCTTAGGGAAGAAAACACACCCCTCATTGGAAAATGAAAGGAAGCTTGGAAAAGAAACAAAACTATTCAAAGATTGTGGTGTGGTATTTTAGCCAAATTAGTTAAATATATTGAAGGTATGAAAAGCTCAGTTCTCTATTTAACCATTTGCCTCTTTCCATATCACCTTCCTCCCCAATTCTACAAAAGCATCCCTTTTCCATTCCTTCAATTCACACTGCAGTAAGTATTTATATACAAATTGCATAGTTGGAACGAAAAATTTTAAAAATTGCCTATATTTCAGTTTTTATAAAAAACTGAAACAAATTTTCCTACTCCTCCAAGCACGACCCCCTGGCTGACAGTAACCAATGAAAATATTGATTATCACAAAATAAATTTCTTCTAGTCCTAGAGAGAAGCATTTCTCTGTTTTCTGACAATATCTACAGTTTTCCCTCAAATACTAATAGATCAAAAGCTTAGCATTTCTCAATTTAAGAAAATTAAACATCCAATTGTTAAACATCAGTATTAAAAAGTAAGATATTTAGGCTCAGAAACCATTTTCAATGAGCTTTTACTTAAATTGCACAGCTCGCCCATGAAAATATTCAGCCCTTCCAAATAAAACACACCACGTTCCCTTACCCCCTTAAATAATATTTCTTATACTTTCTTTAACACGACAGAAAAAAAAAAAACTATAACCTGTTTGGGAAAGACATGGAGAATGCTACATACTCTTACATAATAATAAAAAATTCCTCCCCAGAGTTCTTTACTCTCTGCTATAAATATGCCATTTCAGGAGCTGCCCAAAGAATTTGGAGGACCTCAGGAGAGAAATTATTTTCTTTTAGAGAGAAATCTCAGCAGTATGGGCACAGCTGGCTCCTTTTATTCTCCTCCTCATCGTCTTTGGCTAAACTGCCATGGAGACCTGGCTTCATTTCTACCTTATTTCAGGCACTTTTCAAAGGCCTGAGACTCCTCGGCCAGATATGAGAGAAACACCTCGGGAAACTGAGGCAGACCCACTCACCTGAGCTCCCGAAGATTAAGCAGGTAAGAATCACCATGTAAAATTCAGCCTCCATTTTCCAGTTAACAACTGCTCATGCTTCGCTTGGGAAAAAAAAAAAAAAAATTCTTCCAGATAAGAGAAGCAGAGACTAGGAAGGAAATGTGCCTTCATGGTGGGGGGAAAAGTCAGTGACGAGCATTTCCTCCTATTGAATTGTTTGGGGAAGTTTTACACCAGTGTCCTTTTGTCTGTTTCCTTAGAAAGAAGGGATTATGATCACCTCTCTTTTATTTTTTTTTTTTTTTATGCAGAAAAAATTCCAGCCTCCAGGAACAGAATAAATTCCCTTAAGTCTTCACCTACCTTCCCTTTGGCACATGACTACTTCTTAACCTCAAGAGGGAAGAAAAGAATTGTAATCTCAGATAATTGAATGTTCCTAAAACATTACATCTCTTCAGGTGATGTGATTCTGCTGAATAAACATAAACCATGTAATTCATGAGGGTCTAGGACAAGTGGTATAAAGACGTAAACATGTACTGTTTGTATAATGATATGCTGGGAGTCTATCGAGGAAAACCACATAATGATGGCACTTCTAGATTATTATCTCTCAAGTGATGACAATATTACATTTTGAGATCGTCATCTCCACCGTGGAGATGCAGAGACTAAAATTAAACCCATCACGTTATCAACTTCAGGCTTCCCCAAACAGATAATGGCTTCTCTCCAAGTAGGAGAAAAAAGAATCTCCTTTACTCAATATTTAGTATTAAGAGTAGTTTATTGTCAGTATGAAACAAAGTCAACATTGCTGCATTAAAAATTCCTATTTGAGCAGAACATCTTGTGTTTTCCGAGGGTAGTTATTTTAACTTTATTTGTCACTTGAGGATTAAAACTTTTCAGAAATGTAAGGACAGACATGGCAGCATCTTTATAAAGAACCTCTGGAAATGGGACAGGTTACATCATTCCCAAAGGCATCTGTCTTTTATTGGGAGAGAGATTCCAGGTACACAGCATATTCAAAAATCTCTTCTTAGTAAAAGAGAGACAAGTATTTAAAATTCTTGATACTTCATAGTTGCTACAAATTTGTTTTTCCTTTTTAAAGTAAAACAACTCACAATGTAGAAATACAGTGGATAGAGTTCTGGAGCAGAAGTCACCTTTATGCCTAATAATAGAGAGTAAATACATATATACCCACTGACAATCATTGTGCTCTGTAATTGATTGATAGGAGGTACTATAAATACA
This sequence comes from Cheirogaleus medius, assembly GCA_008086735.1. Lineage (NCBI taxonomy): Eukaryota > Metazoa > Chordata > Mammalia > Primates > Cheirogaleidae > Cheirogaleus > Cheirogaleus medius. The sequence continues at coordinate 4,252,041 of VBSM01002616.1, read as the reverse complement.
CATTTAATAGGTAATATTATCAAGACACATTTCCATATAAAATAGTTACTGCTTTTAATTTTTTTTTAAAAAAACAAAGACTTATTTGTTAAAAATCCATTATCGATCACTTAGCAGCAAGATTCTGGTAACTGAGAAAGGTAATAGCACTTAAAACAAGAACAGTTAAACAGCTGACAGTCCATTCACAAGACATATTTTGCAAACATTAAAGCATCTAAACACACAATAAGAATGTCTTCAGGAGCTCGTCCAGTCATCATCTGATGACATTTATCACTGAATATTACATACATACATTCTGTGTGGCAGATAGTCAGTACAGACAAAACAAAATCCACCTTAGGCTATGTGAGAAATCTATCATACCTCCATCAGCATAGGACCTTCAAAATAGTTTGAGGGATGCTTACAAATGCATTCATATACACAAGGGGCTGGCAATCTTAAACATGTTGCCAAGTCTTCCACAATCCATGCCACAGGTTGGCTTCAGAGCTTCTCTTTCCTTCCATTGCAGGAAGCTCCTTCTAGAAGCCTCAAGTGGGTAATTTGATTAATCACCCCAAGAGATTGATGGTCTGGTCAGTCTTCAGTGACTCACTGCACAGTTTCTGCCGAAAGTCTGCTTTCATACAGGCATAGAGCATGATGCACAAATTCATACTGCTCACTGGTTTGGACCATTCCACCTCTGCAAAGAAGAAATAACAAAATAACTTCTTTTTGCCAACATCTTGCAATCTTAAGCAGCATAGAGACTATATCCAAGCTAGGGTGTTATGCCAAAGACACATGGAACAGTTGACCAATGATTCTTTTGTTAGCCCTCTTACCTGGGTCCAAATGTCCCAACTGGCAAAGTTAATATGTTAATGTATATAAAAGAATCAACATAGTGCCTGATACACACTAGGCATTTGATTAATTTTACCTATGTACCATTACCGGGGAGGTGGTGTAGCCTAATGATTAAATACTGGGACTTTGGAACCAACCAGGCTGATGAGTTCAAGTCCCTTCTCTGCCAATTCATAGCTGTGTGATCTGGGACATGTTTCTTAACACTCTTTGCACCTTGGTTTCCTCCTTTGTCACAGCAGAATAGTAACAGTAACAACTTGGTAAGGTTGCTGTGCAAATAAAATGAATTCAGTGTATCTGGAGTGTTCATGTTACTTCTCAGTATCTCTATCATTTATCTTATGTTAAAATGCTTCATACATTTGGATTAAAATTGATTGAAGTAGGCTCACCAAACAAAACTCATCTGTTAAATATTGCTCTTTCTACAAGAAAAAGAAAGTCAACCCTGGAATGGTTTATTTGAGTAGGTTACATGGGAACATTAGCCTTTGGGAATACTGGGTATTTAAACACAATAGTGGGCAGGTACTTAAATGAATCGGAAAAAGGTAATTGGCTCTTGTTTTTTCCTCCTTGGTTATCATTATTTTCATCACTAGCTGCTCAGCATCCCCTTTGTCATTGGATTAGTAGAAAGTAGTAGCCTTCATGAGAAATAATTATGCTTCTCATTATATAGAGAGACAGAGTTTTGTTCTGTTGGCCAGTCTGGAATGCAATGGTACTATCATAGTTCACTGTAGCCTTAAACTCCAGGCATGCACCACCATTCTCTGTTAATTTATCTTATTTTTTGTAGAGACAAGGTCTCACTATGTTGCCCAGGCTGGTCATAAACTTCTGACCTCAAGCAGTGCTCCCACCTTGACCTCACATAGTGCTGGGATTGCAGGTGTGAGTCACTGTGCACGGCCATATATTTTTATATATACTATATCTATATTACATTTTGCTGCTTTATAATTATGTCTCTTTGACTTGACAAACTTCCCAGACATTAATATAAATGTTACTTATATTTCCTGCTCACTGAATAACAGCATCACTCTAATTATTTAAAGTCCTATAAAGTATTTGTAACTCTGCAATCATACAACTAACTCTATGTTTTAGTTTAATTCTGTGTTTTAGCCAGTGTTTCCTGGTGGCTGTTAGTACCATTCAAAATAATTTCCAGATTATTCTAGGCACTTCAACTTAAAAGCAAGATATATTGTCTCACTGTAACATGACTTTGGGTTAATGGTAATAACTAAACTGGGCTTGCATCTATGTTTACTTGTCAACCTATATAAATAGCAAAGCAGTAAGATTTCCTCCCTCAAAAGTAACAGTAATTCTTCAGGCAGGTCAACATGATGTCAAAATGATGTATTATATTTGGCAAGAAATAAAGAGGTAAATTCAGTTTTCGGTGACAGCAACTTAATAGCAGAAATAGTTCATCGGTCTTTTTCCCTAGAACTGTATACTTTGTTGTCTTGAAGGAACCTTCTGGCCAAAGTGTTTCTTATTCAGAAGTGGACAACAGGAATGGCCGGCTGAGGATGTGGTAACTCTTCCTCTTCTTAGCTGTATGATGACATCTGGGCACACCTAAAACATAGCAGGTGTCCGGAAGATGCCGGCTTGGCCTGTGAAGCTTGAGAGACACAGCCACGGTAAATATTAGGGCAGCTCCAGGGAGCTGAGAGGTGCCTCCCTTCCTCTGGCATTTCCACAGCGCAGGGAACCATCACTCCCCCCTTGACTGCAGACGGCATGTGGACCTTTGTATGTGCTCCGTCTCTCACACTCTGGTCTGTCAACTTCCTCTCACCATTTACTTCATTTTGAGGCAAGAATTTTTCCTTCTGGTATGTTCTGGTCAGCACTGGTATTTACACATTTGAGTGGTGAATGAATGGAGACACAGGTTAGGTCTTAATAACCATTTTATCCTAAGTAGCTCAGCAGAGTATTTTAATGGTCGAAGTATATCTACTATGACATTCAGTTAACTAACAAGGTTGCTTCAACCGGTGGCAGTGGGGGAAGATGGGGAAACAGACCCATTAGTTGTAGGCTGGCAAAATTCTTGCAGGTCTTAAGTCTTCAGGAAGATATACGAAAAGTTCTCTGACTTCCCACTTAATTGGAAAATAAAAATGAAAAACTTGGCATCAGAGGGATTCTCAGAGATCATCCATTCCAATCGCTGACAAAATACAGCTTTTCTAGAAGGAAGCAGTCTATGTGACAGGTGGCCAGCTGGCTTCTGCTGGAATGCTCACAGGATGGGGTACCTTTAGAGGGAGCTTTTCCCAAGGTTTGCAGGAAAACTTTTGAAGATATCAAAACGAATCTGCCCCTCTCTAACTTTTACCTTATCGGTCAAACATAAATAGCCCAAAGAAGTCTTAAGGCTCCCCTGTCGTCACACAATAGCTCTCTAAATTCTGGAAAACAACCATCAAAGTCACATAATCTTTTCTTCTCTAGACTAAACATCCTGTGGTCACTCAATATTTCTGTATAGCCTGGTTTCCCTGACACTTACCAATCTAGTCCCTCTCTTCTCTAGGCTATTTTATCAAATGTGACCTGCTTAGAGTGTTGTGTCTACCGCCAATGAGATCTGGTCAGTGGGCATATTTTCTCCCTTGAGCTGCACATTGTAGACCAATAAGTTTGCATCACGTGGTAAGATCCCACAGTGCCTACATGGTGCCTGGGGCTCAGCAAGAAGTTTAGGATATTGAGTGAAGTTTTAGGTTAATTAAAAAGTCAGCAGGATCTTTCTTTCTCTTCCTTTCTTCTTTCCTTCCTCCTTCTTTCCCTCCCTCCCTTTTCTTTTCCTTTCCTTTCCTTTCCTTTCCCTTCCTTTTCTTTCTCTTTCTCTCTTTCTTTCTTTCTTTCTTTCTTTCTTCCTTCCTTCCTTCCTTCCTTCCTTCCTTCCTTTCTTCCTTTCCTTTCCTTTCCTTTCCTTTCTTTTCTTTTTTTTCAGAGACAGGGTCTTGTTCTGTTGCCCAAGCTGAAGTCCAGTGGCATGATCATAGTTCAGTGCAAACTCAAACTCCTGGGCTCAAGTGATCTTCCAGCCTCAGCCTCCTGAGTAGCTAGGACTATAGGCCTGCATCACCACATTCAGCTAATTTTTAAATTTTTTTTGTAGAGAGAGGGTCTTGCTATGTTGCCCAGGCTGGTCTCAAACTCCTGGACTCCAGGGATCCTCCCACCTCGGCCTCCCAAAGTGCTAGGATTATAGGTGTGAGCCACACACTTGGCTTCAGCAGAATTTTTCTGAAAGTGAAAATGATAGCTTGCTACCATCTATACTTACAGTATTGAATTTTTGAAACTAAATGCAGAGATTTCTATTTATTTCTGTTAATTTCAACTTGGTAGTTTCAGCACAATGTTCTTGTTTACTGAATAACTATCTATCGTTCAAGATATTAGTCTTCCATTTCTCACTCCCAGCATTGTGTCTTCTAGATATTTAACATTTTTTAAATCTAAGTCATTTAGAAAAAAAATAGAAAAAGAGCCAGGGTAAGGTCTTTATTAGAAATAATTTGTTATCATGTTATAGACTGTCTAATCCCATTCTAAAATTGTTTTTCTCTAGCTTGTAGGTCCTTTATTTATTTATTTATTTATTTTTGAGACAGAGTCTTACTCTGTTGCCCGGGCTAGAGTGCCGTGGTGTCAGCCTAGCTCACAGCAACCTCAAACTCCTGGGCTCAAGTGATCCACCTGCCTCAGCCTCCCGAGTAGCTGGGACTACAGGCATGTGCCACCATGCCCCGCTAAGTTTTTATATATATACTTTTAGTTGCCCAGCTAATTTCTTTCTCTTTTTTTACTAGAGACGGGGTCTTGCTCTTACTCAGGTCTCGAACTCCTGAGCTCAAACGATCTGCCCGCCTCGACCTCATAGAATGCTAGGATTACAGGCGTGAGCCCCCGCGCCCAGCCTATAGGTCCTTTATTAAGGGCAAGCATAATGTCATAGTCTTCTCATAGTTGCAACAGTGAAAAGCACTTACTAATCCTAGGTAAATACCTGTCAAGTAAGTTACCCAGGCCATGCTATTTGCATGACATGGGAAAACAGATAAACTCTGGGCTAGAAGAAAGAAAAGGGTATCCCAGGATGCATTCACTGGAGGCTGGTTCAAATCCAGGAATTCATCACAATCATCTTTGAAAATATTTGATAAATGTTCTACTGCATATATTGGTATATAGAACACTCTGTTGACCTTTGTAAGAACTTAAAATCTAGGATTACCCTTTAGATTTACTGTTATGGAGCAAATATAGTCTTTTTATAATCTGGCTATAGTAAAAAATTCCTAAGAAGCTAGTAGAGTGCCTGTATACAAAATATATTTATGGAATAAGTGTATTCTTTTTTTCCACAAGCTAGACTCATTGTGGAACCCTCAAGAGAGCTCTGTAGTAATTCACATTCCAGGGGAGTTCTGATTTGGTCCCCAGGCACCTCTTAGGTCAGATAGAGCTCCATGGATTTGCTGAAATGTGGATCTATATTACTGATGTAAAGTTCCTAATGCAAGCTGGTGCGGGAAAATAAGAAACAGGGATGCTCTTTTTTTTTTACTTTAAAAGGCATCATCTAACTTCCATTTAAAGAGCTGGCACTAAAATAATTCTTGACCTCCAATAGATTTCAGTTTAAACTCAACCACAGTTAAGATTTTAAAATATTTTCCATGGTGATCAAGACGATGTTTCAGTGGAGGCCTATGCGGTGCAAAATAGCTGTACCATCATTAGTTAGGCAGAATGCCTGAAATTACCATTACTCAACACCTTGCATTAAAGTGTCATTCATGCTTGGAGAATCCTCTTTAAGGGACTCTTAAAGTAAAATTAAAATGGAGATCAGGTCTGAAAAAGTGCTGAGCAAACAAAACCAAAGGCCTTAAAAATAGCCTTAATTGCAAACATAAGTGAAACTTAACTTGGGTCCATATCCAGTAAGTGCTTATGTTAGACAGAACTAAAACTTAAACCCCAGCCAATCATAAGCAGCCAATTCACATATGATTATGGGAATAGGGACCTTTCAACAAGGAACCTAAACAGAAGCAATTTTGTAATTGCAAACCAATCAAATTATCTCTTTATTTTGCTTCTGCATTTTCCCAGTAAATATTTGCCTGTGGTGTTTTGCCATTGAAACAATGAACTTTTCTTCTGGTGTTCCCCAATTCATGAATTGGTTTGTACTCAAATAAATGCTAAAATTTTATTGTGCCTCAGATTTTTCTTTCACAGTACACATTTGTTTTCCCAGGAGGCATATAACACATTAAGTGACAATCCCTACCACTGAGCAGGAGTTAGTTTATCAAAGAAGAGTAAGGTCAAATAAAAATGTCAAAGGAACCACAGTCAGCTGTGAGAGTAGTCATGGGTTTCAAAAACTTTGAAATGTCGAGGTGTCAGGTTCATTACCAGTAGGGACCAAAGTGTGTTAGAAGGAAAAAGACACCATATATTGTCGTCAAGACAAATCCTATCTCCCACACTTACTGGATGTTTTACCTCGCCACATCATCTTTGCAGTGCTCAGTTTTCTCATTTGCAAAATGATGAGGCAATAAAAATAATAGTACCTACCTCATAGCACGGTTGTGAGAAATAAATGGGACAATCCATGTAAAATGTTTAGCATATAGTCAAGCACATATGAATACCATACATGCTAACTATTATTACTGTTATCGCTACTCTTTGGTAGTTTCTGGTCAAACAGGACTGGTTAGGAGGCTCTGGGTTGAGGCTTCCAAAGGCCTTAGAGTACTAAGAGCAAACCTGGCAGAGGACACAAGATTGCCTAGGTCAGGCAAGCCTAGATGGAAAGATCCAAATGTGTTTCTAAATATTGACCAGCCTAGAAGATAGCGACAGCAGAGGCAGATGATGTCGTGGAAAGTCATGGGCTTGACATCTGTCGGATTCAGGTTTGAATCCTTGCTTTTGAACCTACTAGCTGTATGATTTTCGGTAAGTCATTTAATCCTTCCCACTCTGGCTTTCCTCACTTATAAAATGACATTAATGACAAACGTCATCAGGTTGTGAGGATGAAGTGAGTCAGAGTCTATCAGTGTCTGGCTGAAGGCTGTTTGCAGAATTCCCCGGAGCCCAGGGCTCTACGGTGGTACGTGAGGGCCCTTTGGCAGGGCAGAGGAGGAGGCAGGGCCTTTAGAACTAGATCCTAATCTCAGCTGTGACCAGGGCAGTTCCACTTTTTATTGGTTTTCCATGTTGGTGTTCTGTGGAAGATTTTGTCTGCCAAAAGTTTTCTATTGTTCACAAAGAAGTTTGAAGACCACTGGCCTGGCAAACATATTTACCCAACAAAGTTTCAAGTTCTGCAAGGTTTAAATGAGATAATCCACAAAATGCTCAGCACAGTGGCTGTCCTTTAGTGAGTACTAAATAAATGCTGCTTATTCTTTTTCTTATTCTTAGTTCATGTTGCACCTAAAGTGAGCATGCATTCTAGTTTGCTTGGGACAGTGGTGGTTCACGCCTATTGTGCTGGTGTGATTATTAATAGGGCCACCTTTCACTCTCAGGTGTCTTGGTTTGGATGATAAAGTATTTGTGCATCTCAGTTATGCCCCAAACCATGCTATGGAAGAAAGTCATTCCTTTATTGCAAAAGTGGTATTGGCCATGTGGCTCTGATTTCTTTGTGGCCAGAGAATATGAACACTGTGTTTGGCCAGGCCAGAAAGGATCCAGACATACTGCCCTTCTAGAAATGTCAGATATCTCATATCGCATTAGCCTCGTCAAACATAAAAATCAGTGTCTCAGTCTACATGCAGTGAAGCACGTAGCTGTGTCACCTGGGGGTAAGCTTGGGTTAGAAAGGGGAAAAAAATGTAGTATTTTCCTTTTGCTACCAGGAGGGTGTGTTGAAAAAAAACCCCTCCAGATGCCCAGGAGAGAGATTTGGTTTTTAACATGTTAAAACTGTGACCTTTTGTGACTATTAACTCACACATACAGAGAGCAGCAGCTTTTCCTGCCGCACCGCCCAGCCTGTATCCGGTCTAATCAGTAGACAGAAAAAATTCTGCTGTGGTGACTCACTTCTGGGCTAACAATGGAACTTACGCTCCTTTGCTTTTTATTATTTTCAAATCTGGAATTCTTTTGGTAAAGTTTGGTACAGTAAATTTAGAACAAAAGGTGTGGACGTTAATGTGCCTCCTGGGTAAATCTCCGGTAGCTGGGGCAGGAGTCAAGTGAGGCTAACGTCTGCTGCTCTAACTGGGGTTCAGCTGTGAGTTGTGTCCCGCCCCTCCGACGGAGGTGTTCCTACGTTATTACACAGATGTCATAGCAAGGAGGGAGAACTTAAACATAAATCTGACTGATTCTGACCAGTTACTTTGAACATAGACACCTACTCCAAAATAGGTGTGTCCTAAAGCATTTGTAGGGCATAAAAGTCAGTACAGATCAAATTATAATTCAATGACAACTCTAGAATATCTTGAGTCTCTCTTTTTTTTTTTCCTGAAAATTAGCCATTTTCTTCTGAACACCCAGGTTAACACTCAATTAGCTCCAAGTTGGGAAGAAGGAAAAGGTTGTCCTGGCAACCATTTGGAAGATTCAGTCAGCAGCATCTGTTTTACAGAGAGGACCTGTTGTTATGATCTCGGGAACTATAATGTCAAGTAAATCCATACCAGTTTCTAGGGCTTTATCTCTAAGTGGCCTTACAATAAGTAAACCAGAATGTTGAATTCCTGATCTTCAAATGAGATCTTTGAAATTCATACATCCCATTGTTCTTTGTGATTAGTTGGGAAGGCAGAAAGATATGAATAGACACAAGGATATAGTTGATAAACATTATACCAACAAGTGGAAATTTTAGCTTTGAAGCTATTTTAACCAAGAATATGTAACAAAGAATATTGTGGGGACACATATTATCCTAGGAAATAGATGGCATATATGTTCCTCTTCTTAGATGGCTATAGTTAAAAAAAAAATAAAAGAAAATCATCAAACTAAAGTGACTAATCGAAACATTTAAACAATGATATGACGCACACTGGAAGCATTTTTCTATCCTGTCTGGGAAGCCACAGTGAGGCCTCCAAGGTAAGGATATGCAAAGACAGCTACAGATTCCACCACTGACTCTCAAAAAGGAGGATTAGACAGATTGCTTCCTGCTAGTGAGGGGTGGGGGGAGAAAAAATAAGAAAAGAAAAGAAGGCGGCCTTGGAACCATATATTCTTTTATACGTTCCACTTACCAAATTCTGTTTTCAAATTCTTCTAGTATCCATAGATGTCAATGGGATTATAAGAAAAATGATGGGGGAAAAAGTTGTGCGAAGTTAACATGTAATGGAACACTTTCCTTTCCTCCCTGCCTAGATGTTTTCTGATGATCATATATTGCTTTTTGGGCGGGGAGCTAGAGTGCCATGGTGTCAGCCTAGGTCACAGCAACCTAAGACTCCTGGGCTCAAGTGATCCTCCTGCCTCAGCTGAGTAGCTGGGACTACAGGTCCATGCGCCCCGACGTCCGGCTAATTTTTCTCTTTTTAGTAGACATGGGGTCTCGCTCTTGCTCAGGCTGGTCTTGAACTCTTGACCTCAAGCAATCCTCCTGCTTTGGCCTCCCAGAGTGCTAGGACTCTAGGTGTGAGCCACCATGCTCTGCCCACATATTACTCTTTAGTCATTCTCCTATAACACCTACGGTATATGCATGTGAGGCATTTTCCAAGTTTCTTGGGCCAGCTTATTACCATAGATTTTTTTTTTACAACAATGCTAGCCAACAGAAACTTCATTGTATTTTTCATATTCAGATATTAATAATAAGTACTCTAAACTAAAAATCATCAGAGATAAACAATTTTTCCTGGTTTATATAGCAACTAGTTCAGGGTCATTTTCAAAGGCAGGATTAGAATGTGAACTTCCTTTCTCTTAATTTTATGCTCAACCCTCTTAGGTCTCCCACCCAGGAAACAATAGCCATTTGGGAACCAAATAAATCCAGAATTTAGTCAATCTAATTTGAGCAAAATTGGAAGTTCAGAGTATTAAAAAATAAAAGTCAAAATTTGTTCTGTGATCTTGGATATTTACCTCTTTTTGGTCTTGGATTCTCCCTTAAGAATGAAAGCTTTGAGCAATAATTTTGAGGCCAGATTTTTTTTTAACCCTTCCTTTTCTAGTAGGTGTTTGGAAAATGTTATGACTATTATTGACATCCCACTGTTCTGCACAGAAACAAAACTTTCAAGACTCAAAGAAAGCAACAGCTGAAGGGATCTTAGAAAGCCAGTTGATTACTTTGCAATCACTGAATCCCAGGATGGAAAAGGCATCTTATTCGAGAGGTCCTGAAATCTACTTCAGCCCCCAACATTATCAGTAGACCAAATAAACATATATGTGTATCACTAATTTTCTTTCTTTCTTTTTTTTTGTTTTTCATCAAAATTCAACTTGATGTATCACTAATTTTCAAATGTATGCAGGTGCGGTTGTGAGTCATAGAATAAAAATTAACTTATGAGGATTATGGGATTCAAAATAGAACAGTCAAGTAGAGATCCATGAAATCTTTTACTCTTAAAAAAGAGGTCCTCATACCAAAAGAGGTCGAGGACCACTAATATGCCTCATATCTCTTTTTAGATGGGTAGGCAGAGAGGCCTAGGGTGGATACACAGAACATTTTGGGCAGAGGCAGGGTTAGCTCCACACTCATTGACTTCTGGTCCAGAGATGTTTAGCACCTCATTCTCTTACCAGTCCTACCAGACAGTGCTCAGTCCCAGTTGCCATACTACTTACTTCATCTTTTTATTAAAAGAACGAGGGGATGATCCATTAATGCCCTTCAAAATAAAATATCTGTGGGTGCTTTGCACTGAATTTGAACTCCTACTTGGAAAAAAAGGAATCCTATTTTAGTTCAAAATATGCTCAAAAGTATTATTAAAAGGAAAACCACAGACTCATGAATTTGCAATGAGAACTGAACAGCTATAAATAGCAGTTGTCCTAAAGCCAATAAAAATAACGTCTTGCCAGAGAATGAGGAATCCACCAAATGGCTTTGTCATTGTTGTTATACTGGAAACATCCATTCAGCATAACACACTCATCTCTGAACCAGACCATTTTAATTTATTACTAAAATGCAGATTTGTGATTTGAGTACAGATTGCCTATTTTTGTTATGTGGAATAACAGGGATCATGTCTTGTTTTCTTTTTTCTTTTTTTTTTTTTTT
>VBSM01002616.1:4228445-4240765 GCA_008086735.1 Cheirogaleus medius | reverse complement strand
CCTGTAATCCTAGCACTCTGGGAGGCTGAGGCAGGAGGATCGCTTGAGCTCAGGGGTTTGAGATTGCAGTGAGCTCTGGTGATGCCACTGCATGCTGGCCCAGGCCAGAGAGTGAGACCATGTCTCAGAAAACACACACACACACACACACAATAAAATAAAAAGAAGATGTACAGTGTGTAGCCCTGGATCACTAGTGCGTGGAGGCTTTTATTAAAAAGAGTAGAGAAGGATAGGAGCTTGTACTTTGTGGAATACAAAATATCACCCTTCTGATACATTAGCTGAGTCTTTTGTATCCCTTGTTACACTTAGGTGGGTGCTTTCAATCAGCCAACTCCACCCTTCCCTTTCCTCTTTTTAGTGGTCCCTGCTCAGGCTGAAATTACTATCACTTCGCTAGTCTTCTCTTCATCAAGCGTCTGGAAATAATAGTTTGTATTATTATTACAACTTCTTTCCCTCCTATTTAGATGGTTTGAGGAAAGTCTTCTGTGATCAAACAAATATGGAAGATGCTTAAACAAAGTTAAGTGGGTTTCTACACTGGGAGACTTTTCAGATCCTTTAATGTATTGATGCTTATTGTGAATCTTCAAGTGGGGACGGGTTCTAAGAAATAAGAAATATAGTATATAGCTTCTTCTCAGACATAGTTGAGAACCTATTATTTGCCTGAACATCATCAAAGAGGGTCTGGCACTTAGCAGGCTCTCAACAAATGATTGTTAATTAAATTATGCCCTAGGGCATAATTTAAAAGTGGCACTCAGGGAATCTGTCTTTCTACACCGAGGTGCCTGATACATGTCCAGTAGTAGATGATTATTAATCTTTGCTGAGTGAATGAATTCATGCATGTTTCAGGAGCCCCACTTTGAGCAGAGATCTCAGATGCCTGTCCCACAGGACACAAGACACAGGATTTAGACCTATCTACAAATATCCATCCTGAAAGTACCCCAAGGCAGGGCCAGCTTCAAGGGTTTTTGACCTGTGCGGTTATACAGTCCCTCTCCCTGTGCTGAAAAGGACCCTGCCCTTGGGTTAAAGCTTTGCTGTCACTGTCTTGAAATATTTAATCAAATTTCAACAGGGCGCCCCACATTTTCATTTTACACTGGGCCTTGAAAATGATGTAGCTGATCCTGCCCAAAGAGTCCCTTGCTAAAACTCTTCAAGCTCTCTCTCAGTGCCCCTTGCCTTCCCAAGATAAGCCCAGTCTCCTCGACTGCAGGCCTCATGAGTGTGTGCCCACCATCTGCAGCCCTCTCTTTAATTCTCCTTCATCAAAATCTAAGTTCTGAATATATTCCTAATGCGGGGAGTTATGCTCTCTTTAGCTAACATACTGAAAAGAATAGGTCACAGAGTAAAGCGTTAAAGGCAGAGAAGACATGAAATGTTACCTCACCTCCCATCCCCAGGTTCAATAAACTTTAAAGAAGGATGATTCTTTTAGCCAAAGACTGGCTCTCTAACAGCAGTATTTTATACATTCACTATACATTTTAGCATCCCCCTTAGATAGATATTTTGGGATGAGGCAATATTTTTTGTCTCTCAAATTATACTCTTAAGGAAACTGCTGACAATGTTACTCCACCTATTCATAAAACAGCTCTCCTTCATACTTAAAACTATTTTAAAAATTATGGTATCATGTTGTCGTTGTGTTTTTTTTTTTGTTTTTTTTTTAAGAGACAAAGTCTCACTGCTATGTTGCCCAGGCTGATCTCAAACTCCTGGGCTCAAACTCTCCTCCTGAAAAACTGGGACTGGAGGCATACACTGCCTCCCTGGTCATGTCACTGTATTTTTTTAAAATTGGCAGAACATTGTCAAAGAGATATATTTTTATCAAGAAGTTTTACACACACACAGAAAAAGAATTTAAAAAAAGTTTTACAATAAACATATTTCAAGAGCCTATTTACTTTTATCTATAAGGTAGATAAAAATCAGATAAATAATTAGAGATCAAATAAATGTCCTAAGTTCCAGTAGGTCCATTTTGCCACTTTCTAAGCTACATGGCCTTCAGCAAGTTACTTGATTGCCTTGCATTCCTTGTTTCCTCATTAAAAACAAAAACGAGGCCAAGCAATACCTCTTTTCCTACTCTTGGGTTTATTTTGGGAGTTAAATGAGTCAGGTGCTTTGCAGACCAGGATGGAGAGCCCATTATTAAATAAGTTTCTGTGTATTGAATAGTGCATTCTGGAATGTCTGAAGACAAATTAAGAGCTGAAGGCAAGGATGGCCAGGGAGATCAGAATCCGGGGCAAGGTGTGATGAACTGACGAAGAAAGATACAGTGCAAGAGCAGAGAGGTAGACATTTGGGTTTGCCGAGATCAGTTTTCCTTTCACTGGCATGAGCAAGAACATGGCCAATGGCAGGAGTCAGCTACAAATTGGAATTTTTAAAATAGGTACAAGCTGAAGAACTAAAGCGAGAAGCAAGAAGAATGGAGGAGAAAAAGAAGACGAAGTGAGAGATAGGAGGAAGGTTTTCTGTTTTGCCTCCATAATAACTAAGCGAGTGCACAGCAGAAGGAAGAGACAAGAAAAGGAAAACTATGTTGAGCCTGCAAAGCAAAGTTTTAAGGAGAGGATCTGTTTTACGAACAACAGAAGCAGCTGCTCAGAAAGAATTTAAGTATTAATAGAAAGCATCTTGATTAATATATCAGTCAGAATGATTTTGAGACACATATTGGCAGTAATTCAAATCAAGGGGGTAGGAAGCTTATAGGCTTCACATCAGCAGAGAAGTTGGATTTATTTTGACGATCCTATCAGGAGTGAAAAGAAAAGCCCTGAGAGAAGACCTTGGTGATGGAAGGCCAAGGCTAACATTTCTGACCATTGCCTAAGGAAGGAAGGAGCAGATAGAGAAGGCATTGTATCATGTTTTTTTTTTTTTTAAATAAATGTATTTGTGATTTCATTCAAAACTAGAGGACAATTTGGTAGACTCAACATGGGAATGTGACTGGGAAGTGGAAATCGAGGTGGAGGTCAGGCTATGAAAGCTGGTGCAGGAGGTGGGAAACGGGAGGGTGAGTAGGCAAGAATTAACAGGAACAAGAGGCAAAAATATGAGAAAACCAAGCCTGTTTTTTAAGCATGTCATTCCAAATAAGATTAGGGCAGATGTTTTTAGAGAGCAATGTGGTTTGGAGTCAGTTAGATCCATGCACATATCTGGCATTTATGCAGGAGAGACCAAAGTCAATGCAGAAGCAGCTCTGGGCTGACAGGGTGCTGTCCCTCATCCTCTGAGTTAGGGCATCTCTTCTGGATAATGGGTCCCCAAATCTGAAGTGTAAAGCAACGGGATCCTATTCCAGCTAAGGTGGATTGTACTGGTTGAAGGCAAGGGGATTTCAGGAGACTAAGAAAGCAATTATGAGAGAAGCAGGAGGGATAATTGGAACTGATTTTTTTTATGTACAAAAAGAAAAATTTTTTGGAAGCAGTTACAATGGGGGTGTAGAAAAAGTGAAGTAGGGAGGGTTCAGAGAGGGTAAGAAATGTAGGCTGATGTTCTACTAAATACATTACAGATTTAATCTCATTTAAATGTGACTGCAACCCTGTGAGCTATATATTACTATTTCCATTTTACAGATGTATGTTTAAATTACTTGCTATATATATTGATAATAACTGTGGCTAAACTTGATTGAATGCTTATTACATGCCAGGCACTTTACATAGGTCATATCTTTTTAATGCTTACAACAAGAATAGGAAATACTACATTTTTCCAGATCTCCCATTTTCCAGATGAGAAAACCAAGGCACAGAGAAGTCCAGTAACTTGCTCAAGTTCATACAACCAAAAAATGGTGGGAACAGGATGCAAACTCAGGCAATTTGTTTCCGGAGCCCAGAATCTTAACCACCATGATAAACAGCCTCTAGAGTTTGCACGCTAACAGAACAAGACAAATAATAAATATAAGGGAATAAAGAGAGGGAAGATATGCTTATAGGCTATTATTGAAAAGAACACAAGAACAATAGGGACAGGGATGGAAAACCTAATCTGGACGGGAGATTTGAATGTTTATTTTTAAGAGATTGGAAAAACTTTAAGGATAATTTTAATAATAATGAAGATGATGATAACATAATGAACATTTATTGAAAGCTTACCATGTGCCAGATCCTATCCCAAGTGCTTTATATATATTATCTCATTGAATTTTCAGAGTAATCCTTTTGTCTCTTTTATTGAAATTCCGGGACCTAGCACATAGTAGATACTTAATACATATTTGCTGAACTAAGCTTGAAAAGTAACTATATAATTTTACGTTTTGGGAAACTCTAGATTATAGGACTAAAGTCCAAGAGAATCAGCTCTAATCTTCCATTGGAGATGATTAGTTAAATATGCCCTGTTTGAATGAAAAACGAGAATGCAAGATTTCAGCCTTTCAGAACAACTCTTCTTCCACCAGAGCACATTGAATACTGAGCAGACAGGCCACTGCTCATCTCTCTTGCTGTGCTCACTCTCAAGGAGTATCCATTCGCTTTCTCCATCACTGACTCCACTGGCCATTGACTCAGGTAGGTTTAGTTGTGGAGCAAGGAAGAAAAGAAGTTTCTAGTCATCACAAAGGTGATCAAACTGTCTATATATAAAAATGACTCTTCACCTTACACTCATAAGGATTGTTACTATGAAAAAAAGCAGAAAATAAAAAGTGTTGGTGAAGATGTGGAGAAACTGGAACACTTGTGCACTTGTTAGTGAGAATATAAAATGGCACTACAGTGGTTCCTCAAAAAATTAAAAAAAGAATTCTATATGATCCAGCAATCCCATTTCTTGGGCATATACCCAAAAGAATTCAAAGCAAGGTGTCAAAAATATATTTGTACACTCATGTTCATAGAAGCATTATTCATAATAGCTAAAACATGGAAGCAACCCAAGTGTTCACTGACAGATGAATGAGCAAACAAAATATGGTATATACATTAAATGGAATATTATTCAGCCTTAAAAAGGAAGGGATTCTAGGCCGGGCGCGGTGGCTCACGCCTGTAATCCTAGCACTCTGGGAGGCCGAGGTGGGTGGATAGCTCAAGGTCAGGAGTTCGAAACCAGCCTGACCAAGAGCGAGACCCCGTCTCTAAAAAAAAAAAAAAAAAAAGGAAGGGATTCTGACATAAGCTACAATATGGATGAAACTTGTTGTAAGTAAAATAAGTCAGTCACAGAAAGACAAATACTGTATAATTCCACTTATATGAGGCACGAAGAGTGATTAAATTCATAGAGACAGTAAGTAGAAGGATGGTTGCTAGGCACTGGGGTGAGGGAGGAATGAGTTGTTGTTTATTGGGTACAGAGTTTTGCAAGCTGAAAAGATTTCTGGAGATTAGTTGTACAACATCATAAATGTACCTAACTCTACTGAACTGTACCTTTAAAAATGGTTAGGATGGTAAATTTTGTTATGTGTATTTTACCACAATTAAAAAAATAGACTACACACACATTAAGAAAAACATACTCTCTTGGTAGTACAACATATACCTCATATGAAAGGATCAAGATTCCAAATGAATGATTCAATTATTTCAAGTGAAAATGCAAAGTGTATATAAAAAATAGAGGTGCAAGACAAAGAAGGAACAGCTAACACCACGAACAGCCTGTGTTAGAGTTGAGGAAGGGTTAAGCATAAGCTTTGGTTTTTGGACTTTTGATAGTTGCATATAACACTTCCTTTAATGGCTTTTAAAA
Source organism: Cheirogaleus medius (assembly GCA_008086735.1). Classification (NCBI taxonomy): domain Eukaryota; kingdom Metazoa; phylum Chordata; class Mammalia; order Primates; family Cheirogaleidae; genus Cheirogaleus; species Cheirogaleus medius. The sequence goes on along the minus strand of VBSM01002616.1, from coordinate 4,234,993 downwards.
TATAATGTTATATATATAACATATATATAACACACATATATGTATACATATATATAATGTTATATGTAAAATATAATGTTATATTATAATTTTACAAAAATCTCTGTAGAGCTTTAGGACATCGGGGCCTGTGATGTTTATCTGATTAGATCAGGCAGTTTGAGAAGAAGCCTCTGTGATACTCACCTGTCTACACGAAGCTGGCAGACAATGTTTAGCGCATCGACAACTCCTTCTTCTTTCAGCTGTCGACAGCCAATGGATGTAGCAATAAAACACCCTGTTCTACCTATGCCCGCACTGAAAAAAAAAAAAAAAAGGAATACAAAAGTGTGGGAAAATGACAAAAATAAAATACATTCTTTTAAAAGTGTACTTTTAAATCAGAAACAACAGTTAATATAATAACAGCTCTCACATGTTGAGTATTACAAACCTGGCCCTGTGCTAAGTGCTTAAAATATATTCTTTCATTTGGTTATCAGTAGTAGGATGAGGGGATGGAGGGAGGTGATGGGAGAGGAGAATGGTGAAAAGGCATTGTACTGGTTCTAGAAAAAAATAATCAGGGTCTGATCTTAGGGAAGGCATGGGCAGTAGAAAGGAGGGGGGAGACTTAGACACATCACAGATGTGAATCTAGAGGACTGAATGAAGAAGGAGAAAGGCAAAAAGGCAAAGATGTGACTAGGCTTGGAAGGCAGAAAGAGTGGAGGGCACCTCTAAGGCAAAGGGGAATTTTGGAATAAGGTGGATTTGAGGGACGGAGGACAATGGTTTTGGAAATATTGAGGTTGAACAGTCTTAGTTTAGGAGAGAGGATATTTCCAAGTCATTTATATGGAGGTGACAGCTAAACAGAAATACTGTCCTGGAGGGTTTACACAATCATCTATCTGCCTTGGACAGTATGCCCATAACATCAACCTAAAAAACTCTCTCTCTCTCTCTCCAAGCAATTTCAACCACTAACAGTCTTTTTTTTTTTTTTTTTTTTTTTTTTTTTTTTTTTTTTTTTTTTTTTTTTGCTTTTATTTCATCATATAATGGGGGTACAAATATTGTTAGGGTTACATACATTGCCCCTACCACCCCTCCCCACTAACAGTCTTTATGTAAATTTCTCTCAAATCTACATCTACACTCCCTATATTTCCTAAACTCTAGACTGTCATTCCATCTCCTATCTGGATGTTACTCTTTTGTACTTGCTTCAGTTCATTGTATCTAAATTTGATGTATCTAAAACAGAATTAATTAGCTTTTCCCTCAATAGTATTACCAGCCAGCCACTAGTTTTCCAGCCTGGAAATCTTGGAGCCATCTTTGACATCTCCCCCTCTCTCACCTCCCACATCCAATCTGTTATCACTTCTTCTATTTTCTATCTCTACTGAGCCTTTGAGACCCATGCTTTCCTTTCTGTAGACTGTACTCACGTTTTTAACATCTCTTTATTTCATGATTAGCAGTGATCTTATTATGGTTTCCAAGTTTTAAGTTTTTTCCTGGACTAATTCATGATACACACAGCTGCTAGGTTCACCTTTATGCAATAAGGATTTAATTATATTACTCCCTACTCAGAAACTGTAGATGGCTCCCATCAGTTATCGCATAATGTTGTCTACCCTTCCTACCATGATATTCGTGACCTTGCAAAATCTGAATGTGACTAACTTTCAAGCTTTCTGTCTTTTTGCTGTCTTCCCTGTATCTTATGTGCTGTTGTTCTCATTTACATGAATCATTGCAAAAATTTTCTTTTATTTTCCAATTTTCCTTTCTGTATTAATCATATCTTCTCAGTCAGCAATGCCTTCCCCATCACCTTTTAAAACAATAAACATTGATCATTTTTTAAGGCCCAGTTCAACATTATTCCAATTTTTAGAGACTTTCCTCAATCCCCATGGTTAGAATTAATTAATCCCCCCTTGGCACAAACATATCATTTATTTCTCACATTTGGCACTTTTTTCCTGTTGAATGTGAGTGCAGAGGAATTCAGAGGAGGAATGAGTTCCTTTTAGTTGAAGTGTTTATAGAGAATGTATTTCATTGAAGAAATAGGATTTGAGCTGTATGCTATGAATGGCAGGCATTTTGGCTATCATAAATGAGAGAGGATATTCCAGGTATGGCAATGGTATGAGGAAAGAACTGATGAGGAATGGAATGTATGATCTGGGACAATAAGTATACTAGCTTGCCTTGAAGAGAAGAGAAAGTTATTTTAGTGCAACAGTGGGAAATATGGCAAGCTACCCTGGGATCTTATAAGGAAGGCTAAGAGGTTTGCACTTCATTCTCTATGCTCTTTTGTTGTTGTTGTTAGGAATTTGATGAAAACTATAAAATTTTATTCCCCAGAAAAATTCACATAAGCTTATATACTCAAATATGTTCAAATAATTTCAAGGAGTTCATTGATCTCTATAGTTTATCAATAAATTCAAGGTTAAGGACTTTTGCTTTAGGAATTTGAAGCCATTGACAAGTTTGATGAATGTACTCCATGGGATGAAGGACAGTTTGAGGACCATCATAAGAGAAGTGCACAGGGTAGGCCACAGCAGCAGTGAGGGCATGAGGGAGCAGGGGATGTGTGTGCAATTAGCCAACTACTTCTAAAATACATGGATGAGGTCATAAGGGCCTGAACTATGGTGGTTGGACAGGAAGTGGTGATTATGGGAGAAGCTTTGAAGGGAAAGCCAATCTGGTGACTGATTAGATACTGAGGGTAGAGTTGAAAGAAAGGCCAAAGATAACTGTCAACATTAGATGCTGAGTGACTGGAAAAAAAGATAGTCTCATTCTTAGAAATAGTAATCAGAAGGGGAGCTGGTTTTATAGGGGAAGTGGTTCATTTTAGATATCCCAAAGGTTTAGTGATTTTGGGTGGGGGACACCACTTCCAGCCCTAAAGCACAGCCAGTTAGGTTGTTTTTCTTTGGATACAAGCTAAGTTTAGGATAAGACTAATGATATCCACCTTTGGATAAATAGACATATAGCAAATTTGACACTTGATTATTATTTATTTATTTATTTTGAGACAGACTCTCGCACTGTTGCCTGGGCTAGAGTGCCATAGCATCAGCCTAGCTCACAGCAACCTCAAACTCCTGGGCTCAAGTAATCCTCCTGCCTCAGCCTCCCAAGTAGCTGGGACTATAGGCATGTGCCACCATGCCTGGCTAATTTTTTTCTATTTTTAGTAGAGATGGGGTCTTGCTCTTGTTGAGGCTGGTCTCGAAACACTGACCTCAAGCGATCCTCCCACCTTGGTTTCCCAGAATGCTAGGATTACAGGCATGAGCCACTGTGCCCAGCCTTTGACTCTTGATTAAACCACAAAGTTTCAAAAAAGATGGAGGTTAAATTTATACTCTAAAATCATATCATTTATTTATTAAAGCTATTATTAAAAGCTATCTTAAGAGAATTATGAGGTTAAACAAAGCAAGAAAAATAATTTTGAGAAAGTATGAAGAATAAATGGTTAGTCATATAAATGACTTTAAAGATGTTTGCTTTAGTTTGGTCACACTAAAAAGAAAACAAGGGGAAGGAGATATTGGTTATAGGAGAGAGGTTTGAGCTAGACCTTAGGGGAAGGAGCCCCCTACAGACACCTGTCACTGTTGTTGGCCTGGCTTCCAGCACACATGTCCTGGTGACAACACACACTTTGTTTTCCTTTGGTGAACTACTACTTGCCCACTTCTCAGTTCCTAAATTGGTTTCCATTTGTTTTTCATGGGATAATTCTTAAAATAGTTGACTGTTTTTTACCAAATTGAAATAATAATAAATGTTATCAAGATACAATCCAAATAGAGCTCAGGGGCCATCCTGAAGCAACAAAAGAGCCATCAATAATTTAAAAAAACAAAAAATAAAACACGTCTGTAATTCCTAGTGTATATGAGATTGATGAGATTAAATGAATCAATGTAAGTTTCAAGGGAGATGACTAGAATAAGGTCTCCTGTTCAATGAGCCTCTTATTTAGAACTTGTATTTTGTCTACTGTGTAACTGTCATTTGCCAAAAATGCCTTAAAAGTGTTACTTCATTCCTGTATGCATCATCTGTTTTGTTTTCGTTTTTGTTTTTTAAGACATGGGGTCTTGCTCTGTCTCCCAGGCTGGAGTGCAGTGGTGTGACCACAGCTCACTGCAGCCTCAAACTCCCAGGCTCAGGCAATCTTCCCGCCTCAGCTTCCTGAGTGGTCGGAACTACAGGCGTGTCATCTTGATTAAGACTCAAATATTAGAAAGTTAGCCAATTTCAATAAATATTTAATGTACCAACAAAGTCATTCTCAGGAGGCAAAACTCTACTTCTACCTGCTCTATGACTTTACAAAGAATGGACAGTTGCTCATGCAGAAAAAACAGTTCTTATCTTACCTGCAGTGGACAACCACAGGCCCTCGGCCCTCAGAAGCAAGCCTGTCTTCTTCTACATCCAGCATGAGCTGTAGGAGGGGCTGGGCACTGTCTGGAGTCTTGTGATCGGGCCATGAGGTGTACCAGTAATGCTTCACATGTTGGGTGTGACTTCCTTGCTGAAAATAGCAACAGTCACCGAATGCCTCATTCCCTTGTGAAACTAAAAGTCATCCAAACCACAATACTGAATGCCTTCTATCACTCTCATCCATCTTGTTGGCAACTTACTTCTGGGCGGAAAAATCTAGATTTTTTAATAATACTCTCTCTTTCTTTCTTTCTTTCTCTCTCCTTCTTTCTTTCCTTTTTTTTTTTTTTTTAGAGATGGAGTCTTGTTCTGTCACCCAGGGTGGAGTACAGTGGTACAATCATAGTTCACAGCAGCCTCAAACTCCTGGGCTCAAGTGATCCTCCTGCCACAGTCTCCTGAGTAGATGGGACTACAGGCTTGCACAACCATGCCTGAATAATTTTTTTTCCTTTTTTTTTTTTTAGAGGTGAGGTCTTGCTATGTTGACCAGGTTGGTCTTGAACTCCTGGCCTCAAGCCATCCTCCCACCTCAGCCTCCCAAGTAGCTGGGAATATAGGTGTGAACCATGGTGCCCAGCTCCCCAGCTCTGAAGAACCTTTTCACCTTGAGAAAATTTTACCGTCAATATCCTGGTCTCAAAGTTTGACAGTCTTGTCCCTATTAAGTGAGATCTGCCCTATATTTATAATGTAGACAATGTATGTAACATATGCTAAATATATGTTTCTACTTTGTTACAATAAGCAAAATGGTAGTCAAAAATGTAGCCAAGAAAGAATGGGATATATTATGTTTCCTGCTCTGTGAACATTCCTGACAGGTTTTTATAAACATATTAATCAAAAGAACACTGAATTTCATGTCAGTCATGCTAATACTTCTACACTCATCCCAGATTCCAGTGTTTAACAGCAGTGAGGAATCCTAGCAGTAAAGGAGTGACATGGGCTTCCTGGATTGGAGACACTTTGAGTGAGGGTCTATGCACATCACTGCCCAGGTGAAGGCTCCGACATGGACCGGGAACTCAAGGACATGTGTTGATAAACAAATTTTGGTAAGTGCTTTCCTGTCTGAAACTTCCAAATAAAAGCCCTGCCTCCATTCTCTTCCTCTTTGTGATGATTCTGTCCCAGAAGTGAGGCTGCAGATCAGATTGCAATCTTCAGGCGATTATTCTCCAAAAGCAGAAATAATACCATGGCAACATTCCTCAGCATCTGCTGCCCATGAGTTAAATAAGATAATTTTTCTATGACATAATCTGGTCTGGGGAAAGTCCCTATAAATTACTGTAACTCCATGTCTCTGAAGATCTCATCAACACCTCAGCTCATCTTGCCTCCCACAGCCACCCACAAGTGCAGATTTTCTCTTTCACAGCTTCCAGGCCTTACTTAAAGTTGCCTAGACCAAAATGACTTAAAAAAAAACATCATGGTAAACTCTCCAGCACAGCCTTGAGTTAAAGGCGTTCAAAATTTATTAGTAAACCAGAGATGTTTTATTAATGCAAATAAGATCACAACATCCTACATAATGAATTTCATTAGTATCTACTTACATTAATTTAATTATTTCATATACTAATAATAGCTGACAACAAAGAAATACATGAGGGAATGACTATAGTTTCTCTTAGATCTTAATATTACTTAATTTGCTTAAATTGAATTCATAGTACTTATTAGGAAAAATAATTGCAAAGCAGAAATGTAACCTTCTAACATCATCTGCTCTGTAAATGGCTCTAGCTACATAATCTTACCTTTAAGACGAGGTTTCGAATGGTGTAGTTATCACATTCATTTACACTGATAACCAGAACTTCAACTTTCCCATATATCCCTCTCTTTTCTGGCCAGTACAACACACATTTCTGGGGAAGGAGAAAGAAGAATACAGTGTATATTAATGGCTTTTCTTAGCTTTGGAGTACTTTTCATTTAAGTGTCTCAAGAGGTTTTATATCCTTATTTTTAAAAAATCAAATATCGATTTTTATAATTCTATAGATGTATTAAAACTATTGAATTGTATGTTTTTGTTTTTT
>VBSM01002616.1:4217909-4228345 GCA_008086735.1 Cheirogaleus medius | reverse complement strand
AATATATGTAACCTAAACATTTGTACCCCTGTAATATTCTGAAATTAAAAAAAAGAAATTAATATCCAAATATTAGGGTTTACCATATGTCGACTAGAAATAAAAGGAATGTTCTCTCAGGATGATTGAAGAAAGTCACATTTTCCTACTTCATCAAACCAATGTGCCTAATAAGAAATTCTGTAATGTGTTAGACTCCATAGACAGTTTCCCTTGTATATAAGGCAGATGTAATGACTATTAATACATCTATGGTATTTTATTTTCCAGGATCAATGTTTTATTCACTTATGAGATCCATTGAAATATATGTACAATACAATTATGTAAAAATATTTTATAATATGAGCTTTGAAGAGCTTAATAAGAGTGAAAATAATTATATTACAAGCAAGGCAATATAGTATTGGTTAAGGGACAAGCTTTGGGTTCAGAGAGCTTGGGTACAAATTTTAGTTCACCACTTATTAGCTGTGAATCCATGAGTAAGACACTTAATCTCTCTGGCCTCAATTTCCTTATGATTTAATACATGGAAAGTACTTAGGATAAAGCCAGGCATACAGTAAGCACTTAAAACATGTTATAATGGTTGTTGTTATTTTAAAATTACTGGATGATACATTTTTGCTCCAAAGTGATTAGATTTTCATGCATTAAATATTATTTTATTATTATTATTATATCCAGGCACCATTATTAAAAGAAAACTACAAAATGAGATCCAAGCATGCATCTAAGCTCATTTTATTTTGCCTTTTAAACAACCGTAAAAGAACTATTAACTATTAACTAATTTTTTATCACGTATTTTAATAATAAAAAATGAAAGCTAATGTTTTATTTCAAGTGCCCCCGGAAGCAATGTAAAATTTAGAAACATTGTTTAAATAGCTCTTATCATTTTCTCCCCCATCCCCCACAAATGTATTCAGAAATCCTTTCACTTGTTGCTGTCAGTCAGGACCTTTGAATACCCAGGACACACGTTTCTTCACATTTATGTCAAAGGCATTTGAAAGAAATTTAAATACTTATAGATTTGAAAGAGCAGCAAAAGAATCAGAGAATTACAGAACTAAAGGAAAAGGCATGTGGAATATCAGAGACACACCTCCAGGGCTCTATCGTACTAACTACCAACTGCTTCACATGCTAGAGCAGTGAAAGAAGTCACTTCACCTAGTGGAATCAGTTTCTTTCATTCATTACAATAAAAACACATTTACACCTTCCACATTTTGATTGTTTTCTAAAAGAAGTGAATTGTTTCAGCTTTATTTACACACCCCTGCAACTCTGTCAGGCAATCAGACTAAAGGCATGCTCTGGCTGACTTAACGTTAACATTCAGAAAAGAAACCTTTTAAAAACAGAACAACTTATTTTCCTCTGCATCTATCAGTTGCCAGATGTCTAAAATTTTCCCAGTTTGTTAAAGGTAAAGCACACTAACCAATTTGCCTGGTTTCTTTCAATGGAGCGTCAATTATTTCTCTGCAAGACCCAAGCTATTGTGTATCTTAAAACACATGCCTCCCGATGAATCCAAGAAGAGTGACAAAGAATCTTAAAAAAAGATATTGAACAAAGAAAGAGGCATTCAGTGGTCCAGCAGTCTGACATACGTGCCCCATTGTCCATGGTCAGACCTGAGTGGCGGGCCCTTGTTTAGGAAGGTGGCTCTCCAAACCGGGAGGAAAAGCTGCAAGGCAGGAGCTCGCTGCCTGCACCCTGACTCTTAATACATGAGCAGGCTTCTGCACCTACTTGATAAATGGAAGTGCTGCTCGCTTCTCTCCCAAGCTTGCTGGGGGCTTCCTGAATGTTTTTCTTGACTCTTTACCAAAAAAGCAATTGGCACTGTGCTCCCAGTAGACAATGCAATGTGACTTGTTCATTCAAACAACCCTTAATTAGCATCCCATCTCCTTTCTGAGATACAATAGCTTATTTTTACATGCTGAATACATTTCTTCCCCTTTTAAAAGAAAGTAGAAAAAGAGACCAGATAAGTGTGGGTGATTTTGAATGTGAGGTGGGGGAGAGCTGCAAATGTAGTTGTTTTTAAGAGCCCAAGTTCCTGTTCAAATTATTTGCCTGAACAGCTTTTCAGGGTTTCTTTATTGTGGTGCTAACAATGATATGAAAGAGGCAGAAAATGCAAAAAAGAAAAATGCTGTCTTACAGATAATATTGTGAAATCACACTAATTGTAGGTAATTCAAAATAGCATGCTTTCCAGCAGAATATAACCCCAAATCATCACTATTCTTTTGCTAACTGGGCTGATCCTTTCTGTAAAATTATCTATTAATTCCAAGAATCCATAATTTGGAGGAAAAAGAGGTTTTCAGAGGACTGTGTCTCTTGTGCAAATAAGTAATTATTGAAAACTGCCTGAAAAGATTCTGGGCATTAACCAATTCTTTGTAATCAATGGTTTTTAGCAAAAGCAGAATGCAACACAAAGTAAGGAAAACTCATATTTTTAGAATTTTTTTTTTTTTTACTTTCTTCTGGCCTCCACCAAATAAGAACTATTTGTGTTTAAAGAAGAAGGAGCTCTAGTGAGTAGTTTAGTTGCCTGGAAAAAAAACAATAAATTTTTAAGCTATTTTCCTTTTAGATTCTATATATTTAAAATCAGAGATATTGTTCTATGAGCTAAAGACTTGTATCATCACATAAAAAGTGGCTCTAAATAAATAAAATGAAGATGCTCAGCTTCATTTAGGTTACATTAATCTATAAGAGATATATAGAATGGGTCTAATAAAACCATTATTGTTGTAGTTACTCTTATTCCTAGGGTTCCAACTGAGTATTACTAACATAGGCACAGTGATTTAATATTAAAAGTACCTTCACCAACATTATATCTTTTGATCTATTCCACAGTACTTTGAGGTAGGTAGACTGGGTAGTAGTTATTATTACTTTTTAAAATTATTTTATAGCTGAGGAAACTGAGACTCAGGTGTTTTGGTAGGGGTCTTTGGGAAAATTCTCTTGGGGCTAGGATCCTCCAAGAAAATACCACTTTATGAATTCAACTTTCCATCTTTGATTTCCACACTGACTCTTAATTAACCTACCTAACCACCGCATTAACCAGCGACCTCCCTCCCCTCTGTAAAATACGTCAATGCACATAGAACCCTGCATGAGTGTGAAAAGAAAACAAAAAAGAGTTATTTTATGAGATAATTACATAAGTTGAATACGTTTTTCATTGGAATAAAAAGTGAAACAGTAAAGAAAACTGCAGTCAAATCAGGTACAGGTGAGACAACTATAAAAGTGTATGTAAAATTTAAAGACCTAAATAGGAATCTACATTCATATTGTTTTATAAGCTTTACTATATTTTCTCTCACTTTAAAGAAACTGAAATGGGAAATTATGATATATAAAGGGTATGATTTGCATAAGTAAGCTATTTAATCTAGAACTCTAGCTTCAGACCAACACTCAAAAAACACTCAACACTTAGCCCCATAATAAAAAATGAACACATTTTAATATGAACAAATGTAAATGTTTTAAGATAAAATAAAACAGATTTAATGATTCCCTACACTGACTATTTTTTTATTCACTGTGTCAAATAAGAGGTTTCTTAACTATAGTTGTAAATAAAGCAAGCTAAAGCAATTTGAATATAACTAGCAAATTAAAAATTAAGGTACAGAGTTATATTTGGAATGTCAGCATGTTTAAGAGAACAGGTAAATAATTTTGCTTGAGTGTTGTCAGCCTCTGAATTTCTGGCCACCTTTAATTGCTTGGACAGCATAACCCTCAAACCCGCGGTCACACACAAAACAGAATTCGGCTGCCTGGCACTGCTGTGCAAGGGTAGGCCAGGTTGCCCCCTGACCCACAAGAGGGGCCATATGTCAGAGGCAAGGTGTCCTTGCTGATGCTTTCTGGTGGCTTTGGTCTCTTTGCTCACTGTTGAATGGATTCTTGTTTTGTAAGCAAAGTCTTACATTGGATCTCAATTTCTCTGGTGACTCCATTTAATTCTCCTGAATCCAGTTGCCTGGTGACAGCATCCATAATATCTAATTCTGGTCCTCTAGGAAATCTGAATACCTGTCAGTGGGCTCCCCTGTCTGCATGCCAGGTTGGCCTCCAGCATTACCCTCCCTGACCTTGTTTGGACACTAGTTATGGGACTTGGTTTGCTTGGTTCTTTTCATTCATGAATACAAAGAGTCTTCTTGTCTACCTGACACTGACCTCCAAGTTGAGTGTGACTTCCTCATTATAGTCCTAATCCACTCTTCAAATTGTCCACTACCTTGAGTGAACAGTGAAATGAATCAACTTGTTTTTGTCTTTAAATCGGATCAAAATGCCTTGTCTATCTCCTCTTTCTTTCCTAAAGAGAACGCTTAAAAGATTTTTGCCTTGAATGTAAACAAGCACACAACCCCCTTTCTGGCCACAATCACTTCTTGCTCTGTAGCCTGTTCCTTCCCATGATAAGTAGAAGATTTGAGGAGGCAGCATGGTGTCATGGTGAGGAGGAGGAGGCAACTTGCTTAGTCTCCTGTGTCTCAGCATGCTCATTTGAAGTGGGCTTTACAAATATTTTTAGTAGAAGGATTAATTTCCAAGTATGCTGTGAATGCTCGATAAACATTAGTTATTTGGAAGATCAAACAGTCAGGTTTCTAGACTTTCTGTGTATGTTTGACAAACCTTCTAGATTACCTAACTTGAATTCTAATTTTTTTTAGATAATTAGCAATATATATGATAGAAAGGAAATACTTTCATTTTATGCATTTAGAATATAACATGGCATAATTAATATTTTGTTACTAGTATTTTATCAGAAAAATTACTTTCTCTTCAAAGTTAAAGTTTAATAAAGTCTACTTTATATTAAAGTATAATTTATGGCTATATTGATTAGCCAATTTTTCTCATATGAGTGCACATCCAATTTTATAATGAAACTTAAGGCAAACATGGGATATACTTAGTCAGTATTTACATTGCAAAAACGACTTTCTTGGAATGTATTTAATTAAGCAAAGACATCTCTAGTAGCTGTAATTTGATTTAATGAGATCATTACTTCTTTTGTGTTCTTTCAGGCTTCTGTCTACAAATTTTTAAATATTTATGTTAGGCTAATAACAATAGTAACTAATATCAGCATAGCACTTTATAATATAAAAAAGAGTTACCTATATGTAAAATATTACTTAATCCCTTCTACTACCTTTGCAAGGTAAGAAGTCATATTTTTCCCATTTTAGAGATGGTGAAATTGAGATAAAACCAGTATTCAATCAAGTTCTTCTGACATTAAATCTGCTATATGCACTGTAGTAGCTGCCTCGGTAGATTATTTCTAAGCAATAGTTACATCTTTGATCTCATCTCCATAAGGAAATGATTACATATATTTTAACATATCCACACAATGAAATTCTAGTAGTTACTTAAAATATGTTTTGATGAATTATTAATGAAATGAATGCTCATAATATAATGTTAAAAACAGAATATATGACAGAATACAGAATCCTATTTAATTCTCTTTATATAAATTCTGTACCTTCCCATGTCTTCAACCACTACTTATGTGATCTCTCACCTGTACATTTCTCCAGGCTCTACACCCTTATTTCTAACTGCTTAATAGACTTTACCATCCCAAAGTCTCCAGAATTCCTCAAACTTAACACATTAAACATGGAGCTCATTTTCTATTCTCAGAAATCTTCCCTTGCTGCCCATGCAGGTTCATGACATCGCCATATACTCAGCCTCCCAAAGCAGAAATCCTGAAGGCAAACTCTACTTTCTCTCCCTTCCATTCAATCAGAAGCTAAGCACAGTGGAATCTACCTCCTTAAGCCCTTTAAATCTGTCCTCTTTTCTCAATACTCTGCCACTTCCTTAGTTCAGAACGTCATTATTTCTTACCTGGACTATTGCTGCAACTTCCCAACCTATTTCCCTGCTTCCCTTTGCTTTTTCCAAATCCAAACCCTATATCCTGCCACCAATTATATTCCTGATATACAAATTGAATCATGTCACTCTATTTTAAAAACATCTTTAGTAACTCCCTGAGGCCTAAATAATGAAACCCAAATTTTTTGTTATTTTTAAAATTTTTTTTAGCATAGTTGTATAATTTTTGTCACAACCTAACTTTCAGTCTCATGTCCATTCACTCACTAGCAGGCCCCACGTGCTCATGTCACACCAAACTGCTCCACATGGGCGTGCGGTGTGGTTTCTGGGATGCCTTTGTATGCTGCGGCTTTGCCTGGACTGTGTTTCCTCCTTGTGTACCTCCTTACTCTTCCCACCCACAGCCATTGTATGAGTTTTTTTGGCTAAATAAATGTAATCAAAATAAATATTTCCTATAATTTAATCAGATAGAGAAGGGAACTGAATAAAAGAAGGGAAAAATTAAAATATGATTCCTTTATATGGCATTTTGAGGTTAAACTGTTCGAAAAGTGCTGAATATGTCAATGGGCACAATGGAGCTTATAGTACTTACATCACATAGTTTAACTTGGATGAAAGATGCTCGTAAACATAGAGAAAGAATATGGCTGTGTTAAATACTGGAGGATGCTGGGAGTTAGCTACTCTCCCAGGAAAACAGATCCCAAGGCAGGATCATCGCAAGGGATTTGGAAATAATAGGAAATAAAGAAAGAAAGAATATAGATGGAGAAATGATTGAGATGGAGATAAAGTGCAGTTTAAATGATGGGGGAGTTAGGGGTCTCCAGCATTCCCGTAAACTGTGAGACCACGAGTGAAGTCCTGCATCAGTATTTATTGTTACAGAAAATAGTTGTCTTTTGTTAGAGAATTATTTATACAGTTCATTTTTTGAGATTTACAGGGGAACCTTACCTAGTTCTGTCTACAAGAATAGACAGTTACAAAATTTTTCTAAGATAAGCATGTTAAGCCCTAAGTTAGAAATAGACCTAGCTGAGCATACAAATTAAAGATAAAATGCATAAAATGAGAACACTGAGTCTGTGTACTACTCTAATCTACTTCTAAACACAGAGACATGTAGTCAGGAGTGAAGCAGGAATAGCCTTGAAGTCTGGATAGTCCAGCTGCATGTTATCTGCTGGGCAGGCATTTGAATCAGCTTCTCCACCAATGGCCCAAACCAAGCTTCTGCTTCGCAAAAAAGCTTAAGGTCATGGCTGGCAGCAAAGAAGAAACGTTGCTTTGCAAACATCCTCTGACAATGCCTCCCTTGTTGAAAGCAGCTTCTATTCTGTGAACTAACATGTCCACAGATTCCTTCAGGGCAAATCCCTGCAAAACCCCTGAAATTTTTAACATCTCTTAACCTATTTCCCAACAGGAGGGAAGTATTATGTTAGGTCAATCACTGTTGTCTTGCAACAGTGGGTCATAAATGTCTTGCCTCTTTATTTGGCCCTTTATTATGCTGGGGCAATGATTAAGTGCAATGGGCTCTGGAATCAAACAAACCTGGATTAAAATTTGGATTCCATCACTCACTAACTCTAATACTTTAAGTAAATGACTTAACTTCTCTAAGCTTCAGTTTTCTCATCTTTAATATAGAGATAGTAAAATCTACTTTATAGAGTTAGAATGAAAATTAATGGAACTTATGTATGAACCAGGCTTAGCACATATATTCAATAAATGGTAGTAGCTAGAAATATCTTCCATAATATTTGCAATATGATCAACACTTATAGCTACTTTCCTTGTTTTCTAGAAGGGGAAAGAGATGCAAAGAATAGCTTCCAGTGGCAGTCTGAGGACTTTGACTTCCTGACAGTGTGCAAACACTACTTGCCATTTTTGGGTTAATCTTCCAGTTCCAACTTTGTAGACTTGGGCTATTCTGTCTTCTCTAGTAATAGAATGATTCATGTTAAAAGAATTTAGCACTGTATTTTCAATGTTTCTTTCTTTCAAGAGGAATTCCCTTCTTCTTGAGATTTATCTAAATAAAAGAATTCAAATTTACCAGCAATAAAATCTCTTCTGTTTTATTTCAACATAAGATAACTGATTTTTCAGGTCTGTCTTTTCATTTTTTGTTTATTCTCATTTTATGAAAGTTGAGTAACTGAGAATATTGGGATTATTAAATAAGAGATGGCATTTATTTATTTAATAGATAGTAGGAAGCTTCATGAAAATATAAAGCCTGGGAATTTCTAAAGATTACTCCACCTCCACATGTTTTTGGAGGAAATGATTTTTGTCTATTCCAAACAATGACGCTTAACACAATTGAAAGTTGGCACATTTTCGGTAAACAGCATTTTCCTGGTAGTGTGAAGTCTACTGCATATGTCTTTTGAGCCAGACATCTCAGTATCATTTTGATCTGTAAAACATCAAAGTTTTCTTGCTAGTATTATATTTACATCATTGGAGAGTCTAAACAGAAAGGAATTTTTATTTTAAAGAGTCATGAACCATACAAAATGTCAAAATCTTTATTGCAATATTTGAGATTATGACTGGTTATAGGAAAAAAAACACAAAGCATGCCACACATAGAAGACATATAACATAAATGACTTTGATATCCCCAGAAGTTTATCTCAGACATTTAAAAAGATGAGGATCTAAAAATGATAAACAAATGAATCACTTCTCCAATTTCTGTATTATGCAGCCAAAGAGAAAAATTAAAACCTCAACTACCCATTAGTAGGGAGATTATTACAAGAAAATTCTAGCTTTCAACAGATTCTCTTGGCTCTCCTATGGAGACTGTGAAATCTGAGAGTGGCAGCAACAGGTTAGCTCTGAGGATGATTGTTCCACTTGAAAAAGAAAGAAGAAGATGGGCTCTGTTCCTTTGCAGACATAGACTGAAGAGTTCTGAGCATCATCAGTGAACCAACTCTGTAGCACTTTGAAATATACATTTGACTTACACAGCAGTTCTGGTAGAATGACAACCTTGTTCTTGGAGATGAAGGAGAAGAGCAATGTTGGCTGGGGCTTTGGAAGATTCACAATTGCTCCTATCATCCCTATTGGATTTCTTTAAAATATTTCACATACTACAAGCCCTCTAAGGAATGCTTTCTGACTAACCAACAATCTTAGCTTCTGTCCTGATAAAACCCCAATTCAAGAACAAGTTAAAGCCCTAAAGGCACATTTCTGATTTTTTTTCTGTAAGTATAAATAAACACCAGCATATATCACAGGAAGAGGAAATGCTGAAGTGAACAAAAACTGTAATTTATCTTACACAGTTATTACAACCCATTGTGTAATCCTTGTGAGAGATTGTTTCACATAAGCTTTGCCAAGTATTAATCCTTAATACATATGCAACACTGACAAATTAAGTTTTCTGTGGAAAATACAATGTAGTTGTTTTAAAACATTCACATGCTTCTATTTACAAATAATTACATAAATCATGGTGCTTTTTCTATGTTGATTTCATATGATTTTATTTGTAATAGAAGAAGCAGAATTTGTAAAGGCATGTATGCACTTTGAAAAAACATTTCTATTGTGACAGTCTATTCAGAAAATCATATTTAAAACCAAACTAGGCAGGAGTGATGCATTCTGCTCACATCTATGAAATGGCATAAATCCTGCATGAGGCTATTCATAGTATCCTTTGATTTAAAAAGTCTCTGCTTTACAGTCATTCTAATATTTTTATTTGAGCTTCCATTAATTCTGCTAGTTTTGCTTATTTTATTAGACTTTTAAAAAAGTGACTTGGTTTTAATCAATCCTTTTATCTTTGTTTTATATTTCTTAACTACTATTTTATTTTTTAGTAATCCTTCCTTTCTTCTTGCTTTGTGTTTATTCTGTAGTTCTTCTAATAACTGAAGTCAGTTGCTTAGATCATTAATTCTTTTATGTCAATATTCATGACTATAAATGTCCCTCTATGAACACTTTTAGTAGCATTTTGCAAGATTTGATATGTAGTATTTTAACTATCACTGAGTTATAGGTAATTAACATTTTTTTTTACTTCTAAGACTATCATGAAACAGTATGTAATTTACATTTTTATTATAAATTCATTTTGATCTATGAATTGTGTGTTTTTTAAATTTTAAAGTGTAATTTTCATCTTATCCTTTCATTTTTTATTTTTAAATTAGTTGCACTGTGATCAAAACACACATCTATAGTTTTACTTTGAAATTTGCCAAGACTTGTTATATGGTCTTAGTATTGTCACTTTTCATAATGCTTCATGCTTTGGAAAAATTTGTATGAGAATGTTGGCTGGAAGGTTCTATATATGCCCATTAAATTAAGCTTGTTGACTTGTAGAAAGGTCATATTTAAACTTTTGCTATATTCTTATTAATATTTTTTTTTGCTTTTATTTTTTTTATTTTTTTATTTTTTTTGCTTTTATTTCATCATATAATGGG
>VBSM01002616.1:4202587-4217809 GCA_008086735.1 Cheirogaleus medius | reverse complement strand
CAGAGACGCTCTATCTGGCGGTGTTTCTCGTCCGCCATCTTGCTCCGCCCCCTTATTAATATTTTTATCTGCTCATCATAATAAATAACAATATATTCTTTTTTTGTGTATGACAGGGTTTTGCTCTGATGCCCAGGCTAGAGTGCTGTGGTGTCATCATAGCTCACTGCAACCTCAAACTCCTGGGCTCAAGCGATCCTCCTGCCTCAGCATTCTTAGTAGTTGGGACTACAGGTACAAGCCATCATGCCTGGCTGATTTTTCTATTTTTTTTTTTTTTTTGTAGAGATGGGGATCTTGCTATATTGCTCAGGCTGGTCTCAAATTCCTGTCCTCAAGTAATCCTCCCACCTCGGCCTCCCAAAGCACTAGGATTACTGGCATGAGCCACTGCACCCGGCTTAATTATCTTCTTTTTGTTGTGTTTTTTCTCAGTTTGATGGTGATTTATCAATTCTTTCTTTAATTCTGCCCATTAATGCATCAGATATTTTTAGGCTATGTTACATATTTACAAATTTAGAATTGTATCTTATTTGTGCATTGTACCTTTTAGTGTTGATATTGGCATTCATTATCTCTAGTAACCTCTCTATTCTTGATTTCTATGACTGAAAATTAATTGTATCTGATTTACATGATATACATGAAGCATTTCCCTGTTTTCTTCTACTTTTGGGTCTTACAATTAAGTCTTTAATCCATTTAGAATTAATTTTTATACATGTTAAGCTTTCTGTTATGTTTCATTGGTCTATGTGTCTGTTTTTATGATAATACCATGCTCTTTTAGATACTATAACTTTGTGTTATATATTGAAGTTAGGTAGTGTGATGACTCTAGCTTTGTTTTTCTTTTTTTTTCTTTTTGGCTCTAGATTAATTTGGCTATCTGGGGTATTTTGTGGTTGCATACAAATTTTAGGATTTTTTTTTTAATTCTGTAAAGAATGTCACTGGTATTTTGATAAGGATTGAATTGAATCTGTAGATTGCTTTGGGTAGTATAAACATTTGAACAATATTAATTCTTCCAATCTATGAACACAAGATATCCTTCCACTTATTTGTGTGCTTTTCCATTTGTTTCATCAATGTTTTACAGTTTTCAGTATGGAGATATTTCACCTGTTTGGTTAAGTTTATTTGTAATCATCTTGTGTGTGTGTATGTATTTTTGTAGTTATCGAAATGGGGTTTTAAAAAATTTCTTTTTCAGATAGTTCACTGATAGCATATAGAAATGCTACTGATTATTGAATGTTGATTTTGTATCTTGCAACCTTACTGAATTTGCTTACTAGTTCTAACAGTGTTTTGATGCAGTCATTACAGTTTTCCCATATAGATAATCATATAATCTGCAAAGAGGGACAGTATCACTTCCTTTTTTCCTGTTTTGGCGCCTTTTATTTCTTTCTCTTGCCTAATTGCTCTGGCTAGAGCTTCTAGTACTATGTCAAATAGAAGGGATGAAAGTGGGTATTCTTGTCTTGTTTCAGATCTTAGGGGACAACTTTTCCCTATTTAGTATGGTATTATCTATAGGTTTGTTTTACATGGGTTTTATTGTGTTGAGGTATGTACCTTCTATACCTAATTTGTTGAGAGTTCTTATCATGGAGGAATGTTGAATTTTGTCAAATATTTTTCTGCATTTATTGAAATGATCATATGGTATTTGTTTTTCATTCTGTTAATGTGATGCATCAAATTTATTGATTTGTGTATACTGAACCATCCTTGTATTCCTGGGATTAATCCCACTTGATCATAGTGGATGATGTTTTTAATGTGCTGTTGAATTTGGTTTGGTAATATTTTTTGAGGATTTTATATTTGTCAGGAATATTAGCCTGTAGTTTTCTTTTTCTGTGGTGACCTTGTCTGGTTTTGGTATCAGAGTAATGCTGGCCTTGTAGAATGAGTTTGGAAGTATTTCCTTCTCTTCAGTTTTCTTGAATAGTTTGGGGAGAATTGATATTATTTCTTATTTAAATGTTCGGTAGAATTCATCAGTGAAGCTATCAGGTCCCGGGCTTTCTATTACTGAATCAATTTCCTCAGTCATTGGTCTGGTCAGATTTTCTGTTTCTGCATTGTTCAATCTCGAAAGATTGTATGTGTCTAGGAATTTATACATTTCTTCTAGGTTATCCTATTCGTTGGTGTATAATTGTTCATAGTAGTCTCTTATGAGCCTTTGTATTTGTGTGGTATCTGTTGTAAAGCCTTTTTATTCATCTCTGATTTTATTTGGGCCTTGTTTGTTTTTTTTTTTTTAGTCTAGCTAAAGGTTTACCATTTTTGTTTATCTTTTCAAAAACTAACTCTTCATTTCATTGATGTTTTGTATTTTTTTAGTCTCTGTTTCATTTATTTCTGCTCAGATAATTATTATTACCTTCCTTCTCTAATTTTGGGTTTAGTTTGTTTTTATTTTCTGTAGCTCATTGAGGTGCATAGTTAGGTTGTATGGGATCTTTCTTCTTTTTCAATGTAGGCATTTGCTGATATAAACTTCCCTCTTAGAACTGCTTTTGCTGTATCCCAAAGGCCTCGGTATGTTGTATTTCTATTTTCATTTGTCTCAAATAATTTTTTAATTGCACTTTTAATTTCTTCATTGTTCCATTGGTTGGTCAGGAGCATGTTGTTTAATTTCCATGTATTTGTAACATTTCCAAATTTCTTCCTGTTGTTGATTTCTAGTTTTATAACATTGTGGTCAGAAAACATACCTGGAATGATTTTGATCTTCTTAAATTTGTTAAGACTTGTTTTGTGGCCTAACATATAATCTATCCTGGAGAATGTTTCATGTGATATTAAGAAAAAGATATAATATGCACTGTTCAGTGGAATGTTCCGTAAACGTCTGTTAGGTCCATTGGTCTGGTGTGTAGTTTAAATCCAATGTTTCTTTGTTTTTTTTTCTGTCTGGATGATCTGATCTATCCATTGCTGAAAGTTGAGTGTGAAGTTCCTTATTTTCATTGTATTGCAGTTATTTCTCCCTTTATATCTAATAATAATTGCTTTATATAGGTGGGTGTTCTGGTGTTAGGTATACATATATTTGCAATTGTTATGTTCTCTTGCTGAATTGACTTCTTTATCGTTATATAATGACCTTCTTTGTCTCTTTTTATGGTTTTTGACTTTATTTTTTTAAGGACTGTTTTATATAAGTATAGCTACTTCTGCTCTGTTTTGGTTTCCATTTGCTTAGAATATTATTTTCTATCCCTTCACTTTCAGTCTATGTCTTTACAGGTAAAGCAAGTTTCTTGTGGGCAGCATATAGTTGGGTCTTTTTTTTTTAATCCATTCAGTCACTCTTTGTATTTTCACTGAAGCATATAATCCTTTTCCATTCAATATTATTATTGAAAGGTAAGAACTTGCTCCTGCCATTTTGTTGTTTTCTGGTTGATTTTTATATCCTTTGTTTCTTTTTACCTCTCTTATTGTTTCCTTTTTTGGCTTGTTAGTTTTCTGTAGTGATAAGCTTTGATTAATTTCTTTTTATCATTTGTGTATTGCTGTAATATTTTTCTTTTTGGTTATTCTGGTTCTTACATGAAAATATTATGGTTGGAATAAACTATTGTAGCTGATAACAACTTAAGTTTGGTCAAATTCAAATACTCTAGACTTTTTCTCTCCTCTTCCCACAATTTATAATTTTGTTGCCTTAATTTAGATCTTTTGATATTGTGGATTCCTTAAAAACTGATTGTAGATATAGTTATCATTGACAATTTTAATTTTTAACCTCATTTTGGAGATCTGAAAGATTATATATAGTATTCTGAATTTGATTATGAATTTACCTCTACCCATGAGGTTAATATTCCCATATATTTTCATGTTAGTAGTTATCATCCTTTTGCTTTTGTTTGAACCATTCCCTTGAGCATTTCTTGTAAGGCCAGTGTTGTGGTGATGAATTCCCTTAGCTCTTTCTTATCTGGGAAAGACTTATAATATTTCTCCTTCATTTCTGAAGGATAGCTTTGCTGGGCATAATATTCTTGATGGCTCTTTTTTTTTTTTTTGACACTTTGAATATATCATCCCATTCTCCTCTAGCTTACAGAGTTTCTGCTGAGAAATCTGCTGACAGTCTAATGGGATGACTTTATATGTGACTTAATGGGTTTTTCTTTTTTTGATGCTTTTAGAAATCTCTCTTTGTCTTTGACTTATGACGGTTTGATTATAATGTGCTTTGAGGAAGACCTCTTTTGATTGAATATACATGGAATCCTTTGAGCTTTATAGATCTGGATATTCATATCTCTTCTAAGACTTAGGAAGTTTTCACTTATTATTCTATTAAGTAAGCTGTCTGTCACTTTATCTGTCTCTTTTCCCTCTGAAAATCCCATTATGTAAATATTTGCTGGCTTAATGGTGTCCCATAAATCCTGTAGGCTTTTTTTCCCTTTCCTTTTCCTTTCCTCCTTTCATTCTTTTTTCTCTCTTTTCCTGTGACTGTGTTATTTGGAAAGACCTGTCTTCAAGTGCAAAAATTCATTCTTCTGTTTGTTCTAATCTGCCATTGAAATTCTCCATTGTATTTTTTTAAATTCGTTTATATAAATCTTCAGTTCTGAGATTTCTGTTTGATTCTTTTTTATAATAACTATTTATTTGTTGAATTTCTTATTCAGGACATGGGTCTGTTGTTGTTGTTGTTGTTGAATTGTCTATCTGTATTATGTTGCATCTTGCTGAGTTTTCTTAAGATCATTATTTTGAATTCATTTATAGGCAATTCATAAATTTTCATTTCATTGGGGCCATTTGCTGGAAAATTATTGTGCTTTGGTGGTGTCATATTTTCTTGCCTTTTCATGTTTCTTGTGTCTCTGTGTTGATGTCTGTGTATCTGATGGAATGGTCACTTCTCGCAATTTTATAAACTGGCTTTTGAAGATAAAAACTTTCATCCGAAGATGTGTCTTAAGGTGTTGGTTGGGTAGGGTGTGTTGGCTTTCATTCCAGGTGGGTGCAGTGTAGTCTCTGTGCAGTTTCTTCAGCTGTATTCAATTAACTGCAGTAAAGCTCTGGGAAGACAGTGTGGGAAGGTACTGTGGCATAGGCAGGGTGTTTTGTTTTCTTCTCAGTACAACCCTCCGTAAAGGTCTCTGGCTCCACAGGTTTTTCATGTCTCCCCTATTGTATTCCAATGGTCTCCCTCAAACACTCCAGTCTAAATGTAGTTGTTTGTTCATTGTTTTTGTCCTTTTCTATGGAAGTACAGGCATTAAGCTCCTCTGGTCAGTCATCTTGTTTCACCCTGGCTAGGGTTTTTCTGTAGAAATTCTGTGAGGAATATGCTGAGAGTATATGGATCTAAAAAGGTTTTGCCTTTGTTTTTGTAAAGTACCAAATGGCATTACTAATCTAGAATTACTTTTTTTATGTTAATTACTCCATTTGGTATTTTCTGGTTTTTGCATTCTGAGGTTTCTTGCTTCAAATACTCAAGAGAGCTTTTTTTCCTTATCCCATAAGAAGGCAGGACTTAGAACAGATGATTTTCCTGTTATTATCCTATTTGGTAGGCAGATTTATTTTTGTGGTTTACTTTTTTTTTTTGAAGGCATAGCCTTGGCAGGCACTCACTTTATAAGTACCAAGTCTTAGTTCCAACTCCTGGCTCCTGCAAGCCAGGCTTTGTTTCTAATTCTTGTGATGCCATCAAAACACAAGTAACCCTTAATTCTCTGGTTTTATGCCCTTTATTCATGTTTTTTGGAATTTCCTTTACTTTTTTCCTCAAGCTCTGCTATGTGTGCTTTTTCATATTTTACCCAGTGTAACTCATTTTGTAGTTGGGAGGCTTTTCAAGTTATCTAGCCTGCCATATTACATAAGTTATATGTATGACTGTATGGATGTAAACATACAGAGAATATCTCTTTTAAACTTGAAGAATATTTTCTATCATACAAATAAAATGTTACATACATTAAAAATTGTGTAGGAACTGTCAGTGGCTTAATATGTTGACAGATTGCTACTGTGTGTGAAACAGCTGAGAATATTAGGGGTTATTTTTATTATGCTACTGCAAGCTTTCATATCTGATTGATAAAATGTGTTTATTTGGTAAGCCATATAGTTAAATTAAGTGTACAACTTTTCTTACTGGTTAAAAGTATACTATTTTTCTAGAATAAATTTTTTAAAAAATGCTTCATCTATTGTAGCAAAACGGGAAAAAAGTAAACTTTTAAAAACTTATAAGTTGCTATTTTGTGAGCCCGAATTCTCTCGATTAGAGAGAATACTATTCTCAGGAATTAAAACTCACCAAAAAGGTATAAAGAAAAGCTCAGTTTTCTTAAATTCTTATTCTCATGGTGAAACCCTGGTATAATACTTTTGACAAGAAAACAAACAAACAAAAATGCTGACTAAAATCAGGCTGTAATTATCCCAATAAGGTATCCTAAAATGTAAGCAGTACCTAGGACATCACCCTTGAGGAATTGCACAATCTTACTTTTATAATGCAAAATACAGAATGGATATTCTACAAACTGAATCCTTAGAAAAGAATACCAGTATGAAGATGGAGTCTAATTTTGTTTCTTTTGGATTCCTTATTATGAAGATATTGAGAAAGTTGATTGATTTTTGTAACTTCTTTCAAATCTTTCTTCAAATTTCACTTTCTTAATGAGGCTTATCTTGCCCACCCTACTTAATACTGTAGACCATACATTCCCTCCCACCAACACCCAGCATACCTAAACCCCTTATCCTGCTCTACTTTTTAAAAATAGCATTTCTCTTTTCATATTCTATATTATTTATAAATTTATTATGTTTGTTGATTTTTTTTTGTTGTCCCTCACTAGAAAATTAAAATCTGCCAAGGGCATAGATCTTGGTACATTTTGTTTACTATTATATCACCAACAACTAGAATGGTACCTGCCATATAGCAAGTGGTCAAAAATTACTTGGGATATGAATGAATAGTTTATTTCCCTGCCTATAAATTAGGGTGACAATTCGTGGCCTCTTATTTTCTTACTGAGATATGTGGGTACAAATTAAATATGTGTATGCCAAGTATACTGACTTACCTGAAAGAAAGTTGCCATTCATAAAATAATAACAATTACCAATTTATGGATGTATAAAGTGACCTAGCATTTAAGTGTCTCAAAGTTTCCATCTTAAACAAATATGTCATAAGTCCATGGCAATTTCACTTATACAATATCCCTTCGATAGCAACAGAACATGTATAACATTCAGAAGTTGACTGAACATCATACCTCATTTTTTTCTTTGAGTTTTGTGATCATAACAATCACAGGGCTGTCTTCCTGCCAAACCATCTGCCAGAAATCATTCACGGTGTTGATCATAGGGCCCTGTGTGGCAATGAATGCTTTCTCTTTGCCACTGTAGCCCTATTTGGAGCAAAGAGACAAAAATATTTTAATTTATACCTTGCACTAAAAGTTTAAGTGAAAGAGCTTCAGAATAAAATAACTGCAAGACAGCCTATGGCAGCTTCATTGATTCTATCACCACAATTCACATGCTGTTTTTCTAGCAAGTTAAGCATAGCATAGGGTATTAAGAATTTTAATGCCTAGGCTGCAGTAGAGTGTCCATATAGGGTGCTATAGCCAGGGACCCACGATGAAGGAAGACTCATTATAAAGAATTCACCACCAATGTTGATTGTGACTAAGACAAAAATAAAAATTAAAACTTTGCTAGTTGCCAAGTTAAATCAAACTTAATATGCTCTAGGAAATGTACTGTAGGAAAAAAATAAAAACAACAAACCCCAAATAGTAAGTCACCAGAAACTAATTTGTGTTTATTTACTTACCCTAATATAATTAGCATTAATATAGGTGCTCAATGAATCAGTTACATTTTTTGGTCTTAAACACACTCTGCTGAGGGGATCTAATGAAGAAAACAAAAAAGAATACATTAAATAGATTTATTCTTTTTAAAAGTTCTTTAGAACACCAATAACCAGTACATAGAGCACCTGCTGTATGTGGATTATCTGGATGTGTGTTGATGTTTGTTTTTAATGCACGTCTGTGTCCATCTCTTCATCCATCTGTGTTTATTGAGGGATATTTGACTCCTGTTCCTGACATAAATCTCACCATTGATTGTAAACTGTCTCAATGCCCCACTTAAAAGACATAGATTGATGCAATGGGTAGACAAAAATAACCCAAACATTTGCTATCTCCAAGAAACCCAGTTAACTCATAAAAAGTAGCATATACTCTGGGTACAAGGGTGGAAAAATATTCCACTCAAATGGAAACAAAAAGCAAGCAGGACTATCTGTTCTTATATCAGATAAAACAGACTTTAAATTAACAACAGTGAAAAAAGACAAAGATGGTCATTATATAATGATAAAGGGACTAATTCAACAAGAAAATATAATAATCCTAAATATATATTCAGCCAACACCAGAGCTCCTAGATTCATAAAACAAATACTACTAGACCTAAGAAATGAAATAAACAGTAACATAATAATAATAGGGGACTTTAACACCCCACTGACAGAACTAGAAAGATCATTGAGGGAGAAAATCAACAAAGAAACACTAGAAATAAATAGGACTCTGGAACAAATGGACATAACAGACATTTACAGAACATTCTACTCAAAAACTGCAGAATATAAATTCTACTCATCAGCACATGGAACATTTTCTGAGATAGATCATATGTTAGGCCACAAAACAAGTCTCAGCAAATTGAAAAAATTGAAATCATACTATGTATCTTCTCAGAACATGATGGAATAAAACTAGAAATAAACTTCAAGAGGAACTCTCAAAACTATACAAATACATGGAAGTTAAACAACCTGCTGCTGAACAATCTTTGGGTCAAAGATTAAATCAAGATGGAAATAAAAAAATTCTTTGACTTGGATGACAATGGCAACCCAAGCTACTAAATCTCTGGGATAATAAAAAAGCAGTGCTAAGAGGGAAGTTTATAGCACTAAAGGCCTACATCAAAAAGAAAGATCACAAATTCACAATCTAATATCACAGCTCAGGGAACCAAAAAAGCAAGAGCAAACCAAACCCAAAGCTAGCAGAAGAGAAGAAATAACAAAGATCAGAGAAGAACTAAATGGAATTGAAAAAAAAAATTACAAGGGATCAATGAAACAAAAAGTTGGTTCTTTGAAAAGATAAACAAAATTGATAGACCACTGGCTAGACTGACCAAGAAAATAAGAGAGAAGATTCAAGAAAGCTCAATCAGAAATGAAAAAGCAGACGTTAAAACTGCTACCACAGAAATACAAAAGATCATCTGAGACTATTATGAACATCTCTGTGTGTGTAGAAACCTCTAGTTTCTAACCAAACTAAAAAATCAAGAGGAAATGGATACATTGTTAAAAACACACAAATTCACAAGCTTGAATCAGGAAGAAATAGAAATCCTGAATAGACCAATATCAAGTAGTGAGATTGAATCAGTCAAAACAAACAAACAAACAAACAAAAAACCTCCCAACAAAACAAAGCCCAGGACCAGACAGATTCACAGCCAAATTCTATCAGACCTGCAAAGAAGAACTTGTACCTATCCTACCTATCCTTGAAATTATTCCATAGCATCAAGAAGGGAGGAAGCCTCCCTAACTCATTCTATGAAGCTAGTATTATGCTGATACCAAAGCCAGGAAAGGATAGAATGAAAAAAGAAAACTACAGCCCAATATACCCCATGAACATAGATGCAAAAACACCCAACAAAATACTAGCGAATTGAATCCAACAGCACATCAAGTGGGTTTCATCCCAGGGATACAAAGATGGTTCAACATATGCAAATCAACAAATGTGATTCACCATGTAAACAGAATTAAAAACAAAAACCATGTGATCATCTGAATAGATGTAGAAAAAGCATTTGATAAAATCCAGTACTTCTTCATAATAAAAATTCTTAACAAACTGTGCATAGAGGGACATATCTCAAAACTATAAAAACCATACATGATAAATCCACAGCTAACATCATACTGAATGTGGTATAGTTGAAAGAACTAGAACAAGACAAGGATGCCAACTCTCACCACTTGTATTCAACATAGTGTTGGAAGTCTTAGCCCAAGCAATCAGGCAAGAGAAAGAAATAAAGGGCATCCAAATCAGAAAAGAGATCAAACTATCCTTGTTTGCTGATTATATGATCTTATATCCAGAAAACCCTAAAGATTCCTCCAAAAGACTCCTAGAATTGATAAACAAACTTGGCTAGGCACAGTGGCTCATGCCTGTAATGCCAGCACTTTGGGAGGCTGAGGCAGGAGAATCGCTTGAGTCCAGGAGTTTGAGACCAGCCTGAGCAATATAGTGAGACTCTCTCTCTACAAAACAAAAACAAAAACAAAAAACCAAGAAATATTCAGTAAAGTTTCAGGTTACAAATTTAATGTACACAAATCAATAGTACTGCTATATACTGATAACAGCCAAGCTGTGAATCAAATCAAGAACTCCATATAATTTATAATAGCTGCAAAGAAATGCAACATCTGGGAATATATTATACTTAACCAAGAAAGTAAAAATGATCTCTATAAGGATAACTACAAAATACTGATGAAAGAAATCATTGATGACACAAGCAAATGGAAAAGCATCTTATGCTCATGGATTGGGAAGACCAATATTGTCAATATATCCATATTATCCAAAATGATTTACAGGTCCAATGCAATTCCCATCAAAATACCAGTGTCATTTTTCACAGAATTAGAAAAAACAATCCTAAATTTCATATGGAATAAAAATAGAGCCCAAATAGTCAAAGCAATACTAAGCAAAAAGAACAAACCTGGAGGCATGACTTTATCCAACTTCAAATTATACTACAAGACTATAGTAACCCAAACAGCATGGTATTGGTATAAAAGTAGACATATAGATCAATGGAACAGGATAGAGAACCCAGAAATAAAACCATACCCTTACAACAAATTAATCTTTGACAAAGCAGAGAGAACCATACACTGGGGAAAGGACATCCTATTCACTAAATGGTGCTGGGAAAATTGGATAGCCACAAGCAGAATGAAGCTGGATCTCTACCTCTCATCATACATAAAAATTAAATCAAGATGGATTAAAGACTTAGACTTAAACATAAGACCTGACACCATAAAAATTCTAGAAGGAAACAGGAAGAACTCTTTGAACATTGATCTAGAATTTATGGCTAAGAGCCCAAGAGCAAATATAACAAAAACAAAAATAAGTAAATAGGACTTAATTAACTAAAAAGTTTCTGTAAAGCAAAAGAATCAACAGAATAAATAGACAGCATACAGAATGGAAGAAAATATTCACAAATTCTACATGTGACAAAGGGCTAATATCTAGAATTTACAAGGAATTCAAACAAATCAGCAAAACCCCCCAAATAACTCCATTAAAAAGTTGGCAAAAGACATTAACAGACACTTTTTCAAAGAAAATATACAAATGGCCAACAAACATGAAAAAATGCTCAACATCACTAATCATTAGGGAAATGCAAATTAAAACCACAATGAGATACCATCTTACCTCTGTCAAATGGCCATTACTAAAAAGTCAAAAAATGATAAATGTTGATGTGGAAGCACTTCACATCCCCTCAAATCTCCTAGAGTCATGACAGGTCTTTACATGTTTCCTATAACTATTGGTCAGGGGCACATTGACTCTCACTTTCACAGGCCATTTTGAATAAGGACTTTGTACCTAATTTTGTATTCATAACGTGTATACAATTTTTCAAAGAGTGCCCTCCAGGGAAAAGCTTTGCAACATTGGTATAGGCAGAGATTTCTTGGATATGACCCTGAAAGCCCAGGCAATGAAACAAAAATAGACAAATGGGATTGCATCAAACTAAAAACTTCTGCAGGGGGCTGAGCATGGTGGCTCATGCCTGTGATCTTAGCACTTTGGAAGACTGCAGTGAGAGGATCACTTGAGGCCAAGAGTTCAAGACTGGCCTGGGCAACAGCAAGACCCCATCTCCACAAAAAATACAAAAATTAGCTAGGTGTGGTGGCATGTGTCTGCAGTCCTAGCTACTTGGGAGGCTGAGGCAGGAGGATTGCTTGAGCCCAGGAGTCTAAGGTTGCAGTGAGCTATGATGATGCCACTGCACTCTAGCCCAGGTGACAGAGTGAGGCCCTGTCTTAATAAACAAACAGAAAAAGCTTCTGCACATCAAAGGAAACAAATAACAGAGTAAAGAGACAATTTACAGATTGGGAGAAAATATTTTCAAATCATACATTGGATAAGGGGCTAATATCCAAAATATATAAGGAACTCAAACTACTCAATAGCTAGAAAGCAAATATTAAAAAATGGACAAAGACTCAAATAGACATTTCACAAAAAAAGACGTACAAATGGCCAGCAGATATATGAAAAAATGCTCAACATCTCTAATCATCAAAGAAATGCGAATATTTTTCTTCCCAGAGGCCTTGAACCCCCATGGAGTTGCATTTTAACATTCAGAATGAAATTATTCCATTGTTTCTATCCACATCTTTCATCAACCATATGGATCAAAACTCTTGGCAGAACACAAAATAACGAACAAACAGAAGGAGAAGCTACAGTGGAGTAAACAGCACTTGTTGAGCATACCCCACCAAGGATCGTGTGGAGGAGGGCTCCCAGCTGGGAGCCTTTGGGTATTCAGTGCCCTTAAGCTTCCTGCTGAGCATGTGCAGTGCTGTCTGGCATTTTTGCTGTCATCAGCTGCAGCACACCATTTTATGCACGGCTCACACACACACACACAAATGTACACACACAAATGTGTGTGTTAAGAGTTACTTATTTCCTAATATCCACTATCCCCCTCTTCCTTTAGTAGCAAGATCCCAGGTTCTGGCTGGAAACTTGGTAAGATGCACAGCTTTACCATCCCTTGCAGTAGTTGTGGCCAGGTAACTAAGTTCTCACTTGTAGCATGTGAAAGGAAGTGGTATGTGTGACTTTCAGATCCTGAGATTAAAGTGAGGTGCAATGCTCTCCTTCTACCATTTCTTACTCCATCTTGCTGCTTGGGACGTGGTTTTGGTGATCAGTATCTCAGACTACGCAAAGAAAGGCAACACCCTGGGGATGGTGAAGCAACCACAGAGAAGAGTCTAGATGCATGGCACGGCAAAGCTGACACATCAACCCTGGCAGCTTATACTTGAGAGGGAAATAAATTTCCAACTTATTTAAACCACTGTTAGTTTGGTTGTGTTTAATATTGCATATATCAAGTTTTTTAGAGAAAATATTTCAGAAAGGAGTAATATCAGAAATAAATTTTGTCTAGGGAAGCATTAAATAAAGTAGGTGCATACTGCACATCTAGGTTTTGTGCATATTCAGAAGTCAAATTCAGGGTTTCTTAGAGTCTAAGTTCACATTTCCAATAATTATCAAGATCCATAAAGTATAACTTTTTAGTAATATAGCAAAAGGTATTTATCATCTTAGTCTAAAATTAAGCCCCCAGGCTCCATGACATTACATTAGAACACCTGCAGTAATTAGATCAGCCTAGATAGCCTTAAATTTCCTTCCTTCCTTCCTTCCTTCCTTCCTTCCTTCCTTCCTTCCCTCCCTCCCTCCCTCCCTCCCTCCCTCCCTCCTTCCTTCCTTCCTTCCTTCCTTCCTTCCTTCCTTCCTTCCTTCCTCCCCTGCTCTCTGCTCCCCTCCCCTTCCTTCCTTCCCTCCTTCCTTCCTTTCTCCGCTGATTTCTTTTCTCTCGCCTTCCAACAAATACATGGCCTGGCCTGAGTGCCATTTGGAAGAAACTGTGTTTAGTTACCATGTGTAGCAGTTTGTTCTCTGACAGCACAAATACTTGATTTTGGATAATTGGTTTAGGGCTAGCAACGTTGTCTTAAATTCTAAAATCGCTTTCCATCAAGAGTTGAAAGGCTCTTTGTGGACCACAGGAATATGGAAAGTATGGCAATTATTTTTTACCAACATTTACATAAATGAATTAAGATCAAATAATCTCTTTATGATTTCTTTAACCTGGTACACTCTGAACTTTTTGAAAGCAGAGATGGAGATTTTTCACTATCTCTGTAAAACCTAGTGTCTAGAATAGTGTAGCCTCAATAAATGCCTACTGCATTGATTTAAAGTTCCCTTCCATTTTTTAAAAATGTCAGTCCCATGCATTCTTCTCTAGCAATTATTTTATTGCTCTTCTTTTCTAGACAGGTAAACTCCTGAAAGAGTTTATTATACCCAGTCATTCTACCTGCTCATCTACAACTCAATCCTCCTCACGTGCACTACAATCTATCCTAACCCTAGCACTGTGCACAGACTGCCCTTGCTAAGGTCACCGTTGACCCTTTTGTTGCTAAACCCAGTGAGCCCATTGTGGTTTTTTTTTTTCCTTCCATATCCCCTATGTAGCATTCAAAAACTTGACCATGGTATCTTTTTTGGAGTTTTCTCCTACCTTAGATTCTGGAATACAACATTCTGGCTTTTCTGCTACCTCTTCCATGGTCTCTTTCCAAACTCCTGCTTATTGACTCTGCTTCCTTTACATGTTGCTAATTCTAGGATTCAACTTGGCCCTCTACTGTCCCCACTTGACTGACACTGCTCTGTTGGGTGATTCATTCACTCCCAAGACTTCAACTATCACAGACATCCTGAGGGCTCCTAAATACATATCTCAGACCAGATTGGTCTCCTCATTTACAGACCAGGTTTTCTATTTGTCATTTCCTTCTGAATGTACCACAGGTTCGTCAAGCCCCTCATGTGTTCCTGATAGCTTTCTTTTATTCTTTAGGTGTGTTGTGCTGGCACGGCTCTAGAGGCAATGTTTGAAAACTAGCATATTCTGTCAGTTCTAGCTCCTAAAATATGCTGGGGTCCATCCCGCCTCCTTATTCTCATGACTGTCTCCTCGACTAAGGCCTCAGAATCTTCTTTGGTTTTCCTGCCTTCAATCTTGCTCTTTTCCAATCCCTCCTCACAGCTGCCAAAGTGCTCTGTTTATAATATATATATATATATATATATACATATATATATATAGTGTGTGTGTGTGTGTGTGTGTGTTGGGGGGGGTACAGAGTCTCACTCTGTTGTCCGGGCTAGAGTGCTGTGGCGTCAGCCTAGCTCA
>VBSM01002616.1:4062649-4202487 GCA_008086735.1 Cheirogaleus medius | reverse complement strand
GCCTCCCAGAGTGCTAGGATTACAGGCGTGAGCCACCACGCCCGGCCCCAAAGTATTTATTATCTGTAAATTGGAACTTCTACAAGATATAGAATTATATAACTTATAAATTAGATTATAAATTTATAGAGTTCAGTAACCAAATAAATGTAGGAAACATTGGATTAAACAAAGTAAACTGCAGGACTTCTCAGTATCTTTATTACGCTAATGTATTAAATACTTTGTGAATTTCCAAAACAATATTATATATAAACTTATCTGTCCATTGAACTATTGTATTACAGTTACTGTATTTATTATATTTATCGACAATTCAGACAGCTTAGAGCCACATTGTCCAATAGAACTTTCTGAGGTAATGAAAATGTTCTCTATCTACTCTGTCCAAAAATGTATCCACCAGCCACGTGTGGCCTATGGAGCACTTAAATTGTGGCTAGTACAAACTGAGGAACTAAAATTTTAGTTTATTTTTAATTCATTTAAATGTAAATTTACATAGCTATATGCAGTTAGCGGTTGCTGTACTGGACGATGCAGGCCTAGAGGATGAAATCCAGGTTCCTTACTCAGCAAGGTATGATAGATCTTTAATTATCTTTTCCTGGCTGGGCATGGTGGCTCATGCCTGGAATCCCAGCATTTTGGGAGGCTGAAGCAGGAGGATCACTTGAGGCCAAGAGTTCAAGACCAGCCTTGGCAACACAGCAAGACCCCGCTCTACAAAAAATAAAAAAATTAGCTGGACATGGTGGCATACACCTGTAGTCCCAGCTACTCATGAGGCTGAGGTAAAAAAATTGCTTGAGTCCAGGAGTTCAAAGTTACAGTGAGCTATAATCAAACCACTGCATTCTAGTCTGAGTGACAAAGTGAGACCCTGTCTCTACAAAATATATATATATATATATATATATATATATCTTTTCTCAAGGCCTCAATAGCCACTTTCCCATGTACCATATAATCTAGCCCCGTGAACCTAGGGCAATCTTCCAAATATTCTGTACTCTTCTAGATTCTATGATTTTACACATAGTGTTTCCTTTGCCTTTGCTCATGGTAAAGACTTCCTCATTCTTCAGGGCTTAGTTTAAGAAATACTGTTTCTCTGAAGCCCTCCCTGGCCTTCCCATGCAGAATTAAGCATTCAGTGCTTTGCTTGGTCTCCCTGAATTTTATTTTGGTATTTATCATCTTGTATTTTAAGTGCTTACATTTCTGCTCGCCCTCAATGGATTGTGGTGAGCCCCTTGAGGGCAAGGGCTGTACTTAATTAACTTTCATATCCTAGGTGACTTCTATTTGGTATGTAGTTCATAAAGAGTTTAATGGCAGAATTAATTTCTATTAGAAAGAGTTAAAACCCTGGTTTTGACTTTCTAGATTTTTTTTCTTAGAAAAGGGGACAAGAAATCTTTTATTTCTTTCAGTATTCACTGATTATTAGAAATTTTCATAAACACCCTAAACCACTCAGGCTTGAAAAGAGGTCTGATTCCTTCAGTTTATAACACCTGTAATATACAGGTGTTGATTTATTGGGAACTCTACTTTATAATCTGCTTAGAAGCACATTCTCTGTCAAGCTAAATTATGTTGGAAACTAGTAATTTATAGTATTTTATAAGTATTTAGAGGTTTTCAAATTCCCTCCTTTTTTTCCATGAGTGGGTCTCACTATATTGGCTGGGATAGAGGGCAGTGACTACCCACAGGTGCGATCATTGCACATTGTAGCCTTGAACTCCTGGCCTCACATGATCCTCCTGCCTCGGCCTCCAGAGTGGCTGGGACTGGCTCTAAATACTTTTTTTTTTTTTTTAAAGCAAGAATGCAACATGTAACTGAGTATGGGAAAATGTAGATATTTAACCAAAGTCCTTTTAATATGTTAGCTTGGACTAATAAAAAAAGCCAAAGATTATTTTTCTCCTTCCC
The DNA here is from genome assembly GCA_008086735.1 of Cheirogaleus medius. Classification (NCBI taxonomy): domain Eukaryota; kingdom Metazoa; phylum Chordata; class Mammalia; order Primates; family Cheirogaleidae; genus Cheirogaleus; species Cheirogaleus medius. The sequence continues at coordinate 4,200,543 of VBSM01002616.1, read as the reverse complement.
TTCTCTCTCTTTCTTCCTTTTTCACTCCCTTCCTTCCTTCTTTCTCTTCTTCTCTTCCTCCTTCTATTCTTTCCTCCCTCTTCCCTTTCCCTTTCTGCTCTCAACCTTATTGAACATACATATAAATTTGGTGTATAGAACACAGGAAATGTCCCCATCCTAGTCTCCCTAAAATACCTTCTGGCAATCTCAAGTCTTTTATTTAACAGACGAAATAGTACTAAAATCCTGACATTTTGGTTGGTATCATAACAGATTTTGTCAAAGGCTACCCTTATGCTTAAGATTTCCCCTCTAGGAAGAAATGTGCTTGAGGTTTCAAGTCAAGAGAAGAAGTAATTGTTAATAGATGGGGGGGGGGGAATTATATCACTGCAAGTGATGGGCAAAGGCATGAATAGGAGGAAAAGGATGGTTTTCATAGATGAATTCAAGGTAAATGGGAAATGGGAGAAAAGCAGGGCTGGTCACACTTTTACCTTCTAGGTGATCTCAAGTCACCTTCAGACTTCTTGCAGGGAGAGAGAAGACTCCAGGCCTGCATTGCACAATGTGGTAGCCACTTGTGACATGTAGCTAATTAAATTTAAGTTAATTAAAATAAAATAAAATTTAAAAATCATTCTTCAGTAGCTGTATTTCAAGTGCTCAATTGCCACATATGGCTTGTGCCTATTGTGATGGAGATACAAACCATTTTCCCATCACTGTGGGAGAGTTGACCTTGGCAATGGAAGATGGTGACTACATAAATATTTACTTTTTAATAACCATGTGAAAATTACAAGAGAAAATAAGGCTCTTGAGTACTTTGCTCTTGAAACTGTGAATGTATCTCTATATGGATGTTGCCCTATTTTCTGGAATTGGATCTGGGGTTAATGACAAATTCATCTTCAGTTAGGTAGGAAGGGAAAGGAGAAACTAACATTAGCTAAGGGCTTATGATTAGCTGGGACTTTGGTAGGCATTTTATGCATACTATCATTTAATTTTCTCAGTAGCTTTGTAGGATAGTAGTGTTATCAGTACTTTTAGAGATGAAGAAAGGATGGCACAGGAAGATTAAGTAACCTGCCAAAAATTGTAAATGTTTTTGCTGGGGTAGGAAATCAAATCTAATTCTAATATCTCACTTTAGCTACACAACTTGTTGCTTTAATGAGTGATTTACTTATTTGCGAACTTACTCTGTGCTAGGCACTTAATATAATAAAAGAGGAAACATAATTTAAGCAGGAAACATTACTGGACATTACATTTTAAAATATGAAATAATGGCCTGAATAAATAGAGTTTTTAAATTTTGTCTATATTGTCTTATATTTGTATAAATTAGTTGACTGGATGGAAGAAAAATATATAAAATTTATTATTATAGTATTATACTTCATTATGTGCTAATAATTTCATATTGATATATGATTGGTTTTTTCCATTGTTTTGTGATTTAGGATGTAGATGCATTTTTATCACTAATATTTGTTTATATTGCAAAATAATTTGATATAAACTTGACATTAGCATTTAAATCTGCCATTCAGAGTGTTCTGAGCCTGGCTGATACTGTCCTCCGAGACGGCTATAATTTAATTTACAACTTAATTGATTCTTGGCTACACATATATCTGCTGCAAAGCATCCTCCAACTTTTATAATGTTGATATTATGTACAAGCTAGCAAACTTTTAAACCTAAGAGGAATTTAGTGTAGGTTAAAACAAAAACAATCATAATATTTAAAGTCTGGATCATCTGCTAATCATTATTTTATGTAATGTTTCAAGTTTATTTCATATTACAGTCTAAAATAAACCAAAAAGAACAGCCTTGCCTAGTCTTCCAGTCTTTTTGGATACTTTTCAACTAATATTGTGTGTTGTCCAAGCTGTATTTCCTAAATTATATTTTGTGTGCACCAGGGGGTGGGTGGGGCATTCAGGCAGCAGACATTTTCAGCAGAAAATCCATCATGTGCAACATCAGTTGTCAGCACAGGTGCCCTGGTTCAAGTGGTCCACCCTGTTCTGGGAATGGAAAAGCTGACACAGGACTACCAAGCGGCTGTCTGATATCATCTGGGCAGGAAATGGAGAAGGCTGGACTTTGAAATAATCCTGATAATTTCCAAATCCTTCTGCAACTAGATGATGGTTTGGGCACATATAGTAATTGTGGTGTATGCCCCGGTTATTTATGTTTGGAATATTTTAGATAAAAATTTTATCAGAGAGAGAGAGAGAGAGAGAGAGAGAGAACACCAGTACTAACAGAGAGCACTTCACCCTCTTCAGCCAGGTCTGGTCATAGAATATCGTTCAACATTGACTATACTTTAGGTAAATAGATTTAACTATGTAGACCAGTTAAAAATATGTTATAATGGAATGACTTTAACAATGCATTTCCAATTCCACCAGAAGGGGAAGCCCAAAGACACCATTAACAGTAATTCTTTACTTGATTTTAATGTATCACCATTACTATAAATATGGAGAATTCTTATGAGTGAATTAATGGACTAAATTATGAAGACTACTGTGTCAATGCCAATACTTTTAAAAAAATTATTTGTGGCTCTATCTTTCGAGAACTTTGAGAGGTTTATGGATTTTGCCAAAACTCCACCTCTGTTTGTTTAGTGATTGAAAATTTAACTTCTCCAAAGTTTTTTTGCCTGCTGTAGGAGGAATTAATTACCCAGTCCTCTATGAACTCCTGCACCATCTGTGCCATATCTCTATTCTGGGTCTTAGGACACTGATCATAATTATTTGCTTACTTGTCTCTCCTTTCTAGTCCATGACCTCCTTGATTTTATAGACTGTTTCTTATTCCTTACTGGTCTCTAGCATCCAGCTCATTTGACATTGATAAATTTCATGGAGCAAAATTTAGTTTTAATATGTAGTAGTGTTTTTTGAGGTGTGGTTCTGGTTTCATTTGCATTGGACTTCCCTGGGTGCTTGCTAGAAGTAGTTTTCTGGGCTCAGCAGCAGATCTACTTAAACAAAATCCCCAGGATTTCTAACAAAGACTCTAGGTGATTGTTATACACAGTGAGGATTTTTGGTTATAGCTTTATTTAGATATAATTCACATGCCATACAATTCACCCATTTAGTGTGCCATTACAGTCTTTTTTTAATTCATAGAGTTGTGCAATTACCACCATAATTAATTTTGTAACATTTTCATTAGCCCACAAATAAACACCAGACCCTTTAGCAATCATTCATCATCTCCTTCTAACACTAGGCAACCAGTAAGGTAATTTCTGTCTCTGTAGATTTGCCTATCAGGACATTTCACATAAATGGATTATAAAATACGAGGTGTTCTGTGACTGACTTCCTTCACTCAGCATAACACTTTCCAGGTTCGTCAGTGTTGTAGTATGCATTAGCACCTTGTTCTTTTTCATTGATTCCATGGTGTGGGTATGCTACATTTTATCTACCCATTCATCAGTTGATGGACATTTGGGTTGTTTCCATTTTTGGCTACTATCAATAATGCTGTTATAAATATTTTGTGTACAATTTTTGTATGGACACATGTTTCATTTCTCTTATATATTATGCCTATAAGTGGAATGTTCAGGTAATATAGTGAATCTAGGTGTTACCTTTTAAGAAACTAACACACCGTTTTCCTAAGTAGCTGCACCATTTTACATCTCTACTAGCAATGTATGAAGTTTCCAATTTCTCTACATCCTTCTTTCTCTACATTTAAAAAATTGTCTATCTTTTTTATTATAATCATCCTAATGGATATAAAGTGGTATCTTGTGTGTTTGTGTGTGTGTGCTTTTTTTTTTAAGAGACAGGGTCTCTGTCATTCATGCTAGAGTGCAGTGGCACAATCATGGCTCATGCAGCCTCAAACTCCTGGGCTGAATCGATCCTCCTGCCTCAGCCTCCCAAGTAGCTGGACTATTGGCACATGCCATCACATAGGGCTAATTTTTTTAAATTATTTTTTTGTAGAGACAGGGTCTCGCTATGTTGCCCAGGCTGGACTTGGAACTCTTGGCCTCAGGCGATCCTCCCACTTTGGCCTCCCAAAGTATTGGGATTATAGACATGAATCACCACCGTTGTTGTGGTTTGGTTTCCCTGTCCCTAATGCTGTTGAACATCTTTTCACATGCTTATCTACTATTTGTATATCTTCTATGAAGAAATGTCTATTGAAGTCCTTTGTTCATTTTTTAAATTGAGTTCTTTGTGTTTTATTATTGAGTTGTTAAGAGTTCTTAACTCTAGATACAAGTCTTTTATTAGATATATAATTTGCAAATATTTTCTCTGATTCTGAGAACTCTCTTTTCACTTTATTGAGGGTATCCTTTGAGGCACACAACTTTTTTATTTTAATGAAGCTCAATTTATTTATTTAGAGAAAGAGTCTCACTCTGTCACCTGGGTTAGAGTACAGTGGCAACCTTACAGCTGACTGCAGCCTCGAACTTCTGGACTCAAGTGATCCTCCTGCCTCAGCTGGCACTAAAGGCAAGTGCCAACAAGCCCAAGTAATTTTTCTATTTTTTGTAGAGATGGGGTCTCACTCTTGCTCAGGCTGGTTTCAAACTCCTGAGCTCAAGCTATCCTCTGGCCTTGGCCTCCCAAAGTGCTAGGATTATACGCACAAGCCACTGCACCTGGCCAATTTATTTATTTTTTGTTGCTTGTGCTTTTGGTGTCATATCTAAGAAATTATTGACTAATTAAAGATCATGAAGATTACACCTGCTATTTTCCTAAGAGTTTTATAGTTCTAGCTCTTATATGTAGGCCTCTGATCCGTTTTGAGTCAATTTTTTAATATGGACTGAGGTAGGGTCTCCAACTTCAGTTTTCTGTATGTGGGAATCCAGTTGTCTCAGGAACATCTGTTGAAAAGACTATTCTTTTGCCATTGAATTGTTTGACACCCTGGACAAAAATTAATTGGCTGTAAAGTGTGGCACAATAAAGTTTTAGAGCCATGTGTTCTATTGAGATTGTGAGCTGGGCATTATAATAAGAGCAATAAAGATAAAGTTATTAACGTCAGACCACTTTAATGATTATTAGTCTTGATATGTGTTTCTAATTCCAAATATGGTGTGTATGTGGGAATTGTAAGAATTGAAAAGGGTGAGGCAGGGGTGAATAGGGAAGGCTTGTCTGTGCTTTACAATGCAAATTATTAAATCAAGAAACTTACTTGGCAAGATGGTCTTATAGCGATTTTTAGTTCCATGACGTGGAATGTCAATTTCTTTGGGATCAACAAAATTCATTGGTATTTCCTGCAAAAATAAATGATAGTAAATTAGTGTAGCTAATACTGCCACAAAGAAAATGTTCACAGGGAACCATCGGATCCAGAACCGCATTGCACTTCAAAGTCATTTATAAAACAACAGACTATCACCTCTGCTTGACCAACGCCCTTCCTTTCATAAACATATCAGCTGCACCCTGACAAGCTGACTTCTAAGAAACAGCTGTGTGTGTTAGAAAGCATTGTTTTATACGTGTCGTTAAAGAGGCACGTAACATTTTGGTTAGATTTTAGGAATCCTGTGGTGACATAATTGCTGGAGTTATTAGACAGGTGCTAAAATATGGATTTAAAAAACCACAATGTATTCAAATATATTCAAATCTCTATGTAAATTCAGCATCAAATTTTTTTCCATGACAAATTATCTTTTAACACTAATAGTGACTCTGTTAGGATTATTAAAACCTCCTTCCCCAAATGGTAAATATAAAGGGCTTTTTTGTTGATTTAAGTGATGATGATATGATTTTTTTTTTAAATTCTGTATTAAGGAATGATTTATAATTGGACTGTTCCATTTGTAGCTATAAATGCAATATTTTTTAATGAAGGATATCCAGAGACTTTTTCTCCCACTTAACAAGAATATAAATATTCTTAGTCTGTTAGAATATGTGTTATGTGCCTCAAGTGATTGGAGAGGGAACAACAGGAACAGAAGTGGCTCTATGTAAACCCATTAGACCTAAAAAGGTGAGCACTAGCACTTGACTGGGACAGAGATGCAAAGAGTCAATGTTTTCAAAAGGGTCCAAACAAATATTTAAAGATTTGATTACACAAAATAGTACATTCTCTAACTTAAAATTCTGCAAAGAATTAATGCCAATAAGATTAATGTGAAATGAAATAAATTTTGTTATCTAATGACTAAATATTAAATCCTTGGATCAGATAAAATAATATTTTTATTACTTAAACTTTCTCCAATGGAAAGTATAACTCAAGGGCATAATATTCATTGAAAAGAAAGAAATAATCTATAAATTAATTCACACTATTTTTAGTCAACCTGAAAATTTGAGAAAAGCCAGATGGTGTTACGAATTTGAAATTTGGTCTATAGAAAGGAGCAGCTTACTTTTTAAACATCCTTTCCTAAACTTGCATTATGTCGGATATTTATGATATTCATCCCTATTTCTTGTTTCAACTGAATGTTCTAACTTCTCAGTTCTGAGTTACCAAAATAAGCAAAATTGTTGACTATTCAATAGAAAACACATGTTCATGTTTGGTAACTACAAACAGATCAGTCTCTTTTGGCAAACACACAAAGTAGGTAGTATCTTTCCTCTCCTTCCTTTTCCTTCTCTCTGCCTGTTTTCTGACACACACTGACAATCTGTCACCTTCCAGTGTTATTTCTCTCCTGGCTACTCCTTGTTTCTTCATATTTCCTTCCAGGGAAGTAGGCTATTCAGGGCTTATTTTTTGTCTTATCTTTTCTTTTTCTTTTTGTTTTGAGATGTGGTCTCACTGTGTCACCCAGGCTGGAGTGCAGTGGCACAATTAGAGCTCACTGCAGCCTCAAAATCCTGGGCTCAAGTGATCCTCCTGCCTCAGCATCCTGAGTAGCTGGGACTGTAGGTGTGCACCATCACATTCAGCTAATTAAAAAAAAATTAAAAAAAATTTTTTTTGGTGGAGACAGTGTCTCACTGTGTTGCCCAGGCTGGTCTTGAACTCCTGGCCTCAAGCTATCCTCCACCTCAGCCTCCCAAAGTGCTGGAATGACAGCCATTACATTTTCTTCATATATAAAAAGATGACACACTACAAAGTCTGATTTTAAAAACTCCATGTTTGTATTTTACTTTAGACACTTAATAATAGTTAATGGGGCTAATAGTAGATCTAACACGTTCCTGAATCTTTTACCACTAGGGTGGTTGCAAATATCTGAACCGACCCTAGAGTAATCAATTTATTATACTCAACCAATATGACTTAAGAGGTACAACTGATTTGAGATGCAAAGTGATCTATAAAATGAATATTTCTCTTGGGAAACAATTACACTTCAGAAGATCTATTCTGAATCCATGTTCTCTGGGTAGATGTGTGTTATCATGCATTAAACTAACGCCAGCAACACTGATAGGTCTAAAACTGAACTCACCATCACTTTTAGCCCACACTTGGTTTTCTTCATGTGTTCCTTATTTCACCAAAGGGCACCATATGCACCCTGTTGCTTGAGCCAAAAAACTGGTATCATGGCTGACTTTTCCATTACTTTTGGCTGCCTCATCCAATTAAGCCCACTCCTTGTAGATCCTTATAGTCTTACAGAGTCTCTCCATTTTCTCTGCTACTAACTTAGTTTAGGTCACCATCACAGTTCCACAGGATTATCTTTAGAGACTCCAAACTGTTCCCTTTTAGTACCTATTCCACTGCAGATAGAATGATCTTTCTAAAACACACGATAAAGTCCAAACTCCTAAATATATATTAACTCTTGAGTTTCTTTCCTACTTTGAAGGCTCAACCTTTGCCACTTCTCACCTTGCTTCCACTGCTGCAGTTAAACTGAACAATTTAATTCCTCAACCAGTGAAAACAAGGCTTTTCCTTTGTCTTGAAATGCCCTTCCCTGCCCAGGTCCTGCATGCCACTTCTTAGCCTGGCCAGCTCCTCCATACTCTGACTCAATTTAGCTATCACATTCTAGTGTGAACACTTATCAACAGTTGGTGACACAGAAGGTAGATCTAAAATCATTTCACTTTACCTTTTGAACTGTAACTGTTTGTTTCTTGTAAGCTGCTTAAGTGTAGGGCAGTGTCATTTCCATATGTGTCTTCTATACTATATCAAAATACCTACTGAAGAATGAAAAGGAAATAGCAGGCTCACCATGAATTCACTTTGGAGTAAATGTGAACTTGCCACGACGTCCCTCAGCTGTGACCTTGTGAGAATTCGGCTGGCAGACTGCAGATACTCCATTGCCACCTTCTCCCGTGGGGTTGGAATAGCAACAAAGGGTTCAACGTTCCCCAAGCTGCTCATGTCCAATGTGAGAGATACATTGGACCCTCGTCTACATTGGAGAAGAATGTTATTATGTTTAAACATCACGTGAATTTTTTTTGGTACAACATGAATTTACTTGATTGCAGAAATTTGTCTTTCTTGTACATGTACACAATTCAGTAAGAACATTTACAGAAATAACAACCAACTATATTTTCTCTTTTAGTACCATGATTGACCATAGCAACTATCCATAGTTTCTTTACAGGAAAGTGACAACTTTGCTGTTGGAAAGAACTCTGAATTGAGAAAATACCCTATAATTTATTAATAGATATACTTGTTACAGAAATCACAGGATGGCTAATAATATTGAGTGAAAAATTTAGAAAAAGTAAACTCATTTGAATTGAAAAATCAGGTGTTACATAAACCAGCTTTTATTTATACGTATGTCTGAGAGTCCAGCATATTTTATTTATACGTATGTCTGAGAGTCACCTAATATTTTTGCATTCAATATAACACACTCATGATTTTGCAGGGCACAGGGAACTCAGAGAAAAAAATAATCTCATTATTTTAGTTCCAGTTATTGCCTTTGAAGTTAAAAGTTTAAAAATGTATATATCTTTTACAACATCTGAATGAATCCCTAAAAGATAGCATTGTATCTTCTATTTATGTATATATGTATGTATGCATGTCTATGTGTATGGGGAGAGTGTGTGTGTGTATATGTGTAAACTTACAGGAAGCCATAGGAATCATAGACTCTTAAAATGAGCTACAATATTTCTTCCCTTTGTAATTTCCTTACTCTTGTTGGGAGGTGAGGTGTGGGGTCCTAAAAACTTATAAGACTCCTTGTGTCCTGTATAGAAGGTGTGAGTGCCTTTTGCAAGTAATATTGGCTGTGTAGAACCAAAGAGTAACTATAAAATGAGAGATATTTATAAACATGAGAGAATGAGGATCAAAGTCAGAGATTGTGTCCACAAGAATTGTTAGATTTCAAGGGGCTGTTGGTGTGTGTCAAGAGATCAAGTACGGTGCCAAGTGATTGGTGTCTCAAAGAAGTGGACAGCAGGGGACAACAGGTCAAAATAAAAGAGTAAAGACAGTAAGAGTAGACTAGATCCAGTAGATTATTTCCTCTGAATAGTGTTTTAATACTTATTGTGGAATACTACATTAAGAATTATTCCAATGGCTTGAGCTTAATTTTAAAGAATAAAAAATTATCAGAATATACAACAATAACAACAACAACAACAAAAACCTATCAATTTTTTACTCCTGCATCTGCCTCTGGTTGCAGCTTTGGTACCATTCTATAGTTTGATATGTGATGTCATCATTTTTGTTAATTCCTAAGTTGTTTGTAATTGAGATTTTAATTTCCACTTGAATTTGGTGGTTACTTATGTGTTTGGACATTTAATTTCCTTATTAATTTCATAAAATTTATGGAAATTAGAGAAATTAGAGAATGGCTTGACTTCTAACAGTTGGAATTTCTTGATTCTTTCTTTGAGATAAACACTATGATAAATATTTCTAAATATTCCTAAATATTTATCATAGATATTTTTAAATATTTATCATAGTTAACTGATGTTTTTGCTGGCAACAAGTTTGATTATGTATGTGTCTATCTATATGCACACATATATATATACACATGTAACCTTATTTATTATACTATTATATATTATTAAAGATATTACTGTATTCTAATCCATTCTTTATTACTTTTTTCCTATTGAATTTATAGGAAAAAAGAGATAGATATGTGAATCTTCTACAATAATTGTGGTCATTATTTTTCTTTAACTTCTAACAGTTTTTACCTTATAGATTTCAGCTATTGTGTTATTTGAAGGGATTCATAATTACAGCTTCACTGTAAATTTTATCAATATTACCTTATTTTCCATTAATTTTTATTTGGCCTCACATCTGACTTTTAAAAAATTAATATTGACATGCCTATTTTATTTTTTTGTTCCTGAAAAACCTTTTCTCGTCCTATTATTATTCTTAACTCTTTTGGATCACTAGGTTAGGGATTAAGGGGTAGCATTCATTTTTATGGATGACCCATAAAATATTACCTACTTGATAGAGAAATGTTTGCCTTCCACATTTTTTTTTTTGGTTGTTTTTGTTGGTGATTGAAAGGGCTCCTTTGTTTCTGAGTAGGAGGCAAACTGTTGAGAAGGAGCAAGGAACGGTTCTACTTTCAGATCAAGAATTTTTATCTATTTTTAGTGGGAAAGTAGTTTTTAAAGTTTCTCAATCCAGTTCTTCTGGTCTTTAAATTGATTTAAAATCTTTCCTGATTTTGATAGTGGTTTATTTATTGGTCTTAATTTTTAGTTTATTTGTGAGAATTTGGCTTTTGCTGGTTTTGTAGATATTTCAGTAAGGAGTTGGGAGAGGTTGCTTTAGGGATTGCTAATCAGATGCCATTTTAAACCATAATTCCATTCAGTCAGTTTTTAGCCTCAAGAGACAAAGTGTCTGCAATCTATCAGTGGAGTGATATTATGTTACAGTGATGTAGTAGATGGTGAGGTCTCTTCCAACCAGAGTGGTCAGAGCAGATGCATGAAGTAGAAGTCATTGGACTTGGTGTTGAGGGTACAAGATCCTTAAATAAATATTTGGTAGAGGGTTAGAGAGCCTGGCAGGAGAAAAAGGGAGAAGCAGAAAATGATAAGACAACTTTGAGAAACGGCATAAAAGCAGTTTGAGCTAGAGTCCTAAAATACATGTAAAAATGTGTTTTGGAATTGGTGGGCAGGGTTATGTAGGAGAGACGAAAGAGAAGCAACAGTTGTAGAAACTGCAAGACAATAAAAAGTCTGCCCAAATCCAGAAAAGAAAGGATACAGAAGTATATTGACTTGTATTTTAGCTTCCCCCAGTATGCCCTGCCAAAACCTGGGATATGCAAAACCTTTGGGATCCCATGTGTAAGGTCCATTGGGTTTAATAAGTTAATTTTCCAAGGATTCTGTGTTAGGCTGAGAGCCATGAAAGCATTTTCATGTAAACTGACTTCGTAAGGAAGGGCGACTTTTGTCTTGCAAGGGAAGGAAGAAAGGAAATTGATATTTATTAAATATCTATTATTTGCCAAGAACTGTTCTAAGCACTTTCACATGTGGTATCTCAATATTCATAGCAGCGTTCTGAGGTATTATTATTAAGTAATAAAGTATTATTAATAGTTTTTCCCCATTTAACAGGCAAAGAAATAAATAACTTAAAAGCACAATAGTGAATCGAAGATTCAATCCAAGTTAGAATGTTAAACCCAAGTTCTTTCTTCTTTGCCACCCATAAGCAAGGGTATGGTGGGCAGGTTATGTGAGACTATATATGCCCTACATGGAGCTAGGAGTCAGTGTGGTCAAGAGTACTGAAGTGCAGTGTGGAGGCAGTACAGTGTTCAGGGTATAAATTTGATCTTTGCAGTCATACTTGTCTGGGCTCAAATTTTGCCTTTCCATGTCCTTACAGAGGACCTTTGGTTAGGCTATTTAGCCTCATTGCATCTCAATTTTCTCCTGTTTTATAAAATGAATAATTAAATATGCCTATTTTGGAGGGTTATTACAAGGGTTAACCATATAATGTAAGTAAACTGCTTATAAAAAGTGATATTTGGCTATTATTAAATTTGAGTAATAATAAAGTTCTACTTGACTCTCACCTTCTGCTTCTCTAAGGATTCTATTTTAGAAGATCTTCACAAAAATGTCGAAATTGTTTGTACTGAGATTAACTTTAAAGTTTTGAAATCAATGGATAGAATCTACACATTTGTCACTAAAGAAAAGTACATCCTTCTTGATAACCTATTATCTTAACGTTTCCCTTTATTATGGCAAATCCATTTCCCCTGAATCCTAAACAGTTCCAGACCACTTCACCTTAACACCTCAGACAATGCCTCAAAGTTCAGTTGTAGAGTTAAACTTGCACAAGCTGTTGACCTTCCAGAGAGCATTTTCCACAAAGTAGCCCTTATCATAGTAAGTACTCTCCTATTGTGGCCGTGAAATATTGTGATAGGATGTCATTAACTTGGAGAAATCTCTGCTTTTGTTAATTACTATTTTCAAGGAACAAATAATATTTAGATTAATTGAAATATAGTGGAAATAGAAAATATAATCAGTAGAATCAACTTAAAAACATTAAAGTATTTGAGCTGGGCCTGGTGGATCATGCCTGTAATTCTAGCACTCTGGGAGGCTGAGGCGGGAGGATTGCTGAGGTCAGAAGTTTAAGACCAGCCTGAGTAAGAGTGAGACCCCATCTCTGCTAAAAATAGAAAAAATTAGCTGGGTGTGGGGGCACACACCTGTAGTCCCAGCTACTCGGGAGGCTGAGGCAAGAGGATTGTCTGAGCCCAGGTGGTTGAGGTTGCAGTGAGCTATGATGACACCACTGTACCCTAGCTCAGACAACTGAGCGGGACTCTGTCACAAAAAATAAAATAAAATAAAATAAAAATATTTTTATATATACATATAAATATTTGGACACTTCTTAGTCATGTCTTGTGCTTAGAGAGAAGAGACTAAATAAACACCCATATAGATTTTACAGCGTTCATTTTTTTCATTACAAAAGTAATACAGGTTCACTGTCGAAAATCTGTAAAATTTAGAAGTTTTAAAAAAGGAATTAAAATCATTCATACATATTTTCCACTAGCATTTAAACTGACTTTAAAATTTTGCTATTTTATAGGCAGAATGACAGTGGCTTATTGTTTTAATTTTTATTTCTTTGATTAGAGATGAGGATAAACACATTCTCATATGACTATTGTTTACAGGTCCTTTGAGAATGCCTGTTCATGCTTTTCCCTAATTTTCATATTGTGGCATTAATATATTTATTATTGATTACTATCGTATATAAATGATATTAATTATTTCTCAGACATATCTGTTGCAAATATACAGTTTGTCGTTGCCTTAAAACACTGAGGGTTTTTTAAAAGTTACATTTAGATTCAGTCAAACATACTAATCTTTTCCTTTGCAGTTTCTTGCATTGCTTTCATACATAGGAATTCTCCTGGAAGCTTAGATATTTTAAAGCTAATCTTTTAATCTATTTGTAATTTATTTTGGGGTATGGTAAAGGGAGGATCATCTAGGTTTTTCCCCCCAAAATAGGTTATCAACATTTCTAACACAATTTAGTGAACAATCTAGAGAAGGGATATGTTCTATAAATACGGGAATGGCAGATTTTTAACTAACTATCACTGACTAATGATCTGGAGGAGAAAATACTATTTTACTGAATGAAGAGAATGTGAATTGATTCCCCAGCATTTATAAGTCAAAACGTTAGGAAGTGAGGGCAGAATCAGAAAGACATTCTAAAAACAGGATAAATATAAGAAGTTAAAAGAAAATTCAAATTAAGACACAGGAAAAAAATCTAAAGGGTTAAGAGAAAAAAAAAGTCAACAGAAATTACAGGAGATCTAGACCTTTAATAAAAACAGAATGTGGAAAAGTAAGAACACAAACTCTATTGAAACCTTTGCCTTTATTTTGTCGTGCAACCGTGCACAAACTGTTCAGCCTTTTTTTATGCCTCATGATTACTATTGGACAAAAGGGAACATAATACAAAGCTTTATCAAGCTCCTGCTGTAACACCAATTATTATTTATGCCAACAAATAAATAAGAGGGAGGAAATTCAAAAGATACCAATGCAAACAATTGAAGGAAAAAGCAAATTCTTAAGGAAAGGTAAAAGGAATGCAATAAACATCATGTTAATTACAATTAAGTAAAAAGGAAAATATGTATAAATATTATGGGCCAGGGCCACACATTCATTTCAGCAAGAGAATATAAACAACTCTCTGTTGAAATTGTTCAATTCTACATCACTGCTCCTAATGGCCAAGAAGTGGGAAGGAAAAACAGCTGAAAATACAGGAAGACTACAACTGAGTGTTAGAATAACTCAGAAACCAGGCATTTATTTTCCTGGTAGTTGAGGGCTATTATGCTGGATTTTAGCAGCCAGATATAGACAAAAGAGGCTACAATAGACAGCCTTGTGTCTATGAGCTCTAATCCTCAGACATGCTGCTTTTTTCATAGTACTTCAGCCCTTGAGAACTGCGAGACTTCAAGCATAGCACCTCATTTAGTACTCAATAAGGAATGGAAATGGAAGTAAGGGAATGAAATGAAACAAATGATCATTCTGCCTATAGTCCAGGAAAATGTACTTCGGAAACTATTGGATTATAAAATTCAGTTTCAATGGGAAATGGTGGCAGCGGCTTATCTTGAAGTACTTGAAATGAGAACGGAAAAATATGCATCTTAAAGATTATAAGAAGAATTTAGTACAGAATGAAAGCAAACAAATTTGACCTTTGAGAGCTTTTTGTTTTGTTTTGTAAAAGATATACATAATTTATCAGAGCTGTCTTCATTAGTACCCACATCTAATCCTACATGGTGAAAAGTAAGAACTTTGATGTTGATGTTCTCTTCAGATCTGAAAATGTGGGCCCGAGCTCTTTAGTCTGACCTTTCCTCTTTGTGTTCGTTAATATAATGATCACAGAGCTGACAATCTTGACTTGGGCATAAATGACAGGTTTAAATCCTTCCACCCCAACTTAATTTTTCTTATTTAATTTTTCTCATTCAATTTTTCCACATATTTAATTTTCTAGGAGAACACTAATTTAAAAGAAAAACATGTTTAAAAAGTTTTTGCTCATTTGAAAAATACAAGAGACAAAAGGAGTGAAGGGGAGAGATGGAATTCCTTTACTTTGTGGGGACTGACTGGCCCCCACAGTCATTTGCAACCCTAAATTCTTTTAAGTGCCAACGTTAATGGCATTTAATTAATAGTTTGTGGTTTCCATCTCTTTATCTGCCAACAAATTATATACAGTACCAACTCACCTTTCTGGATCACTTGACAGATGAGAAGGTAAAATAAGAACTACAGAGCACTAGAAAAGTTAAATTGTGACATAAAAATGCAGTGTTACTAATTTCTAGAAGCTGAAATAAATGAATGGTACCATGACCATCCATACTAAAATTTCCTAAAGGAAGGAAATCTTGTAGGGAAGAAATGAAAATACGTATAAAAGATACCAGACATGGGCCCAGAAAGATGATAAATAAATTTCCCTCTGAAGTAAAAATAAAATTTTATAACACAGGGAACATTTTTGGTGTGGCAAATGATTCATTTTCCTATCTGAAAGCACCTACTTCAATAGGTAGAAAGTTGCTCTTCTTCTTGAGTGATTATGAAATCACCCTTTATAAAATTAATGAAAGGCCGTAAGGTGGGAACAGTGGTAGGGGCCTGAACTCTGCAAAGGTATAAGCATAATATAACATATATATATGTATATGTATATATATATATATATATATATATAAAACCAGCCATTGTTCCCTAGCTTGCTTTCCTATAATTGCTTACTTCTTAGGAGTTACATGGCTGATGGTCATGAAGATTCTTAGCTTTCTTCCTTGCTCCCATAGATAACATCACCCTTGTGAAACCCGAGGCTGGTCTTTGAGATATCTTCTAGATCCTGCATTCTAGTGGACCAATTGACCCAACTAGACCAGTGGCCCATACCAAGGAACCAACTCAATGGGTCTTGTGACTTGGGAAGTGACTCAGCACAAGAAGACAATTTCTGCTTCCCAACGCTATGAGTTCATCCTCAGCCAATCAGCAGACTCAATTCCCTAGACCTTTGCCCACCAAACTATCTTTAAAAACTTTCTCCCCAATTCTCAGGGAGACAGATTTGAGAAATGTCTCCAGTCTCCTCACGTGGCGCCTACGATATTAAACTCTTTCTTTGCTATAACCCTGCTATCTGAGTGTACTGGCTTCTTCTTGAGCAGTGGACAATGAACCTGGTTGGGCTGTAATAATTGTATAAAAGTTTTTGAATCCATGCAATAATATCTGATCTTTTATATGGATAAATGGCAATGCAAAATTTACTACACCCTTGTTTTATTATTTTAAAAAATAAAAATAAAAACAATCTCAAAAAACATAAGTTGAACTTGTTACATTGTTCTTTAAGCATTGACCTTGAAATCTGAGTTTGAATCATTGCTCTCCACTTTACTGAAGTTCCTGGGGCCTTAGATTCTTTAATCTTCAAGTGAGAATAATAACTAAACTCACAAGGTTGATTCATATTATAAAAGGTAAAGAAGCAAAACTGTGTGAATATTTCCAGCATATTATCTGGCATATAATAGATATTTATAAATGATTATAACAATTAATAATAATCATATGGTAATTCATACTTCACTCTGCATGCATGGATATGTGGGAGCTATACAGGTATACACTGACAAATATTTGAGGATGGTAATATTCAGAAAATTGGGTAGTGGTTAAGAGTTAGCAGCAGTGTTACATATGCAAAGTCAGTAGTCATCTAAATTGGGATCATTTGTTATAATTCAAGTCCTTAAAATTCATACCTAATATTCTTAGAATTCACATCTTTTTTTATGATTCAAAAATAATGCATGTTCAATGGAGAAAAACAAAAAATATAGATAAAAAAGAAAAATATCCCATAACACTGATACTTAGAGTAAACTGCTAATAACATTTTTTGTGTGTACATCCTTCAAGTCTTTATAACAAAAAATAATCCAGATTTTTACTCAATATATTCTTTTATGATTTCCCTTTTTTAAACACTAACTATATGATGAATGTCTTTTCATGTCCTCAAGTTTATTTAAACACTATCTTCAAACACCCTGGTATTCCATTGTTGGGAAGTATCACAGTTTATTTAACCAATACCTTATTTTTGGACACTAAATTTGTTTCTAATTTTTCACCAATATGAACAAAACTGCTGAATATCCTTATACCTAAATGTTTGTGCATTACCATAATTATTTTACAGCAAAGAAGTTTTTAAAACTAACTCAAAATCTCAGAATTTGGAGAAGTTGCTGGACACAAGGGATGTGGAAGGATGAAGACTGACTCCTGGGGCCCACTGACTTGGATATGGCTCAGACGCTCTTCGTCTTTGGTCAGATCTTTGCAGTAGCGCCTTAGGAAGAGTTCCTAATTCTAAAGTCTCCTAGTTTCTTCTAGAATGATGTCTGAGCACTGAAAATATGACGATAAAACCCACAAATAGCTGCTCTTGGGCATGAGATGCTTTCAATCTATTTCCTCATCTCCTGTCACATTCTTACCCATGTCTGTGCCTCAGGCAGGCCCAGTCCTGAGCACATGAAAAGCAACATTTTTATTGTCTGCATGGATGAATGGCAGCAAATAAATTGGTTAGGGTAATGCTATGTGTAATTACTGTGCTCTGATGGCTTTTCCAATCCTTCTGAAAACAGGGGAATTGGGGGATCATGTTAGACAGGAATTGGAAAATGTGGAGTGGACAAGTCAAGTTTATGTAGGTACAGTAAATGTTACAGTTGAGATTTAGTTTGAGTCTTATTTAAATATCAATGAAATCTGAGCATTAACATCCTAAAGACCTATGGTAATTTTGTTCCTAAAAAAGAGAAAAAAGTAGTGTTTTGTTTTGTAACCAAGTCTGCTTAATTTTTACTTTTTTTTGGCATTTGGTATTGTTTTGATGTCACTCATAGTGAGGAGGCTCTTTCCCTTTTAACGAAAGAACAAAATGATGATAGCTCTAATTTTAGTTCCTAAGTTTAGTTTTTCCTAGTTCATATACTTAGTTAAGAAAAACATCATGCTGAAGAAACATTCATAAATCTCAATGAATAAACCATTCTTTCTCAAATTAGAAATCTGTTTTTGAATTTCAGCTGATTCAGATTGATATACTAATACACACACACACACATACACACTATATTTTCTAAGTAGCAGAATGCAATTAATAACTCCCTATCTCTTTACACTATCAACTACCAAAAAACTCTTTTAATACTATTACAACCAAATTAAATATATTCATTTACTGACATTACCAGAAATGACACATATGATTATAATGATCCATGAAGTTGAACTAAAATGTGAATCATCAAAACATATACAACATTCTTTTATAATAAAAGCAATCAACAAACTGGGAGTAGAGGGGAACTTCCTCGATCTGAAAAAAGACATAAACAAAACCCCCACAACTAACATTATACTTATTGGTGAAAGACTCCAAGCTTTCTACCTAAGATCAGGTACAAGACAAAGATGTCTGTACTTACCATGTTTATTCCATATTGAGCCAGAGATTTTAGACATGTTCATTAGATAAGAAAATGAAACAAAAGAAATACAGATTGGAAATGAAGAGGTAAAACTATCTCTATTTGCAGATAACTTGATCTCATATATAGAAAATTCTGAGGAATCCACAAAAAATATGTTAGAAGTACTAATCAAATTCTACAAGGTTGCATGATACAATAGCAATATTAGAAATCAACTGTAAGCAGTAGCAATGAATAATATGAAAATGAAATTAAGAATTAAGAAAACAATTCCATTTACAATATCAACAAAAAGAATTAAATACTTAGCAATAAATTTTGCAAGAAGTACAAGATTTATACACTAAGACCTACAAAAAACTTGAAAGAAATTAAATATCTAAATAAATGGAGGGACATATGTTTATGTGTTGAAAGGCTTAGTATTGCTAAGATGGCAATATTCTCCAAAACTGATCTACAGATTCAACTTAATCCCTGTCAAAATCCCAGATGGCTTTTTTCAGAAATTGATAAGCTGATCCTAAAATTCATATGGAAATGCAAGAAACACAGAATGGTCAAAACAATCCTGAAAAAGAACAAAGTTGGAGGACTCACACTTCCTGAGTTCAAAACTTACCACAAAGTTACACTAACCAAAACAATGTAGTACTAGCATACGGCCAGACATACAGGTCAATGTAATAAAATTGAGAATCCAGAAATGAGTAAAAAGAGATGTTCAACATCATTAGCCATCAGGAAAATCAAAACCACAAAGAGATACCACTTCATACTTAAAAGAATAGCGATAACATAAAAGATGGGCAATAAGTGTTGGCGAAGATATGGAGAAACTGGAACTCTCATACAGCCACTTCGGAAAAACATTTGATAGTTCCTCATAAAGTTCAACCTAGATTTACCATATAACCCAGAAATTTCACTCTGAGGTTATACTCAAGAGAAATAAAAACATAAACATAAAAACTTGTATGTAAATGTTCATAGCAGAATAACTCACAATAGTTAAAAGTGGAAACAACTCAAATGTCCATCAATTGATCAACAGATAAACAAAATGTGGTATATCCATACAGTCAAATATAATGTGCTATGAAAAGGAATAGAGTACTGATAGATACTACAACATGGTTGAACTTCGAAAACCTTAAGCTAAGTTAAAGAAGTCAGAAACAAAAGGTCATATGTTATATGATGCCATTTATATGAAATGTTCCGAATAGGCTAATCTATAAAGATAGAAAGTAGATGGAAATTGCTAAGGGTTGAGGAATAGGGAATTAGGGGAGTGAATGCTAATGAGTATGGGATTTCTTTTGAGGGTAATGAGAATGTTCTGGAATTAGAGGTGTCAAAAACAATCGTCAACACCTCATAACCAATCTTTATTATAATTTTTTCATGGCATCATTTTAATGATAAAATTTCTATGTATTAAACATTTAATAAAAGTTTTGTTGATTGTAAGAAAAGAATGGGCAGAAGCATTGAAACATTTCCCAGAATGGCAGGAGCTATAAAGCTTCACTGGAATGTACACATAGATCCAGGGACACTGGCAGCTCTGGTTATTTTTAGCTAGTGGTACATCTATGGAACATTTTGTAGTCAATATATATACGTATTTGCATAACACAACTGAAATTTTAGAGACCAATATCATATAAAACAATAACAATATATTTTAATAACAATAAATTCTCACTATGGGATTCATGAATGAATGGCCATTTTATCACACAGTACAAGATTCAATATATCTGCATTGCTCTTCCAGCTTAGTGAGAAGCAGAAAATTTCCTAGTAAATGTAACTGTAGTAACAGATTTTCTTAATAATTCTTTGAACTGTGATGCCCTGCTTGCCTTTGATGTATGTTTTTAAGTCTATATCTCTTTACACACACACACACACACACACACACACACCCAGAAATTGAAGAAGGGTATCCTGCCTTTTCCTCGAGCTTATTGAGGACTCCCCTGCTTGTTATATGTTTACAGTCAAAGTGTAAATCTCTTCATTTCCACCTCCTCTGGGTAAGGGATGGGAAGATTTCAGGAAAAGAGAAGAAAGAAAATAGAAAGTATTGCTTTTCATCAACTTCATCTTCCCCCTAACTAGAGTCAAGCACGAGTCCTGGCTTCATTTCATCATTGAATACCTAGAACAACAACCACCTGGCCCTAGGATGAGACGTGCCCAAATTCCCGCAGTGGCTATGTTGAAGGAAAAAGCTCTCATTTGTTATAGAAGCACTAATAATGTTGATGATGATAAGGATGGCATTAATATTAATTAAGCTAAGTTTTTAAGAAGTGGTTTGCTTGTATTATCTCATTTAATTGTTATGACAATTTTTAAGAGAGATGTTATGCCTATTCCACTTTGTATATGGGGAAACTAAAGATGTTAAATGACTTATCAAAGGTCATTCAGGAAGGTATGTGAATATAGGTAGTGTGATTAGCAAGACTTCATTGTTAACCACAAAGATGTGCTGAACTTAGTTTAACTACAAACACATATTAGTACCTACTATATTCTAGAACAGGGCTCTGGGGGGTGCCAAGGTTAATAAGACATGGCCTCTGATCTTGAAGACTTTATTGATTGAGGGGAAAACCCTAAATAGATAATTCCAATGTTATGTAACCTGTCATGGAATAAAGACTTGCTTAGGGAGTTGTAGAGGTTATTTACTTATTTTCAAAGCACATTTCTTTATTCCAAATCCTTAAACTTATTTTTAGTCATTGGAGAGAAAAATTTATAAAGTTAAATTTTTACAAAGAAAAGTTTTGCATTTATGAAAAGAATTAGATATTTAAAAAATTAATTATATTTAACATCTATCTGAAAGCTTCTAGAAGTCTTTAATCATTTGATATAAAAAGCAGATATCTTAAGTCATTAACCAGGGCACATCAAGACCTGTGAAGGTCTACCTTCACAGAGAATGAACTCTCAGTCAAAATAATGAAAATCTATTGTCTACAGAGTTTCTCCAAATGCTTAGCCAAGAACAGCAATTTATTTAAATATGCATCCTTGTGTTTGTTCAGTGTTCATTTAAAAGTGTGCCACCTGCCAATGCAATCATGGCTTTGGTCAGTTAGATGTTTTGTGAATAACCCAGGATGACTGCTGCTCTCTACAAGTCACTGGCCTTTCACCTTGGAATTTCAGAGTAGGGAGTTGTTTCCTTTGGGCCAGCGAAAAGTCAATGACTTTGCTGGCTTATTCTGTGGCCACAGATTGTATTTAAAGTATCATCATTCCTCAGGTGGAAGGAAGGAAGGCGCCAATTACCTGGAAGAGTTGTGTTAGTGATAAATGAAGAGGGGACACTTGATTTGATCATTATGATCACCTCCATGCCAACGTAAACACACAATCATGTTATCAGTTACACCTAGTCCAAAGATAGATGCTTAAATATAAATTATTGAACATAGTTGCCAATAGTTAAATAAGACGTTTCCCCCAAGTAACTGGGATTTGTTGATTTGATGTCATTTATAATAATTCCTTTTTATTTCCAGGTCTTTTCTCAACCACTGTCAGATGGAATAATTGCAATATAACCTTGAAGATCAAAAAGCTATTCATTCAAGTGCAGATATCATGTTTACCAGACAAAGTAAAGAATTCTTCCTTTTGATACTGTGTTTTATTAATCTATATTATGTCCAAGGAGCAGATGGACTGGTAAAAAATAAATATTTCTGGAATGCAAAACATCATGCACATTTTAAAGAGTGAACTGAAATTTGTCATGTAAAGGACAGTTTTATGCCTGTTGCAAGAAATATATCTCTCTGCTTCTCCAGAAATAAAAATATTCGAAATTAGTATGCTTCAACCAAATCGAAAGAGATGAAAAATGCCCAGAAGCAATGCTCAACCAATTTTCGAGAAACAGATAACATTTTGATATAAAGTTATATATACTCCTTCCTTTTATTGAGATATAATTTATATACAATTCATCTTTCTAAAGTGTACAATTCACTGGTGTTTAGTATAGTCACATAGTTGTGTAAGCATCACCACAATCAATTTTAAAGTATTTTCCTCACCCCAAAGAGAAACTGCCTATCTACCGGGAATTACTCGCCATCCTTCCACCTCCCCGGTCCCTAGAGTTACCTATTTTGCACATTTCATGGAATCATAAATGGAATCATACAACATATGGCTTTTTGTGTCTGACTTCTTTTATTAATATTATAATATTAACAACAATATTATTAATAATATTATAATAATAATATTAACTTCTTAATATATTCAACAGCATTTCTTCAGGTAGTGAAGAATATGCAAAAACAAGATTTTAAACAACAACTGTAAGGATATTCCTTGTTTCTCTAACAAACTATTCTTCTTTCGGTATTGTTTTATAAGTTAATTCATTATTTCTTTTCACCAGAGATCGTTTAACACAAAAATTCTAATATTTATCTGAACTATTCTAAATTTCTGGGATATTGAAATTTTTATTACATCTCCAGGACATATTTCTATGAATGATGTAATAATGAACAAAGAAAATATCTTTTTAAAAAATTTACCACCTTTCAAATAAAGGGAGAGTGTTAGATTAGAATGACTTCTAATACCAATTAGCTTTACCATGTTAGCATGTTAAGCAGTCCTAAATCATACTAATGACACTTAATTCTGAAAATGATCATTCCTGATAAGAATGGACTAAAGAAACATGCAAATTAGTCTAACTACTGAAAAACTCTAACAAAGGATGACAAGGAGTGGGGACATCAGATTTGATTGGGGACACCAATCAAACAAGATGCCCTGTTTGATTTTAAAAAATAGCTCTAACTCCCAGATTTTTGTAATTTAATGAAAAAAAGCTTAGTACAGGACATGTAGGGCATTCTGATACAATCAATACAGGACACAGGACAAAATCATTAAATACAGGACATGTTCCATATATACAGAATGCCTGGAAACCCTAACAAGGTGGAAAATAATTGACCTAATTTAAATTCCTTGTATGCATCCATGCGTTTCTTCGATTCATGGCAGGGATTTGTAGGTGTGGGGAGGGAACTAATAATGAGGTATGCAGAGATTTTCAAGACATACTAGAAATGAATTGCTTCTTATGTTTACCATTATGTTTTGCACTGATTTCAAAAGAAAAAAATAGTATTTGCCTTTATTATATATTAAACGATTATAATATAAAACCTGATAGCTGGTCAGTGATTGTCCTTGTAATAATGCTTACTGATTTCTGGTATGCATAAGAATCCATGCTAAAAAATGAAAAATAAAATCTTTTTTAAAATCCTGTATAGCCAGAGTATTTGAAAGATCTCACAAATATGAACTGTCTGATTAAGGATAAAATGAATTTTAGAAAATGTGTTACTCTGATTTGAATATTATATTATTTATAGAATTTAGAATTGCTTCTGGTCTGTTGGACATTTGAAACAACAAAGTATTGTAAAGCCTTAACATTGGAAGTTATACTTCTAAGAGAAATTAAAAAAAAAAAACTTCATGGTCCACTGCTTTATATGCAAACATACACCCTTTTTGTGTCTTACCATTTTGGGTTGAAGATTTGGTAGAAAATTTAAAAAGCTGGCTATTAATGCTTTGTATTTTATGTGAATAAAATGTATTCACTCTAAAAATAGTCTTAATAATTTAAATATTTTGCATTTGTCTATGTCATAGATGAGGTGAAATACAAAACCTAGGAATACAGTTATAATGGGGAAATGTAAGAGGAATACATAAATTTGTAGATTGAAACATATTTATACTGGTTTTCATATATTTGAAATATTTTGTAAAATAATTTGAAGATAAGCCCTTTGAACTTCTTTTTGCTTTCATTTGAATTATCAATGCACACATTTTCCACCAATAATTCTCCGTGTCAGATGAGAACATTCAGAGACGCATGAACGCGATAAATAGGAGGTTTGCTTAAGACAGTCTGTTCAAACGGATAGTGTTCATTAACCAAATACTACTGACCAGTTCCTGGAGTTCAGGTCCACACCTAACAGATTCCCAAAGTTCTTCAGACCTCAGCAAGTCAAAATACACTACGGAAATCATTTTTGACAAGAACTCTTGGGCTAAGCTTTAAGTAATCAGTATCTGGTTAGGACAGGAATCACCCAGTATCCTGTGGAGGAAAACAGCTGACATGAAGGCCATTTCAGCCTTCCCTCTTCTAATCATGCTTTCTAATGTACTGCCAATTCGCTCCCGGGCTGCCCTCGATAAGCCGGGAGCATTACGGGAACCCAGGGTTCATGAATGCAAACTGTACAAGGCTGCCCATCCCCATCCTTTCCTGAAGATCATTTCTGTGGTAAAATTGTGCTTTATCATAGAAATCCCTTTTCAGTACAAATCCTAATGGAACTTATATAACTTCCTGATTAAATTGCATTACTGTTTTGTTAGGAGGGGGAGGAGCAAGAGGGCAAAAAATCTTTTCTATTTTTTAGAATAAAAATTGCAAAGGCTTAAGCACCCCAAATCTGTTGCTTCCATTGAACACAAATCTGTATCCTTGCCCACAAAGAAGAGATGGAAGCCACGCAAGAATCAAGATGGATATCAAGCAAAAATCTTCTAAAGGGGTGAC
The DNA here is from genome assembly GCA_008086735.1 of Cheirogaleus medius. Classification (NCBI taxonomy): domain Eukaryota; kingdom Metazoa; phylum Chordata; class Mammalia; order Primates; family Cheirogaleidae; genus Cheirogaleus; species Cheirogaleus medius. The sequence goes on along the minus strand of VBSM01002616.1, from coordinate 4,175,272 downwards.
GCTGTAGCTGGAAACCCCGTCGAGTGCACTTGCCCTCTGAGCCAGCACAGCCCGCTGGGACCGCCGCCCCTAGAAGCCAACCGGGGACCTCTGGGGAAGGGAGGCTTTGGCTACTCCCTGTCAACGTTAGGATTGGTACATGGCCCTTTCCTTGTTTATTTGATTTGGCTTTAAATCTTAAAGTGGCAACAAAGGTCTCAAGTAGGATTTTTGAGGACAGAGAAACAATCAGCTTCAATGTCCTTCCAACAATAGCAAAAGCCCACCCTGCCGGCGACCCTAACTCGTCTTCCGTCTGTGAGCGGCGCACAGGCGCCATCTGGAGGTTGGGAGGCGGAACCATCCGCGCTTCCCCAAGCGGACTCGATCCTGGAGAGTTAGGCTCAACACATTATTTTATTTTAGAATGCTTCTGTTTTTCCACTGAAAAAACTGAACGCAGTCCAATTATGAATATAGACGAGGTGGACAGGGTGCATCGGAGGAGGATGGAAACAGGAAAGAACATGAGCTTTGATGGCACACTGACCTGGGCTCAACTCCCATCTCTGCAGTGATGTGCTCTGGGACCATGGACGTTTACTCAAATATCTGCATCTCACTTTCTGCATGATTGAAAATGAGATGAGAAAATCTACCTACCTGTGATGGAGATGAGGAAGTAAGGGTATTACATATTTGTAATGCATCTTGTACAATACCTGGCGCATAGCGGCTGCTCCACAAATGTTAGGTATAGGCATGGACATAGCAAGTCTTTTCTAGTTCTTCTTCTCCACATAGAGGTATATTCTGTTCTGTTACTGTGGTACATTTTTCTTATTGGTACCAACACTAGGTCTTTGGATATTATCCTGTATTTGAATATGCCCCATAAATTATCTTACTTCCTTTACTTTCTTATCTTTGACCCCCAAAACTTTTTTTTTAAACCTGGGTTCAGGTTAAAGTTCAGATTTGGTTCTTCCTTGAATGGGTTTGCCTATACAGAGGTGCTCCATAACAATTATGCTTTCTCGTATAAATATGCCGGGAGAGGTTTGGTTATATTAAAATGCATGTGTTATATAATTATATAAACTAGATCATCCAGAAAAACACATTTTCCATGTCCCTGAAAGAAATGCATCGCAAACATTTACCCATTGTCCCCTCTATTGCTTGAATGTCCTACAAAAGCTCTTACTTACCCATAGTAGTGTCCAATGTCCTAAAGTTCTCAGCTTTGTAGGTTAGAAATGATGCTAAGGAGGCCAAGGGAACAGATCTGATTAGAGTCAGAGTCAGTGAACATTGCAAAGAGTGAAACTGCTGTCCAGGAATACAGAACTTATCTATCCTGGCCCAGCATCTCATGAGGGGCAGCTGTATTGTGAATAACAATTAACAGCCACCTCCCTGGGGCACACTCCTTTTCATGGCTGATGGAGCAGCAAGTGGAAAAGAGCCTACACACAGTGGATTGCTACTGTCCAACTAGATTGTCATGCAAATCAAAAGCAGGACCAATATCAGGTGGGGGAGGGGAAGATTATGAAATGCCTTTCAAATACATTTTGAGCTTTCAGCAGGATTCTATTTGGGTTACCTATGAGTTTTCTTATAGGTCCTTGGCAAATGCCGACTCTTCCTGACTGCTTAAAGATACTTAGCATCTTGGCCTTTCTTCTACTTGGCTATCAGTAAAACTGGGAATATGGCTTTGCAAAATGGTTAGGATTCAAAACATTGCAAATTTTTCTAGCCCTCTTGATATTTATTTCACAGTCCTAGTCTCTCTATGGAAGATACTTTACTGAACAAGTAAACATGGATCAAAATTCCCCCTGCTAATCTATCTAGGAAAGGAATATTCAGAAGGGTAGTAGCTGGATGGTTATTGGAATGGGCAGGACCAGCCAAGCCAAGGCAGCAAACTCTCCAAAGGCACGAGCACACCGATCAATTCTTTGGTGAATCTATGGCCTATGTTTGCTGACTCTATGGCTCCAATTTTAAATGTATCAAAATTTTGGCTTGGAAAGTATTGTAATAAGAAATAAGAGCAACCTAGCAGAGTTTGTTCTCAGAATAAGGGAGGCATAGGTGAATAAATGGCTAAACAGTTTTTTACCTTTTGGGAAGTTTGTCCTGGTTATGGACCCCCCGTGGACGCTTCCTCTCCCACCCACTCCTTTCCTGCCTTCTTACTACCAGAACCCAGGGTACTTTTGGGTCTTGTGCCTAGGACTTGTAAATGCCTCGGGTGAATAAGAATGCTTTTCCTGTGTAAGAACACAAGACATTTTAGGAACAGGAAAAGCCCATCCGTTCCAACATACCTGCCCTTTTTAGGTTTATCTTAATCTCACCTTCCTGCATCGTTACCTTCCTTCATCTTCCTACATAGAGATGACATTTCGTGTACATTTCTCATGATCTCTACTGTCACTAGACCTGATAAAATTAGACATACATTTTAGTACCATTATCTTTAAAACGAATGATTTCAGAAAACAGTTCACAAGGCTAGTGAACAGTAATTTTTCTTTTCATAGAGTCATAAACCATGGGTTTCAAAGAGGAGACTCCAAAAAAGGTTGGCTTTGAGGGATGAGGAGGTCATCTGGCTTGATTTTGCACTTAGCTTTTATGTATGAGTTATTTGTCATGCTCTGGGTACCAACATTTTCTCTCTGAGTGTTCAGAGATAAGTGATATGTTTATGTGGACTAGGACTCATTATGAAGAAAATATGCAGGTGGCTAAAGATTAATCACAAACAGCAGAGACCTGTTAAAAAGCTTAACATTCTCTGAGTTCTTCCTTGCCCCTTGTTTCACATTTCAGATCTGGAATTTACAATGGAGTGAGGTAAGCCACTCACCATCATGAAGAAGGTGAAATATTTATTCAACAGATGTTTCATTACTCAAGAAAATTCACATTTTCAATAAAAGCCAAAAGACGAGCCTTCCATGCAAATCCTTAGAAGAGATTCCTGGCAGCATTTATATTTAGTGTCTACAAGTTTTATGCACTGAAGTTTTACTCTGTAACTGTGCAGTCAACAAATCACTGAGAAGACACCAAAACTGTCTGCCAGATGTCGACCACTGATTAATTTGTCTTAAGTTCAGCCAAAAGGGAAGAAAATATGATGGGTGGAGCATGAACAGTAAGCACAATCAACATCTGACCAACCAGGGTTTCCTGTCACCTTGGGAACAAAATTGATTGGCACTGGTTTCCTGTGTACAAGTTAAAAACCAGTAGCAACTGCAGTAACAAGAATAAACTACAGATAAGAGACTTGGAAATTAAATCAAGTCATGTCACCAAAACTTCAGCTTGAAACCCTAAGCAGAGAAGTCATAAGATAACTCTTGAGGGTATTTTTTTCTTTTAAGTTATTTTGTATTCAAAGTAGACTTATTTTTTCTAATTTTGTCATTTCTGGTGGTCTGAAAGCACTAAAAAGGAGGGAAGAATTCAAATTTATGTTGGAGGGTCATATATTTTGCCCCAAATGAAATGTTTTCTCATCTTTCAAAAGATAAAATCTTATTTGTGCATTGGAGCGATTTTTTGGTCTTGGTTTTTACTCTATCTTGAATTATAGGTGTATAGAGGCAGAAGAGATCTTTTTAATAAGGACAGCCTCAAGTATACACACAGATCAAATATTACAAATATTTGTTGTAAACTAAACTTTCAAAATATGGGATTATAGGAGGCAAAAGAAAACTAAATAGAACCAAAGCACTAACATTTACCTGTTTGTTTGTTTGTTTTTAAGACTTTTCTTATCTCCTTGGCTGCTACTGCCATTAGCATTAAGTAACATTCTCATGGAAGTGGTATGTGTTTGGCCCAACACAGTTCTACTTACTTTGAGTGTGGATCCTGAAATTTTATTTCTTATTGCTTTATTCATCATTTGCAATTACTTACTGAGCACTTAAATATGTGGAGGCATGTCTATCAATAGACATATGACAAATTAAGTGGTATGATTAATTTGTCCTTTATTTTTAAGAATTCACTGTGAGAGATCTCAAACTTTAGACAAATATACAAGGAAATAGGTATAAATTATTGAGGAATAATGAAACAGGAGAGCTAAAATATTTGCAAGATACACTTTCTTCCTTCAGCTGGGAGGTGTAAAAAAATGACCATTTTAGTTGTGAGAGATTTGTTTTTGAAAGTTACTTCATATCTTCTTCTATTTTTCCAGTTTCAGAATCACGCCCAAAGTGTATTCATTTATAACATAAGTAATTTCAAAATACTCCTCACACTGTATTTTAGAATTCATTCTACTTCTTTTATTACCACTAGTGTTAAGAGTGGTTTATGGAGCCAGACTGCCCGCGGTTCAAATTCAGGCTCTACCCCTAAAGACTGTGTGACCTTAGGCAACTTACTTACTCTGTTATGTATATCAGTTTTCTCATCTGTAAAATGGGGATACAACTTGAACATTTACTTTATTAGAATCCTGTGTGAGTTGAGATAACATGTATAAAACACTTAGAACAGTACTTGCTATTAAATATATAATAAATGTAATGACGTACCTTTAACTGGTATTATTACTATTATTATTGCTATGTTGCTATTGCTGCTATTTCTGCTGCCGGGACACCTTCAGTGCTACTGCCACCCTTGTGCAGCTTTCTCTGCAGTTCTGCTAATGTCGTTATGCATCCTCCTGTTATTGCTGTCGCTGACCTGTTGGTAGTTAACATGGCTCTTGCTACTATTGGAAGTACTGCTGGTGCTTGTTTCTGCTCCTGTTGCTACCACTGCTGTTGCTGTTCTCAGCAGTTACTAGAGGTGTGGTGTGTGTGCGTGCATGTGTGTGTATATACGTCTGGAGGAATATATACAAAATGTTAATGGTGGTTATCTTGGTGGTGGGACTGGTTATGAAATAACCTCTTTAGTTTTGTTTTCGTTTATGTATGCTTTCAAAATTTCTGTAATAAAAATGTATTATTAGTACAGTTCATTAAAAATTTAAACAAATAGTAAAGGGTGGAGAAACATTGACATCTCATATTTACCAATATTTTGTACTGCCTCATGGCGAATACTATTAATACTTTCCTGAGAAAGGGAAACTGTAGAGTGCACCCCTCCCCACTATGTGGAGGGCATCTTATATTATATATCATCCTATTAAATTATAAGCATAAAAGACAGTGCTGGGAGACATGATTTATTTGCCATCTAACCATGCACTAAGAGCACATGAGGCATTTAGTTACTGATTGATTTTGTTGTTATTTTTATTTAATGTCAAACTTTCCCTCATTTATGTTTATGTTTAGAAAGGAATATTTTTAGTAAGATGAGAAATCTTTCGTATGTTTTAGCCAAACCAGTACCAGGAGAATGCCCTTGGGTTGGCCCGTAGCTCAATTTTTAAACAATTATCCTGACATTATCCTGAAAACAATCCCTGCAAGTTCTACTAAGAATAAATAAAACACAATGGAGTAAAATTATCTACTAAATCTAGGAAAAGCAGCTAAATTTTAGTCAGGAAATCTAAGTTTTGTTTTTGGGTTTTCAATGTATTAAGTTCTTATGCTTCCGTCACCAAAGAATTTAGAACATGGGAAAAATTCAGATTTGCCAGTTATTTAACTTAGGGGCTAGATATTGGGGGGAAAAGTACGAAGAGCCAACTTAGGTGAATTTATATACATTGATAATCATTCTTGTGGTCCTAATGGTTTTAATAGAACAGAGAAAACAGGGGAAAAACATTTACAATTAGGTGATTTTTTAAAAAGTACAATGTTAAAATAAACCCTTAATCTATTCATTTTTCCCTTTACCAACTGTTCCAGAATCTTTAGCATCAAAGAGTTAAATATCTGACTCTATGGGACAGATGACTCAAATGGTGACTTTATTTCTAGACTATTTGTCAAATTCTAGGATGAATGGGTTTACCCTTCGGGGCTCTAGTATAACCCTGATTGAAGGCAAACTTCATGAGTTTGTCTCTCTTTGCTAAGGCAGGAGCTTTCTAGTGCCTGAGAAACCCTAAATAGGAACATCATAGTCAAACAGTATTGCTTATTATGTAGACTCACATCGTAGGTGGATCATGAAGACAAGTGATGTTTTTCAACATAACTCTGTAGGAGATTGTCTAGGAGACTCAAGCTAAAACCTAGTAAAGAATGATGCTTTTTAAAAATAGTCTGTTTAATGTTTTTGTGTATAGTCAATTTAATTCAAGAAAATATTATCAGAAATCTAATTCAAAGCAAGAAATTTCTAGTGTGTGCCTACTGTAAGCAAGTCATTTTAGGGCAAAAATCAGGTAAAATTTGGGTCAAAATTTAAGGCTAATTTATACGGAAATTATTCTGGAAATTATTTTAAGATGTATATCAGTTATCAACAACCTAGGAAACTCTAAAAATGTCTCAGATATACTGAGGGGAATGATAGGTGGAAAAGATACTGTCTAGCTACATTGCTGCACCAATACAGAGGAATTAACTAAAAGAATGTCATAGAAAATGCTTCCAAAGTGAGCACAAAACAGTCAAAGCATGAGAAAGACACGTGGACCAGAATATCACATGACCTGTCTTCAACCTCCAGTCTGATTCCACCTGAACACATTAAACCTGAGGAGACTACCTGAGGAAATAATTACATTGGTGGTCTTCAAACTTTTTTCTAAGCTGGGGGCTTAGAAAGAAAAGAACATCTTACACGTAAGGCTAATAAACAGAACAAATATGTGCAGAGCTGGGCTTGTTGAGGCCTTGGAGAAGGGCCCAGGCTCCACCAGCCCACCTCCCCCTGAAGGCCCCATGGAACATAGTTGAAAAGCACTGATTTAGATCAAATGTGGAATAATCCACAGTTAGCCACGAATCCAGCTAAACCAAGTACAGATTGAGTAACCCTTATCCAAAATACTTGGGACCAGAAGTGTTTAAAATTTTGGATTTTGGAAAATTTGCATTACATATATACTTATCTGTTGAGCATCCCTAATTCAAGAACCCGAAATCTGAACTACTCCAAAGAGCATTTTCTTTGAGTGTCATGTCAGTGCTCAAAAAGTTACAGATTTTGGAGCATTTTGGATTTCAGATTTTTGGATTAAGGATGACAGATGGTTCTCATAGGATTCTTTCAGTTCTTTGTAAGCAAGTTATTATAGTTAACTTCTTTGTCTCTGTTCCTTGTCTGAAAAGCACTGAGGGTGCCTTCTAGCGCTAACATCTTGTGATCCTAATAATTTTAGTAATAAATCCAGATATAGGAACCCAGTGTAATTCAGTAGATAAGAGCTGTTGGAGTGCTGTGGAACAAAAAATGAACTGGTTTTAGACAATCATTTGAAAAGTTTCCAGTTTTGCAATCCATGAGTCATTCAGTTCCAGAACTCTGCTTCCAATAAGGGGTATGAAAACTGCTTTCACATCAAGAGCTCTGCCATTAGCTGTCTAGTTATGGAAACATCCCTGAGACTTGGATCAAAACCACTAAGATCATAGTTCCCAAATAGGAATAATTCAAATATAGTTATAGAAATATTTAAATATATAAGAAATATATAAGAAATTTAAATATATGAATTTAAACATGCATAGTTTAAAAAGTAATTTAAATATATGCATTTAATGCATTTAAAAATATTAAATATATGTGTATCTATGTATGTATATACAGATATTTATATAGATTATACATATAGACAATCTGTATGTATCTATATCTACACCTCTATCTATCTATCTGTCTATTTGTGTCTCCCCAGCCCTGGCCCAGAGCTATTGAGGCTGGATTTCTTGAGTTGTACTCTAGAATATTTTCTATTTGAAAATTCTATTTAGAGAGAGAGAGAAAAAATTCTGTCTAGAGATTTTCTATCTGGACTATCTAGAAATTTCACAAAATTTCCCTAGAGACTAAACTAGGTTTGGGAACCACTACTTTTAGATTTCTCTCAATTCTAAGATGCTGTATTTTGGCTTTTCAAGAAGCCCCTAGTTCTAAAATATTACCACCTACTTCCAGACCATTACTATGCCCACTGTTACCAACAGCAAGTGGGAATGAGGGAAGGAAATAAGCATTTATTAAAGTCTAACATGCACCAGGTACCTTGATATACAATAAAAATACGTGGACATGGCAATTTAAAAAAGACATAGTCTTTACTCCCAAAGGGCTTACAATTTAGTTTACTGAATTACACAGTTTAGTTTTCTATGAGGAATAATAATGATTTAGAAAAAAAAGCCTGTGGGGTCAAATAATCATGTTTAAGCCATGTTTTAATTATTTTACTTATTATTAATATTTTGAGGATCTTGATATTCTAATGTCATTTGATTTTTTTCACCTCCTCCCCCACCTTGGGGGAATAAAACTAGTGGTGACATAAAATAATTAAAAAATAATTCCAGGGATACTATTATTGACACTATGTTAAAGATTTCCTGAGACACCCTCCCCACACTAGAGTTTGCTGGTATCACTCTAGATGATGTAAGGCCAAACTTAGGAATTTCTGTCACGCAGAGGCCTAGATTTTTACTTTTATGTCATATTGTTGTTTCAGTACGCCACCTACAGGTCAGATATGGAAGAACATATTAAATATGTTAAAACTTCTTTGGGTCATCCTTTCTTAAATAGTATTTATGGAGTATGTTCTTGACTACTTTCGGGGATTTTACATTTAACAAAGAAAGTAATTACTTCAATAATATCTCTGTGCACATGTTTCCAAAATACCTATGTTCGAAGCTCTTGGATCTAATCTGCCCAAATAAAATACATAAGATCGTCCCCCCTATAACTAGTATATGCATAATACTTCATTGCTTACATTCTTTGTTTCTAACCCAACCAGCTGCAAGTAAATTAACTCTACTCTGAATTGCCCCAGCATTGATGCATTGCCTTCCTTCTCTTTTCTTATACAGTTTTCAGGTAGAATAGGAGCTATTATTATTAATTTGCTTTTTCTGTTAATTTCTGTTCCCCCAAACATTTAACATTTCATGGATTATGAGGCTTGGATGGGCAATGATACACTTTCAAAGTCGAGATAATACACTTTCAATGCTGATTGAAAGTGAAACTCTCTTCTACAAAACAGTGATGGTAAATCAAGCTGTTATTACCATGGTCAAGATTATAAAGATCACTTGGATCAAGAAATTGGATGGAAGAAAGTTTCCTCCACAAACATTTCATGATTACTTGAAGAAAAACAAAAGAAGGTCAGAGTTTTAAAACACAGAGATGAGGAAGTAAAGACAAGGAGAGTCGCTCCATACAAAGCTCTACAGAATGTTCTAAGATGAGGAAGCACTGCCTTGCTTAGAGAAATTTGCAATCTCCCCATCTGAGACCTCTGACTAGATCTCTAGATCATTCTTTTACAAATATGGACTCATTCAACTGTATGATTTTTCTTGCCTGAATGTCTTGATGCATATTTGTGCTGTGATAACAGGTTCAGGAGAGAGTCCTTTTAATACTTCAAGACTGAAACATTAAACAGGAGCAGAGAAGCGGTAGACCTTAAATACTCATTGGTCACATAAAGTGGTCAAAGAATTTAAACACCCATGAATAAGATAGAAAGCATTTTTCTCTGCCGTTGGGTTTTCTAGAAATAACTGGACATTTCAGAGCTGAAATATATAAGGCTAACACTGATGAGTAAGGCTAACTCTGTATCATCCAGTCAATATTTAAAGAGCTCCTACTGTCTGTGTGGAACTAGGGAAACAAAAATGAATGAGCTCTCAGAGTTCTACTTGAGCGTGTGTGTGTGCACGCTCATGCACGTGCACACATGTGAAAGTTATACGTGGGGTCAGGGAAGAGAAGAAGAGGTCATTTAGAGATAGTTTATTCCTAGAGGTCTGCATGTTTTCTATGTATGGGATGGGAAGAAGGAATTTAAGAATAGCAATACTGAGTTGGAAAAGCTGCCTTGGACAACGAGAAAAAGAGCTAACTGGAAAAACTGACAGGTATTTGAGTAGCGTGTCCACTGGAGAATGAAATGCTGAAGGATCCACGTTTGAGGTATATTCCTTCAGGCAAACTAGGTCTTTTCTGTACTTTTAATGTATTTACTCTCACATGTCCTTTAGCACTTGATCATTTCTACTTTTATTATTGATCAAAGTGGGTTTAAAATTCCAACTTGTTTCTTAGAATCCTTAGGTAGACTGCAGATTCTATCAGGAAAATGAATATTCCTCTGAATAGGGATTTGGTAACAATATACTAACTTAGGGGCCAAAATTAAACAGCAAATAAAACATAACAAGAGTAAAACTAATTTTTTTCAGGAGATCATATTCAGAGCAGGGGAAATAAGGGTTTTATAAACTCCTCTTAGAGTCAGGAGATACAGCGTGACTTTGTGGAGGACATGTGGGGACCGTGGCCCTGTGACGCTCCACTCTCAGTGGCCAATGAGGCCAGGCACCCTGCAACAGCAGGGTGTGGGGCAGGAGGGAGATGATGGGGGAGTCATCTATTTTTATTTTTTAAACAAGTATTTCTTTCTATAAAATTAACCTGATGTTTAAGAACTTGTTCTTTTCTTCATATTGAGGTTTAACAAATATTTATGGAACATATAGTATGTGCCAGGCATTTGTGCTCTAGAGAGAACCCTGTGAGGAAGTCAGAATCAAGAGGAGAAGGAGGGAAATGAGAAGACAGATGGGATGGGGAGGGCTGGGAAAAGGGAAGAATTGTTGAGGCTTGTATTTCAATCCCTGATTTAGAAAACATTGGCTCCCATATAAATAGATCTATACATTTTAAGGCATTATTTGGTAATAATAATTTCATTGGACATATTCTCCTTGAAATTGTTTGTGGATTAAATGAGAAATGAAAATGATTGGACGCCAAATATTGTTATTCGAAAGTGTACGAACCAATTTGTCATTTCTCGAGTTACACCTCTTTCATCACTACACTGAGACCTTTTTGCTAAGGTATCTGCCAAAAGAGATTATGCCTCACCTGCCAGAGAGAACATTAAAGTCGTCGTCATCATCATCATATTATTATTTAATGTAAGAACAAGATTCGTCATTCTTTTCCCAAGGTGAGACTAGCTATTGATAACAACTGCATGAACATCAGTTTTCCACTAGAGGGCACTATTCCCACATACTACAATCAGACGCGCGCCATCTAGGCCAGCTTTGGAACTGAGAACACAGCCTCTCTCTGTAGTTAAATTACTCCAGGATTAATCACGCTGAGTAGCTAAATGCGAACGACACTTAAAAGTCATTTTTATAATATTTACAGAAAAATATAATAGTTGTGTAATAGTTATAGTTATGTAATTAAATACAAACATATATTTTTTATATTACGGAAAAAATTCCCATCAGTTGAAAAATAATTTTGCTCAAGTCACATGTCAAGAGTGATGCGTGATTTTCCACTGTTCTGCTATAGAGGTCATGTACTAATATCTGGGCAAATCTGATGAGAGCAGAGAGGCGCCTCACTTCATAGGAAAACAATGTTTGGGGCGCCCATAAAATGCACACATTTTATAGGACCCTGAACTGTAGCTTTATGACACATTTCCAATTAATTCCTAAGACACAAGCCTCTGCCTGCTAGGGAAAACCTCCTGACACAGTATCTAGGATTCAGAGCTAGTCTCTCTCAAAATAGGAAGCAAAGCTTACGCTGGGAATTTTCTGTGCCTGCCCTGATTAAAAATGCTTTTACAAAACAGGCCATTTCACCTAATTCTGTCAACTTGTACATCAAGATCTGGAACGTGGTCCCGGAGCAAAGACCAGAAATCTCATTTTAAAAAGCACCGCATTTAGTACTCTCCAAAGTAAAACTCTAATTTGATCACGTTGTGTAGAGGAATCAGGGAACATGAATCTCAAAAAAGTATACCACAACCACCTCTTCTTTAGGGCCAGGACCACAAAAACTTTATAAAAATGCTCACATGATGCAGCTAGGGAAAATAAGCATAATTCTCTCTAAAAATAGGTCACACTCTACAGAGCGGCCATAAGCATTCCCAAGGTAATTGGTTCTGTCCCCCATGAAGCGGGTGCCAATGGAAACTTCCCTGTAAAGCTGGGACCAGCGCCCCCTGGATCAGCTTGCAAGTTAGTGGGTGTTGAAGGAGGTGGGGATGGAAGTGCCGAGAAGCCCTTTCTGCTGGAACCTCAGGGTGAGGCGGCCTGTGGAGGGGTGGTCAGGAGGCAGATACAGCAGGTAGATGACTCAATGGCACTTACTCCTGTTGCTCTGCCAGGGGCCGCAAGTGGGGACAGGGAAGGTGGGGAGAGGAAAGGACCAATGGCAGTGATTGCTGGTGGAGCCACTTCCAGGTCTTGGGACTTATTCAGCCACAAAAGCCCAAACACTTCAGGGTCTGCTTGGACAGCACTTGCCAATAAGTAATGGCCACTTTTTTTTTTATCTTTTTAGGCAAAACTCCTTTATTTTTAATTCTTTAAAAATATATGTTGGCTTCTGTTCTCTCCCTCCGTTGTATCTGCTGTCACTTCTTTCATTTAACAGGATTACATATTTGCCTCCTAACTCGCCATTCATTTTTAGGCAGATTTAAAAATTTGCTTCCATTTTCTTCATTCTTGTGGAGTTTTATTTATTTATTTATTTTAAGAATAAAAAACGCTTTCAAGATTTTTTTCCTAACCCCTCAGAACTCCAACCCACCTACGTAAAAATGCAACTGTGTCTGTCGTACAAACGAAGGGAAAAACAGTCTGATGGTCACTGTTAGTGAAGGGCTTGTGCGTGTTTCTAGTGCCTCTCCCATCAGTGGATGGCCCCAAAAAGTAGTTTATAAGAATAGGATAATAAAAAATAATATTAAGAGAAGGTTAAAGTTTTATCATTTGTATCATCTAGAAGGAGGTAGAACATAGCGGGTTATGTGTGGATTTTGTAACCAGACTGTCTAGATTTGAATCTCCAACTAAATGTTTATTTCTTTGTGACATTGAGGGTGCTATTCAGTTTCTATAGGTCTCTGTTAGCTTACCTGCAAGAAGGGTATAGAAATAGTGCCTGGCTCAAGGGATGTATGAGATAACACATTAGTGCAGCAGTTGGCACATGGACACAATGGCGTGCCGGCCACTGACTAACAGTTAGATTAGCTGTTACTCTTTGTCCTAGTCTCATAGCAGGGGAAGCAGCTTGGTGGAGGGGCATAGACATGTGCTTCTCTGCTTTCCTGCCACCTCCCCTGTCTGCCACACACATCTTGAAATGGGGGAGTTGTTATCCAGACAGCTTGAGCAATATAGAGACCCCCTCCACCACATCCTTTGAGGATAGTTTCTAACTTGGGTTTTCTAGTTTTTTGCCTCCTGTCTCTGTCACCTCAGCTTCTTTACTGTATTTGTGTTCACCATCACTTTGGTCCTTTAGCTGATTACCACTGAGCTTCTAGAACAGGAGCCACCAGATAAAAGAAAAAACTGAGACAAATTGTGTGCTGCTACAGTGGTGGCGAAATGGTTATCTACCTTGAGTGTTCTAAATCTACCTCATAAAATTACATTTTGTGTGATGTAAAATCTGAAAAATATCCTGAAAACCAAGCATGAAATTTGCTAAGAGGAGTAACAGTATGACACTCAATAATATATCTACTTGCTAAATATATCAATATGTAATTTATTTTAAAGTATATTTGCCATGGGCTATAGGAATGTCTTCTCTGCCTCCAAAAGGTGACAATTTAGCATTTGTTACAAGTACAGCCTTTGGAGCCATGACGCTTGGGTTCAAATTCAGTTTGTCACCCTCACCCTCCCGGTAACTTATTATTGAGTTATTTGGGCAGTAATTTAAACCCTCTGAGCATTAGTTTCCTCACTGTAAGGAAGGGATAATAGGTTCTTCGTGAGGATGAAACGAGATAGTGCATGTGAAAGGTCGATGAGTTTTATTCAGTTGTTATTTTTATTGATGTTATTTGGAGTTAAATTAGGATTGACGTCTACATGTTTGTTTGTTTTGTGTTATGTTTGTGACCCCACATTGTCATGCTGAGCAGCTGAGTCACAGTTGCTAGACTGTGTTCAATGCTGCTGGGTCACAGGTGCCAACAGAGTGGATGGTGTTTATTTGAAGGAGGCCATGTGGTATGCGCATAATGGCCTGGAAAGATCAAGGAAACCTGGAGTGTAAACTTAGCTCTGCTGCAACTAGTGTTGTAACCTTTAGCAAGCACAGTGATGCCATTGGTATCCCACCCAGATCACCTTTCCCAAGCTGGTGCCCCATCCTCTCCTCCTCTACGGCTGGCAGTGTTGCCTGTTAATGGCGCCCACCTCCCACTTCTCTGGAGCTTCACCCTCAGCTGACGATGTTGCCACATCCTGTTGCCTCCACCAGGCATGGGTGGCCTGAAGTCCATGGTTGACTAGCATGAGAGAACAGAGGCCCAGCCCTTTGCCTCAAGTGAGAAAACTGTCCATGAGGGGCCACTTATGCTCAGAGCTCCCTCCCTGTGTGTCAGGCTGAGGGTAGGTGGCAGTTGAAACCACCCCTTTGCTGGCCCTCTTCTCTGTTCTGCCTCCCCTACTTTTCTAATAGGCTTCTCCTGGGAACATCTTCTCTATAAATCACATGGACAACAATCCTTTTCTCAGGCTATGCTTTTACAGAACCTCACCTGAGACTTAAGAGAGAAGATTCTAGGCCTCAGTTTCATTTGACAGAAAATGAAGGAGTTGGGTCCATTTTTATTGATGGGTCTATGTAACGAATACAGATTTTAATTTCCAGAGTATTTTTGTATGCTTTGCACTCTGATAATGAAGTTACATCCATTCTCTACCCTTCCCTTTACTCATAGCTCCCAAAGGGAGACCAGTGGAGGAACGACTAAGGATTTTCCAAGTTAAAATTTGTGAGCATCCAAATGTACCCTCCACTAGTGGGAGCTAGAGACAGAAGTCAGGACATTCTACCTTGTCAGGGGGAAACTGTAGCAAACAAAGGCTTTGAGTTTGGCTGTAGAATGCTCAACATCTTCTTGACAAGGCCTGTCTTTTCATTGCCTCCACCGTTGCAGACAAATTTCTAGCTCTGTTAGAAACCTCCCAGGCTCAGCCAGGTTGCAACCTCTAAGAAAACAGAGTGCTACATTACAATGAGTCCACCCTTCTTTTCTGGACAGTTCTCTAACTGTCCTTGCTCAGTTTTACTTCTAATAGAAAACTGAGTGAGAAAAATGAAGAAATAATGTGAACATATCCAATTTGCCTGTTGAGTTCTTTTCCATAGAATTGGCCATTAGTCATATAGTAGCCTCAAGGGGAAATCTGCAGAAACTTTGAGATTTGTAAGTTCTCTGTTTTCCAACTGAAGAAACTGTACCTTCTAGAGTCTGTATGTGATTCCTCACTTACTGGGCATTTGGAACTCAGCCTGTATACAGTTTCCTTGAGAGTGACCAGTGGAGGATTTGGGGAGGACTGGGATGGGACAAAAGAGAGGGAACATGAGCTAATTATGGCCTCATGCTGTCCCAGCCATGTGACCTTTGTTATCTAGCTTAACTGTCATAAGAGCTGTGTAAGGCACTTGTTATTCCTCATTACAGGTGAACAAACAGGTTTTAAGTTATACACATAGTAGTCATGGAGTAGGCATTTGAATTTATCTCTCTAATCCCTGAACTCACCATGGGAAATGAATTCATTTATTAGACTAGCATAGCTGAATTTGATACTGTTATTTGTTAGATAATATTTAATGTTCAATGTGTAAGTATATATTTATAAATTATATATATATATAAAATGTAGATTTATGAATAGGATGAGTAAACTATAAGCCAATTGACAGTTAAAAAACATGATGTTATATGGCAGGTTCAACTGTATCACTTCAGTAGGAAAAAAGTTTCAACTTTCCTGAGTTCAAAAATACAACTGATTTACTATAGACTTGTGAAATGGAATCAGAGGAGAGAAACAAAAAGAATACTAGGTTTCCTTTACCTTCTCAAAGACATGATGTCATTTTATACTCATTGTTAATTTTGCAGTGTCCTTTGAAGTAAGGTGGAACAGATATTATTTGTTCAGATATTATTGGGAAAACCATACCACAGAGGACTTAATTACTCTGCTGAGTGACTTATTTAATAAATGTCAGAAGTAATATTAGCACAGAGACTCAGCCTTACAATTTATCATCAGGCTTTTTGTTCTTATGTAAGGTTCTTTTTTTTATTATTTCAGTATATTATGGGGGTACAAATGTTAAGGTTATGTATATTGCCCATGCTCCCCCTCCCCCCTTGAGTCAGAGCTTCAAGCGTGACCATTCCCCAAACATTGCACATCTCACTCATTGTGTTTGTATATACCTATCCCCTCCTCCCCCCTCCCACCCACCCGACACCCGATAAGTGTTATTCCTATATGTCCACTTAGGTGTTGATCCGTTAATACCAATTTGCTGGTGAGTACATGTGGTGCTCATTTCTTCATTCTTGAGATAATTCATTTAGTAGAATGGGTTCCAGCTCTACCCAGGAAAATACAAGAGGTGCTATATCACCATTGTTTCTTAAAGCTGAATAGTACTCCATGGTATACATATACCACATTTTATTAATCCACTCGTGAATTGATTGGCACTTGAGTTGTTTCCACAACTTTGCAATTGTGAATTGTGCTGCTATAAACATTCGAGTGCAGGTGTCTTTTTCATAAAGTGACTTTTGATCTTTTGGGTAGATGCCCAGTAGTGGAATTGCTGGATCAAATGGTAGATCTACTTGTATCGCTTTAAGGTATCTCCATATTGCTTTCCACAGAGGTTGAACTAGTTTGGAGTCCTACCAGCAGTGTAGGAGTGTTTATGGAAGGTTCTTTAAAAAATATATGAGATCTCCAGATGCAAAGGAAAACTAATTAACTCCATAATACTTTTTGAGTGTTTACTATGTGCCAGGATTACTGGAACCATGAGAGACAAAAGAGTTATCTTGAGCCATAGTACCTGTTCTTAAGATTCTTGTAGTCTGGTTAAGGGATAGGACAAATCACTTAAAAACCAGTTTCAGTCCCTTTCTGGATGACTCTTTAATTAAAATTATGGCTAGAGGAGTGGTATATATGAGAATTCGTAGGTGTTATAAACCGCTGTGGGCATGAATAGGTTACATGGCCAACGTTAGGGTAAGTTTTGTGTTCGACTCTGGAGACTAGAGATAGGTAGAGAGTGCAGAGGAGGGACAAGGTAGACAGAGATGCAAATGTGGGCAGGAGCACAGCACACTGAGGAGGGTGGGAATGAGAACAGACTGGGTGAAACAGAAGGTTTGTTTGGGGGTGAAATGGCAAACAGATTTGGAGCAAATGATCAAGGCCAGATAGTGTAGGACCTTTAAGGCTCAATGAGATGGTCTATGTGCCTTATCCTGTTGGAAAGGGGAGCTAATGAGGAATGTTGCACAGCAAAGTGAGATAATGCAAGTATTGTAATAGCACGATAAAGCTGAAGAGTATTGAAGGAGGAAAAAAATTAGATGCAGCCAGATAAGATGAAATAAAATAATATATTTGAAATATATAACATATATTACTCCTAATACATTTTATAATCCTCAGACACAATGATTTGACCATGTAGTAATGAGAGCTGGCTCCAGGGTGCTGACTACAGAAAAAGAGAATCAATAATGAGAAAGTTGGAGGAATAAGAATCAATATGATTTAGTGACTATTTGAAAATAGGAAAAAAAGAAGAGAGAACCGCTGTGTCCCTCCCCATATAAGATTCTTTAATCTTCATAATTTCCAGAGTCTATCCTTTGTACTCAGTTAAGCATCTGCATTTAGTCTCTATATTTTCTTTTATTTATATTTTAAATTCTATTTTATTATTAATAATGTCAAAGTAATAGATTCTACCTCCACCAGGGATGAGAGACTTATGTGGTATGATTCAAAAGATTTTTGGGACAAGTGACTCATAAATGCAGCCTTTATGGTCTCATGGTGATTTTAATGAAGTCAGACTCTTATGCAATAAACAGAAGATTATTACTTCACTCCAGGATCAAGAGACGAGGGGCTATAAAATATGAGGCCATTTTAAAGGCACCATTAGAACACATAAGCATAAATTAAGCTTTGAGGCTTAAAACTGCCAGAGAAGTTTTCTCACTGCATGGAATACTGTACAGTCTTCATATTTTATCACTCTTAAACTTTTCACTATGCCATCTTGACAGGGAATTATGGCAGAAAAATGGCAGCCAGAATAGGAGAAGAAGGAAGGGTAGAATGAGCAACGTGTTTCCCTGTAACTATTGGGAGTTGGCCTGAGAATTAGCCATTCTTTCATTCAAGCATTTACTTCCAGGAGTTCCTGCTCTCTAGGAATTATGTTCTATATGTAAGAGATATAGGGACAATTAAATCATGTGTACCCTCAAGAATCTTAGAGTCTATTGGCTAAGACAGATTAGTAAACCAAAGTTTAAAAGACATGCAAGAAGTGCTATAAATACTGTATGCACACAGGGTTATGGGACTAAAACCAAGAGGAGCAGGAGAGAAGTAGCTAAATCAGTGCTGGGCTGGAGGAGGAAGGGGAAGGAGGCAGACGGAGACTGAAATGGCTTCCAGGAGGAAGTGGTGCTTGAACTTCCCTCCTTATATTTGTGCTCCCACTCCTCACCCTTGGCCCTTCCCTGCATTCAGGCTGCCAAACTGCTTGCTTTTTTTTTTTTATGCCTTTGGGAAGAAATCTGAGAACAGAAAGCAGAGAAATTTGAGTCCTGTCATGGACTTTGAGTTCTAAAGGCCAGGCCCTTAGTGGAGGATCTGTCTTAAGGTGTGGATGTCAGATAAGATGGAATGTGAAATAAATAAGAGCAGGGTCTTCTGTTTCAAAGCCTGAGAAAGAGGTCATGGGCTTAGGGGAGGGAGAAATGTTAGAGGGGCAGCTTTGTGGCTACAGGTGTCAATGAGAGCCGTATCCTTCACAGCTAAGCCCCAGGAACTGGAGAACTATCAGCAGAAGGACCTTAACCCTTGGTAGAGCCCTGAGAAGGAGTGGCCTGGAGGTGTTTCAGGGGGATGGTATCTTAGACATGCCTAAAGTTTCCTGTGCCTCCATTTGGGTTAGAGCAGTGAGATGCTTTTTTGGGAATCTAGAATTGGCTTGGATATAGCCGAAAGAGGGCAGGGGAGAGAGAAAAGGAGGAGGCAATTGCTGGAAATGAAGGGGTTACATAAATAGCAACAAGGGACAACATGGTGGCAACTGTCCTCAATGTAATTATGAGGACTGAAAACATAATGGACATCTTAACAAATGACAGTTTACAGGGATGACATCAGGGCAGATGGAGCCCCTACTCTTCATGTTGAGAAAATCCCCTTAAAACATAGATATAACAGTGGGAAACCAGAGGTAGGGGGTGGGTGAATCAGAGAAGGGCTGAAATTAAGTTTCTACCATTTAAGTGGAATGGAACCTAGAAAAAAAGCTTAGGTTAAGTTTCAGAAAAATGAAATTACATTTCTTATCTCCAGATTTGTAGACCCAGATTCATGCTCACGATATTGGTGGTATTTGTCAAGGGCTCATAGGATTAGGAAAAAGAAGGACAGGTTCTAGGCAAGAACTAATGCTTAGGCTGAAAAGAGCATGGCATAGTGTCTAGACAAATGTTCAAGTAGCAGGATGAGTATAAGGGGGTGTCTAGCAGTAAACATGAGTGAACAGAGTTTGGCAAAGGCCAGATCAGAAAGGGTCTCCCATTCCATACGTAAGAATCATCAGTGTTTTGCAGAAGGCAATGTGGAGCACTGAGGGATTTCATAAAGAGAGCAACACTCAAATGCCACTTATAAAACTGCTGCTTGAGATGTCTACAGAGAATTTGAAACAAGGGGACCAGTAGGAAGCTGGGCAGGAGAAACAGGGAGGTCTTGGGTTCTCAAGGGTATTGGAGCTGGACAGAAGCAAACACTTGGAGAAACATGTCAAGTCTTCATAATGTTTGGCTACATACGGAGGGAGAAAGAAGAAAGAGGAGGAGCTGAGGATATTATCACATTTCTGGGATTCAGAATAATGTAATTAGGAAAATCGTGAATTCCATTTCTGAATGTTGTAAATTTGCAATGTTTAAGTAAGATCAGGGTAGAGATGTCCAGTTCAGTGCTGAAATATGGGTCTGGGTCACACAGAAAGGTAGATTTGAGCTGCAGGTAATTTTTTTTTTAGGAATCATAATTACTAAAAGGTAGTAAGAGAAGTGGCTGTGGTTAAGGTCACTCAGGGAAGAGAGAAGAGGACACAGGATGCAACTCTGAGGTTAAATGAAGAAGGGAGTCTGTGTGGAAGTCTAAAGGTAATCACTGAAGAGCCCCAAAAATGAGATTCTTGAAGCCAGAGCAGGAGAGAAGGAGGCAGTCATGAGTGCTAGATGGGAAAAGAAAGGAAACATGCACTTTGGATTACATAGTTAGACCATCAGTAATCAACTTGATAATCAAGGATGTGAAAGAAATAGAGAGGATGGAAGGTTGAAGACCAAGGAAGCAACAAATCCTCTGTTCTTTTAAGACACTTATTTGAGAAAGGAAGAAAACACAACCAGAAGAGGAGTTGGGTTATGGGAGTTTCTTTGATACAAAAGAGAACCTATTTCTATGCTAAGAGGGTTGCAGTAACAAAGAGGACACCGTTGAAAATAGAGGAGGAAAATTGGTGGAGTAAGTTACTGGGTCTGGGGGGAATGGCCTGGAGCCCGGATGGAGAGAATAGTTTTCTCCTGCTCTGAGGTGGAAGGAAGTGGGAGGAAAAAGGGCGGCAATGGGGGGACATTTGTAGATCAGGGCACAGGGAATCGATATAACACTGATCCGTGCTTGCTCTGCTAGAATCCCCCATGTGGACCACAGGGATGTGTAGGACGCCATCCCTGTCTTCTGCCTTCTCAAATCTTCACTTCAATTAAATGAGTCAGATGAGACCACCGAATCCAGGAGTGGCAGAACTGGGCCTGGGATCAGTTCTCCTGACTCCCAGTTAGCCTCAGGGAGAAAGTTCCACCTTGTTTACCTTTCCATGCTGAATCCCAAAGAGCAATTTAGTGGTGTCCAAGTAAGAGAATGTCACATGGAGACCCATGTGGGTCCATCAAGAAACCAACAGTGTTTGGGGAGGAGGTAGAAAGAATGACTTGATCATTGTTTTCCTCCTGCTGTGGAGTCAGAGTGTTTAGGGATCAACAAATCCCTTTCTTTTCATGTCATTCGGTGTTCTTTTATGATACTTTCAAAGAATTTTGAATGACCGATTTTGTCTTCTGTAGTTCTTAAAGCCCAAACTACATTTTCTGAAGGGTGTGTGTCTGTGTGTGTGTGTAAACCATGACAATTTACATAGGGCATTGTGATGTATCATGGAAAATATATTCAAAATTTATATGTGTGATCTAAAAGCCTAAGGTAACAAAAAGGACAGTAATAGAAAATGGAGACATAAAAAACAAGAGGAGAATGAACCTAGGATTGAACCTTGAGAACTTCTTACTTCCTCCACTACCCTGGTGTTCAATGTTGGATACAATACAAATCCTATTTTAAGTCTAAAAATGAGACATCTTGTTTTGAGAAGCACCAGGGAAAGCTTTATTTAATATTGTTGGAAAGCAAAGAATTAGCCCCTCATTTATGTATTCTGCATATTCTAGTTTCCTTCCATTGTATTTGCTTTAAATTGAAATGTATCAGTCAGTATAAAGTATATCACAGGTATAATAACATCACATGTATAATAACATCACAAAGGCAGGTAGGGCAACAAAAATAATGTCAAGGATCTTGATATTGAATGTTCATTGTGGTTAAAGAAACCAGAGGTAAAACTTTTTAAAAAATTAATTTATGGCATAGATTCCTTCTACCTGACTCCAAACAATGTGGGCTTTTGCAGCAAACACTCTGAGTCCAATCCCAGTCCCTCTCCTACCAGAGTTTTACGACAATTAAACAAGATAGCACCATGTGAGGTTAGTAAACCTCAACAAGCACTCAATAAATGGTGATAGCAACTGTTTTATAGTTGAAGATGGACTTTGCTTGGGTCTACACAAGCTTAACAGAATCAGATATACATAAAGATTCTATCTAACACAGTGGGTTCCTTTGGGAGACAAAAAATATTATTTCATCCTGGTGTCCATTTGGTGCTGAATGATTCTACCTAATCATATCAATCACTTCTACTTCTTTCTTTTTATGTTGATGAATACTCTTTTTAAAAAGCCACATGTAGAGGAATACACAGTAAGTTCTTACCTCTCCTGAAGTCCTATGGGCTTCATTTTGAAAGGAGAAGGGCAGACCGAGGTCGAGGTGGTAGCTTTGATCTCAGGAGTGCATCGGCCTTGGGGGTCCACGACAACGTTCAGCACCTTCGGGGCCTGCTCAGGTTGGACCATGCTGTGGCCCGTCTTTGCCTCAGACTGTGCGGGCTGTAATGTGATGGGCGATAGGTGGATCTCCTGGTTTTTCTCTTTATCTTGTCTCAAGGAAAGCTGAAGCCTTTCTTTTAATCTATAAAGAATCTATAGAAGGAGATATAAAAGGCTCCTGTCATGTTTTCTCACACTAAACAACAGAGTATGATCTCCTCCACCCCAATCTAGAAGACAAACCAAAATAAAGTTTTATTGATAAAGTAAGAAAAACCTTCTCGGATGATTTCTAGGTTTTGTGGTATTGAGATTTTTCTCAAGATGATATACTTGGTATTTCTAGTAATGCTGTACATACATATCAAATATTTGTATCCATGAATCTGTTCCTCAGAGATATATTCAAAAGCAAATTTAGCTAATCTTATAGAAATTCCAGATGTCAATTTGATCACATGGGAATTCTTACTTAAAATGACTAGAATGGCTTATAGAAGGAAAAGCTAGGAAACAAGGCCTATGACATTTATAGAAATGAAGATTTGCATCCAATATGGCATGAAAGAAAAGAGTCTTGCAAAATATTGATAAAGGAAGAGCTATGCCATAAATCATAATTTCTTATGTTGGTAAATATCTGCATTAGTCATGTGTCAACTTGAGTATCTGGTAAATACTTGCCGAAATTAACTTTAGGCCATTTATCAAAGAATAATTTGGACAACCAGAATTTTCTTTCTTAACACTTTCTCCTTTTAATTTTTAATGCATGTACAAAAAAAGCAAAAGTATCACTTTCTTTCATTTTCAGAGCTTTTTCTGGAATGCTTAATTTAATTTAGAAATGACAGGATCATCACTTTTAAACACTTAAAAGAACTGGACTGACTTTGCTGACACACTTCACAGGACAAATTGTGAGATGAGGAAAGTTTATCTTTCAGGTCCTCAGGCTTCCCTTTTTATCCTTCTATGATGCTAACCTCTGTACCCCAATTCCTGCAGAAACTAGATGTTCTGGTGTTTCTTCAAGTCTGCTCTCAGGAAGTGACTTGGCAAGTTAATTCACATGAAGAGGTGACTTAATCTATTACCTGTAATTATCTGAAGGTATAGAGCACTGATGACATTTATATCTTAAAAAGTCCTAAGCCAATTGAACTCCCCTTTTAATTTTTGGAATCCATGAGCTTAATGAATGCTATTTTAGGAGGAAAGGGCATTTTGCAATCACATTACTCTAGTTATGAGGTGAATTCTGTCTTTCCTTCTCTTTCAAAGTTCCTTTAAATCCCAGTAATCTCTATATTTTAAATCTCCTGTAAAGATACAAAGTCTACATATATATTTTTTCATATTAAAGGATGATAAACAAAAAAGAAAATTAGGGAAGAATTTGTCTGAAATTGTGGAGGAAATAAATACCTTTGAGAATTTGTTTCAAGCCAATTTTAAAAGCTATTTGTCCAGTATTCTCAAAATAATATTGGGGAAAACAGTCTTTTTAGCAAAATAAGATTATAAAAAAGAATCAGAATAAAATAAAAACACAACAATCTAAGACAAAAAGCTAGAATTTAAGAAAAAGAATCTATAGAACTAAAAACTCAGTAGCAAGATGTAAATCTTTTTTTGCAAGCAAAAGAACAGAAACTGGCAATGAAGAAAATATAATCAGTGGTATATAAGGCAAAGTTGAGACTACCTGGAATGTAGAACAAAAGAATAAAAAGATGAATATGAAAATGAGAGAAAAGATAGGATATGTATCAAAGAAGAATCACTGTAAATGATAAACTAATAGAATAAGTGAGAGAAGCAAATCATTCAAAACTGTTTTTCAGTGCCTACTTTGTGTCGTGTGTTATACAAGGCACAGGATATTTCACTATGAACAGAATAGACTGCCCCCTATTTTTATGGAACTTAGGGATATGGAATGAGAAACATTCCTAGGTTAAAAAAAAAAACCCAAGCGATGTATGTCAATTGAAGTAAGTAGAGTAAATGTGAGAATAAAATGGAAAGTGGAACAATTTTTCATAGCTTTGAGAAAAAAATGTATATTTCAAAGGATGCATGAATTTTGTACTTAGACAAATTGAAATTCATGTGTATGAAGCCAAGAGAATTTCTCAAATGCACAAGGTCTCAGAAAATATACCACCCATGTCTCTTCCTGAAAGCAATTTACCTAAAGGTATACTCGCAGTCATGAAAAGATGACTCAAAATTAAGAGCTAAAGAACTAGAAATGGTGATATAAAAGGAAGCTTTTTTTTTAAATTTAAACATAGAGTGAAAACTAAGTTTAATTATGTCTCGGGTCTAACATTCCAAATTGTAGTAATGAAAAAGAAGGTTGGGAGAGGGAAGAGAGGTAAAAAAATAGGGGTGAATATACGCTAAGCTACTTTTTAGTTAGAGATACCAAGGGAATAAATTAAAATGGTCATTAGAAGTCTTTCTAACCTTGTTACAAATTAAGGAAACAGATCTGGCCAAGCAATGGGCTTGTGGGAAGTCCACACTCAGCTGTGGCAGAGTGCAGCCCTAACACAATTCTGATTTGCAGTCCTACGCGTGTTCCATCCTCTCTGCTCCCTACACAACTGGGTTTTAAATCCATTAAATCTAAGAGTATGATGTTTGTGGACTGAAAGATCTCCTTAAGGAAAAAGACCATGCACCTATGAGGTAAAACTAGACATGCATATTACACATTGAACTTCAGGAAATGAAAGAGAATCCTTACTGTCTTTTATGTCAGTTCACTTCCTCATAACCTGGAAACTCTTATACTGGTGTTATTCGTGGAGTCTGGTAGGGGAAAACTAAATCTTACATTTTGAAAAATAATGGATTTATAATATTCCCATGACAAATATAACTGAATAAGGAAAAAAGATATCTAATACAAAGTGACAAATCTTTTTACCTTTATTATAATTACTTTCAAACAAGTATATTGTGGTGCCTTTAAACCATAGGATAGAAAATACTGCCCTATGGCTCTTAGAGCAACACTGTAGCAGCTGGCAAGAATAAGCACCTTACAAAAGGTGGCCAAAGGGGAGCCAAGAAGAAAGTGGTTGATCCATTTTCTAAGAAAAATTGCTATGATGTGAAAGCACCTACTATGTTTAATTAAGAAATATTGGGAAAACACTAGTAACCAGGACTCAAGGAACCAAAATCACATCTAATGGCCTCAGGGGTCATGTGTTTAAAGTGAGCCTTGCTGATCTGGAGAATGATTAATTTGTACTTGGAAATTTAACTTGATTAATTGAGGATGTTCAGCACAAAAACTATCTGACCAGTTTCCATGGCATGGATCTTACCCCTGTCAAAAAATGGCAGACCATGATGGAAGCTCGTGTTGATGTCAAGATTCCCAGTGGTTATTTGCTTCATCTGTTCTGTTTTGGTTTTACTAAAAAATGCAAGTCTTTAGATGTGAAGAGCTTAGACTATACTGAAAACATATTCTTAGAATATAGTTTAGAAAATGCAACAATCAGATACAGAGCAGATGAATGACTTGAAAGAAGTGGTCAATAAATTGATTCCAGACCACATTGGAAAAGACATAGAAAAGGCTTGCCAACCTATTTGTCCTCTCTGCTATGTCTCCATTAGTAAAATAAAAATGCTGAAGAAGCCCTAGTGTGAATTGGGAAAACTCACGGGGCTTCACGGTGAGGGTAGTAAGTAGTTCTGGAAAAGCTACTGGGGACGAGATGTGCTAAAATTGAATGAGCTGATGTGATGGATAATGAACCATCAGTCCTGGAATCTGCTTAAAATTCAGACTTTTAATAGTGAAAAATAAAAAGTCTTACTTCTGTGAAAAAAAGGATAGAGGATACTAGAGATGAACACCCTTATCATGTACGTAGTGCCTAAGGTTTTTAGCTCACTGCTTCTTTTCAGTTTTTATCACCCTTGCAGTGTACTTTGTCACCACCACTTTGTAAAAACAGAATTCATACTCAAATAATACCAGTCAGAAGATACATATATATGTATACCTATATATCTTAAGCTTATTGTGTTAAGCTAAACACATAACTACTAGATGATGAGACAATAGCATTTAAGGTGAGTTTTTTTTTTAACTGCAAGCAAGTTATTTTCCTGAGTATAGAAAGAACAAATATATCTGTCCCCTTACAAAAATACATTTAGTAGAAGATAATGCATATATTATATATTCTAAGCTCTTCACATCTAAATATAATATGCATATCAGAACATTTGCTTGCCTGTTTACATTTGGATTTCGGAGAAACATATTTCAACAATGAAAATGAGAAAGCCGAGGAAATGTTGACCTTCTCTATTGTTTTTGACAGGTTCTTTTATGATTATATTAGCATAAAACAAGGTCTAGTTCTCCCTTACCATTCATAGAGCTTATGCTTTTGATGAGGAACCTTTGTAGCATATTTTACAATCAGTCATTTGTTTACTTCCTCTCTGGTTAGAGGTCAACTTTTAAACCTATTTCTGTGTAGTATGTGTACAAACTGATTTCTACATCTTTAATTAGGGAAATCAGAACCTGGAGAATGTATAATGTGTATAAGACACTGTTTAAAAATACTCAAGAGATTGGGCTGTCTGCAGAAATGCGGAAAGTTTTGAAGAGGTTGCTAGTTGGCAGTAGGGCAGTTGTCATGGAATTAAGCTGAAAGGCAGTGGTTCTCAACTGGCAGGGATTTTGACTTTCAGGGAACATTTGGCAATGCCTAGAGACATTTTTTGTTGTCATATTTAGAGGGGAGTGAGGGAGAAGGGAAGGGTACTATTGGCATCTAGGGGGCAGAGGCAAGGGATGCTACCCTTCGAAGCACAGGAAAGACTCCCCCCACAAGATAAATAGTCCAAAATGTCATTAATGCTGCCTTTGAGAAACCAGCATGTGTAAGCCCAGAGTAGTTGAATGATTTATGGAATGTTGGAAATAAAATCTAGAATCCAGATTTTCTAACTTCCAGGCATGTGATCATTTAACTTTACTGTTTCTTCCAAGTTCCCATACCCTTCTTTGAAACCTCTTTCCCAAAGCCTCTGGAAAAGTGTGTCAGAGATTTTTCTCTGCACAGATTGAGGTCTGGAATATAGCATATGCATATTTCTCAATGTGAATTCACTTTGTTTTAAAACTCAACCTAAAAGCTTACCACAGAAATGACAAGTCAACATTTTTCCTTTATCTTTAAGAGCTTGTTTAAATCTTGTAATACCATAAAGTCATTCAATCATTTGAAAAAGAAAAAGAGAAAGGATTATTGAATGAGAGGAGCTGTAAAAGTCAAACTATAGCAAGATAAAAAATAATGGTGGGAACAAAAGAACTAGAGGAAGACAGAAATGGGAGACAGCTAAAAAAAAAAATCCTTTGAAGCTCTTTTGCAGCTTATAATTTTTATTTAAAAAAATCTCATAAGTAACACGTAACATTCTGTTTGGGCTAAAATATGTTCAAATTTTAAAATGATGCCACCAACCAACAGTCTGTAGCATTTGTTCTTTATAGTTTTGCAGTTAGTTCTGAAAGAGTTCATTCATTTTCTTTTAATTTAATAAACATTAATCAATCCCTACTGCATTCCATAAACAAGACAAAGTGTGGCTGGGTGTTGTGGCTCACACCTGTAATCCTAGCACTTTGAGAGGCCAAGGCAGGAGGATCACTCAAGAGCAGGAGTTCAGGACCAGCATGGGCAAAATAGCAAGACCCCATCTCTACAAAAAAAATTAGCTGAGCATAGTGACAGATGTCTATTGTCCCAGCTACTCCGGATGCCAAGGTAGGAGGATCCCTTGAGCCCAGGAGTTGGAGTCTGCAGCCACTGTACTCTAACCTGGGTAACAGAACAAACCCCCATCTCTAAGAAAAAGAGAAAAAAAAAGACATTGTGAATGCAAAGGTAGCACACAACTCTGTCTTTCTACTCTATCCTCCAGGAACTCACAGGCTTCTAGAAGAGATAGATATGTAAAAACTTATGTCCAGTACAAAGTACTAAGTGCAAAAATAGAGGTGTGCCCCCAGCACACAGGTATGGTATGGCACACATTTATCAGCCTGCCTGGGTAGAATGGCTCTGATGAACATAGACCTTGTCATCAGTTACTGGACCCATTCATGACCAGAAATAGATGTTCACAAGACAGAGTGATAGGACCAAAAGAAACCACAGTTTGACTCTTATATAGACTCAAATGGAATCATGGTAAATAGCCCAGATTCTCAATTCAGATAGACTTGGGTTTGCATTCCTACCCCCTCTCTCCACCCTCCCTGCAACACACATATCCATCCATTGCGTGTTCGTGATCAAGTCACTTATCTTTTCTGAATCTTGGTTTTCTCATCAGCAAAATCAGGAAACTAAAATGTTAATTGTTTAGTACCAGGCACTAAATTTAGTACTAGTTTAGTACCAGTAAGTGTGCAATAAATGGAAGAAACTAATTATTATTATTTCTGCTACTACTATTATTCTTAAAAGGGTTATATTCTTAATATAGAAAAAAAATTGAAAATTAGTTTGAGATATATGGCTGCTTTAGAAATGGTTCTGGTCCAGGTGTGGTGGCTCACACTTGTAATCCTAGCATTTTGGTAGGCTGAGGCAGGAGAATCACTTTTGGCCAGGAGTTCTAGACTAGCCTGGGCAACATAGTGAGACTCCAATCTCTACAAAAAATAAAAATATTAGCTAGATGTAGTGGTGCATGCCTGTGGTCCAGCTACTTGGGAGGCTGAAGCGGGAGGATCCCTTGAACCCAGAAGATAGAGGCTGCAGTAAACTATAATCGTGTCACTGTACTCCAGCCTGGGCAACAGAGTGAGATCCCATCTCTTAAAAAAAGAAAGAAAGAAAGAAAGTAACCAGTCATTCCAGAGCTGAGAATCTGGAATGATTGGTCCCATTTCCCTTAAGTCCCTAGAGATTAAATGTAACAAGTTAAAAATTGTGGTTATTTATGTCTACATTTAACCTGATTTATTTTTTGATGCTCAAGCTATAGCAGGTGCTTAGATATAGGATTTCTTCCTCAGCTACCAGACCATGACTAGAGAAACTTTGCATCATGTATTGTCGACTCTTCTATGGGTCTGACATACCAGTGCTTTTACTGACCGAAATAGCTATTTTTATGTGATTCCTAAAACTGCTTTCTAGAAGCAATCTGGCCTGCAGTCATCTCTATCTACATTTCATAAATATCTTTGCCCTTGTAAATAGAACTTTAAGTACATTTGAGGGTCTAATTTGGATGATAAATGCTGTTCTTTCTATTTTTTGTTCAAGTTTAAGAACTAATTCTTCTTAGTAATAAGTTTCCTCCATCTAAAACAGACTGAATGGATTGGAAGTTGCCCACACATTTTTTCTTGGAAAATTGTATTTGTCGCTCCACCCACTCTAAATTCACATTTGTGAGGTGCTAAATAAGTCACATATTTGAAAATGTCATGCCTGTCTAATTTTATGCCTGGCAAGACATATTGTTTTTCTGTATTTTAAGGAAAGTAAACAATATGCCACATTTCAAAAATGTTGCCAAATCTTACGTTATTGTTATGTAGCACACACAACCTTCCATTACAGCAATATACCTATGTAATTTCATAATAAAACCACATACTTTTCATTTCTATGGTATGTAGGAAGGCTGGATACAAATAGCTGCACTTGATCTTTCATAAATATAATTAATGCCAGAAGAGAAATTCTGAGTTATCTCTTTTGCCATGGAATCAGTGAAACGATGGGACACAGAATTGGAATATATGTGTTTGACAATCATAAAAGTGATAATATAACTATTACTGGGAAATCCAAGTGAAAAACTTACTTTACATCAAGATAATTATCAAAAACATTTGAACACATATAAAGATGAGCTTATTTTAGAGAACTACATTTGACACGTCTCTAAATGTGAACTGTTGACTCCGTGGTAAGTTGCATCAGATAAACTTAGCTTCATCTCAGTCCTGTCTATCAGGTGGTATTTATTTTCCTACGAATATCAATTTTCTGTCTATGTGCTGCTGGTTCCCTCTGTTACTTTTTAAAGTGACTCTTTCATATTAAAATTTAAGATAGTGTTTAAAATCTATCATTCTATTTCTTTCTTTCATTTATTCAAGAACTATCTGAATACACAAGTCCCCACCCCAACACATTCCTCTCCTGGGAAATGAGAGCACTGCCACCCGGGTAGTCAAGCCAAATAATCTAGGAGTCATCCTTAATTTACCCCTCTCCCTGAGAATCAGGACACAGCATGTCCTGCCAGTTCTACCTTCAAATAGAACTTCCCAATCCTTCACCTCCCTCCATCCTCACCACCACCTGCTACTCCGGGCCACCTGCATCTTCCTCATCAAGCTATTGCAGAAGCCTCTAGAAGGGTCCTCCTTCTCCTACAATTCACTCCATTCTCTGTCCCCAACCATGCACCACTAGCAGAGAGTGTGATCTTTTAACACCTACATCAGATCACATCTAGGTTTTGTTTAAATCACTCAGTTTCCACCTTTCCTTCCCCTTGAACCTGAAAAGGCTAAGCTTACGCCCATTGCACCCATTGTGCCCTCTGCCTGGGAGGTCCTTTTGCCACACATTTTCATTCATAGGTCTCCAATGTCTCAGGTTGTTCTGCTCCACTCACTCACTTTTATCTTCTTCATGGCACTTATCGCTATTTCATTTTTTAAAAAATAATAATTATTTTTTAGAGCAGTTTTAGGTTTACAGAAAAACTGAGCAGAAAGTACTGAGTTCCCAGGTACTCTCTCTCCTACCTCTCCAGTTTCCCCTATTACTAACATCTTGCATTAGTGTGGTACATTTATTACAATTGAGGAACCAATGTTGATGTATTACTGTTAACGAAAATCCATAGTGTAGAATAGGGCTCACCCTTCCTGTTGTACATTCTATGGGCTTTGACGAATCCATAATGTCATGTACTCACTATTATAGAATACAGAATAGTTTTGCTGCCCTAAAATCTGTTGTCCTCCACCGAATCGAAAGATCCCTTCCCTCCCCAACCTCTGGCAACCACTGATCATTTCCCTGTCTCTACAGTTTTGCCTTTTCCAGAATGTCATATAGCTGAAATCACGAAGTATGTTCACTATTTGATTTTTTTAAAAAATTAACTTAATTGTCATCTGTGCCTCTGCCTAGAGTAAAGACTTCAAGAGAACAAGGGCCTTATCTGTCTTGTTTTCTCCTTTGCCCACAGTGACAACAACAATCAGTCCCGCGGTGGATATTCTACAGGAATTGGTTGATTGAATGAATCTACAGACTAACCCAGCAGAGAGCAATTACCTGTACTTTTGAAATGCTCCTTTCTTGATTTGTTCTAATTACTTTGGAGCGGAATTACTTAGATTTCTGACTTTTATGTTGGTGATTTCCAAATATTGGGAAAGGAAGAGTGGTCTGCTGGCCCCCAGGTGGTTGAGGGTGGGGCTACTATAGGTCCTTTTGACACATGAGACCACAGGAGGATCAATGTAGGGATTTCTGTAGTCATGTTGGATATATGGGCACTCCCTGGGTTAGAAATGCAGAATCTGAAACACATCTTATATGTTCATAGCCGGCTCTGCTCTGCCTCTCTCTGCCCTTTACTATGCAAAGGGTACAAATGAATCTGCTTTCTCACTTCCCCCTTTTATCTTTGCCTTTGCTCTTATCTCATACATTATCCCCTGAACAATCTGTTTTTTACCACTCCCTACTATTCTCCCCCTCCTTCCATCCTTTTTCATCTGTGAAGCAGAAAAACACCCTAATTGTGAATGACAGGAAAGAGAATAGCACTTGAGATTTCCTGTATTAAGGAAAGAAGAGCCACATATTTTAAAGTGTAATTAACCATAACAAGGAACCACACTCTTTAAAACAGTAAGGAATACCCAGAAGTTTCTACCACAATTTCCATAAAACCTCCAACCTTTCTCATTAAAATTCTTTTTTCTTAATATCCACCACCTAAAATACAACAATTTATTTTCTTACTCAATTCTTAAATTATTCTTTGTTTATCGAGTCACAATTTTTAGAAATTTTCTTTCTTAATGCCTGACCCATGGGAGATTCCTCTGAGTTTCGTATGATGGAAGCTTTAGGATGTTCTTGCTATTTCCTATATTTTGGACTCTAGGAAACATGTCCATTTTTATCCTGTTTAAGGTCTTATGTGTTTTACATCCTTCAAATTTAGACTTATGCAGCCTCCATTTTTCCAGACTAAGCCCTAATCTTTCTAACAGAAACCCTTTCCCAGCAGGGGGAGCACAAATGAACAAAATCTAATAAAACACTTTGCAACACTATTGATTGTGAATAGAATAAGTAGCATGATGTCTTTTTAGGGGGTATTTAAAAACTAAGGAAGAAGCATTTTTTAAAATGTGCAAAATTAAAAAGAACATAGCATCCAGGAAAAAAGAGACAATAAAATCTATTTGTGAATTTCAAATATCACAAGACATCATAACATTTTCAAAAGAGTAGAAAAATCTTATCATTCTACTTGAAAGATAACTGTTAACTCATTCAATACCAAAGAGCATTGCCTAATTTAGTGGGACAGGTTTATTTTGGGTTCTGTTTCTTTTTTCAACTAGGAATATGCTTTTAAGGGCTACATGATGTTACTGCTAGAGCTATTGCCGGGTATACATTTATACTCTTATACCATTTATCTACCTAAAATATTAGTTGACATCTAACTAATTTAGCCTTTGAGGTTATAATCACCTCCTTTTCATAGAAAGCTTTCAAGGCCTTTTAAAAACAAGGAAATCAACCATTCCTTAGGGAGTAAGCTTGTCCCAAAGACATACTTCCTTTTTTTTTAAATTTTTCCTGAGTTCCATAAAGATGATATAAAAGGAGAAATAAAGGAAGCCCAAAGTGTGCCCATGAGACTATAATGACTTTGAGGGCTTCAGGGACCTCAGTAAATCACTTTCTGAAGCTTCATCCTCAGGGTTGATCAAGTTACTAAAAACTTCATTGCAATTACAGCCATATTGTGCAGGTCAGCATCCCCCGCTCCAAAGGCTTTCCTTCAGCAATCACTCTACTGTCTGATAGGAGATATTCCCAACCCCACAGGATCATAGTCTTGCTTCTGCTCCCAGTCTTTAGCACTCATTTGGCAATGCATCCAATAATATTAAGCAGTGGCCTCAGCAAAAGATAATATATACAAAGAAGCAAACTTACCATCAAACACGTTACTATAATAACAAAGATGCTGAGAAAAATGACAACAGCATAAAATCCTTCTTTGCTCCAGATTTTGTCCGCTTCATGTTGCCCTTGTAAAACATTTTTCTTTAAAAGCAAAACAGAAAGTCCAACGTTAAATGAGAGCTTGAGGAAACTGGCGTTCTTATCAGACACTAAACATATTTTTAGCTTTATTCCATTCAGTGTAGTGGAACACACCTACACCCCCCGCTGCCAGAGCTGCTTCTCAAACTGCTCTAAGACAACAGACTGCCATCCTTGTACATCAAGAGATTATTTAGTCGCCTGGACAGGAACAAACGTGCCTGGCACCCTCAGGTCCCAGGCTTCCTAAATGTCCCTCACTATCTCTCTTGGAAACTACCTGGTTCATAGGTAAGAGGGTTCTGTTCTGTTCTGTGCAGAGGAAATTGTTCCTGCAGCTTGCCTTACTGTTTTAAGTCCCCTCCCACAACATCAACACCCCGGATTACGTGTTGCAATACTGCTCTTTACTTTTAAACAAAAGTGAAACAGGTGCAAACAAAGGCTCATGATGCATTAATAAACAGCAATACTGCCAGAATCATTTCTTTCTTCTCTTCCCCCCATTTGTCACATCTTTTTTTTCTTTTAAAATAGAATCGACTTTGTCAAAATCCGATTAAAGTACCATCTCAACCATATAAATCGTTAGAATGGGGTATATATTTTTTAAGTAACAGAGAACACCCCAAAGTTCAGCATTATTTGGTAATAAAAGGTAAAAAGAACAGATTTGTTTTTATTTTTATCACTTTTGTTTACTACTTTGAGGGTGGAAGAGTAGAGAAGAAGCAGGAATAAAATGTGAATGAGTCTCTTAGTTTTATGTAATCCATTTTCTAAAAAAACACATTGATTAAAATCAAATTTTAGAATAACATTGTTTTATAATATAGTGACAGTATAGATTTATAGTTAATGAAACTTTAACTTGAAACCAAATGGTCCAGGATTAGGAAAAACATATAAAGGCTAAATCAAATGCTTTCCACTCATTCAAAATCCACTTTTTTGAAGGCTGCCTTTTTATTCCCTTTAGTGAGGGTATGTATCTGTCTTTGGATATTGTCTCCAATGATTAAGAAAGCCTTGATTAAACCTGTCATGTAGGTGTCTGAATTTTGAAATCATTGCTAACTTATTTTTTAAGCCTGAGAAAAAGAAAACACATACAACATTTAT
Organism: Cheirogaleus medius; assembly: GCA_008086735.1. Lineage (NCBI taxonomy): Eukaryota > Metazoa > Chordata > Mammalia > Primates > Cheirogaleidae > Cheirogaleus > Cheirogaleus medius. The sequence goes on along the minus strand of VBSM01002616.1, from coordinate 4,140,262 downwards.
AAATCAGACAAAAATAAATATTTTCCTTGAAAAATATTTTATGAAAACTTTCATCTTAGAAATCAAGAATGTATTGGTAGGGAGATGAGCAAGGCAGAACAGAGAAAGATCTGTGAATTCAATTGCAATTACAAAAATTGTTTAGAGAAAGACTCTTATTAATTTCTTAAAGTGGTCAACTTTCTATTTCCTTGTAAAACATTGATGTGCTCACTTTCTAAGACATAGACAGATACATAGATACAAGAAATGATTTAGAAATATACTTTTAAAATATGTAAATAGTAAATTGATGGAGAATCTGAAAATACTTGATTGATGAAATGATTACAAACCAAGTATTCTGTTGGAAAGGAAATTTGGGGTTCAAGAGAAAAATGTTCTTTTATCTCTTTGTCCTCAGTCAGATCATTTTTTGTTTCGATATCTCTATAAACATAGCTGGAAACTAATAGAAAAGAAAACTCTTGTAGAAATCAGGTATAAATATGGAAATGAATTTTTTTTTGCAGGCAACTAAATAGCATCCATTGTTTGCTATAAAAGCAAACTAGTTAAGCCTTCAAGTAGGCAGCATAAATTTGTCAAATTTAAGTATAAGGATCTGAGTTTAAGCTCATGTAAAATTTGGATAAAAAGGGGTGGTTAGGTGGGTGGAAAGAGATTTTGTGTTCCTAACCTGATTTGGTTCATTTCTCTTTTTTTTTTCCTTGCTGAAGTTCTGCAACTCTTGTAATATCAACATGTTCCTTTCTGCTCAAGACAAACCTGTTTTGTTTTCTTTTTTAACTGAAGCAGAGATGATGAAAGAATTAACCTCCCACCCTCCCATCCCCCACTCCTAGTTAGAAAGACACATGTTTTGAACTCTTAGAACTTAGTCACTGCACTTTCTTGGTAAATAGATTTCTTTCTGAGTCATGCCACTCCTGCTGAGCACTACTATATTTGTACAGAGATCTAAAGAAGTTGATAAGGGCAGGGTAGTAAATGGAAAAGTTTGTAGTTAAGATCCCACAAATCAAAAGACTATAATTCATAAGAATCTTCAATCTAACCTTTGCATAGGGTTAACCCGATGCTTTTTATATTTTGTCAGGGGGCTGAGTGTTCAATAATTCAGAGGCTCTGTGGTCAGGTCAAGCTAATGCCACTGTATTGTCTTTATGTCTTATTTCATAGCTACATCGCTTTGCCCTTTAACTTAGTTGCAGTGAAAGAAACTGATGGGTTTCATTTTGTTTTATTATTTAAAATTTGGGCAGTTTCCTGTATAGATAACTATAGCTTCTCTATATCTTGTTTAAGAATTTGTATTTTAATGCATTCTTCCTCTTTCTTTCCTTCCTTCCTTCCTTCTTTCTTCTCTTTCTCTCTTTTCTCTCTTTTTTTCTCTCTTTCTCTCTTTCTTTAACCAATTCTGATCCCAAATGTTAGGGGAGATCCTGAATGCTAGGAGAGATGATACAGAGATAGAGAGGCTTTTGGAGATATATCTCTATAGGATAGATGAGGCCCCCACAGAATAAGAATGAAATGGAAATGTTATGAATTATATGTTTCCTTTGATTGACTTAGGCAAATAAATGAGATGTATCCCATAACAACATGGCTTTGTTGAACAAATGCCAAACTTCCACTGTACTATACACAAGGTGAACAATCGATATGAAAGATCTAAATCATGTTAACATAGGTTGTATATCTCCTCAGAATTATATGGCTAGGGCTGTAAGTCTTTAGACTAGACTGCTGGCTAGTGTTCCTAGTTTGAAGGGACAACCACCAAAGTCACGCATTATGGTATGTATTTATATGTTAGGGTTTTTTCTCTTTGTAAATGTTCCATGACTGCACCAGTCAGCACATGGGCCTGTTATTTATTGAAGGTAACTTCCTTCTTTGAAATATAAGACCCATGAAACTAGAGTGATTTGCAAGTGAATGACAAAAAATTTCCTAAATCATTTTTTCCAGTATCAACACAGAACTTATTGTTTCAAAAGATATTTAATTCATTTTGTAAAAACATTTATGAATAGAAATTAAAATAATGAACTTAATTTTATTTCCCTTGGATTTTACTTATTAGGCAAGAGGAGGTCTAGTTTTATCTTTATAAGCATCTTATAATAAAATAACACTTGAGTACCTACTATGCTCTAGGTACCATATAAAAATATATGAAAGAAATAATGGCTTTTCCCTCAAGCAATTTAGATTAGAAACAAAAATAGATGGTTAAACAGAAGTAATTTTCTATTTGCTGTTTCTGTTTCTCAAGAGTCATTTTCAATTAAAAAAAATCAAGCATATAAAGAAACAACAACAACAAAAGACATATCCTTCTGTGAAAGTAATTAACATACATTTAGGAAGAGCTGCTTTGTGATATCATTCACAATATTCTGTAACCCATGTAGAGGATGAAAAGCCAAAATACCAATATTCCTTTTTTTTTTGTTAATGAACATGTTACCATAGCATGTTATAATTTTAGTATTAAAATGTGAAAGAATGGGTTGAGGTATAAGTTGTTATAAAACATTAACCACAAAACAAGATGAATAAGGACATGGGGAAACTCACAGAATGCCGTTAACCAGCTTTATCAAGAAATGATTTTGCAGTGTTCCTTTGGGCTGTATCTGTACCATGTAGCCCCCCACTGGGGTGCCTGCTCACTACAGACAGCTTTTCCCTGTTTCTGCATTTAGAGCTTCCAGTCAAAAATCAAAGGTTAAAAGGTGATGTTTGGCCCCTTTCTAGGAGTGCCTGAACAAAAGGTTCAAACAATCCATTTGTCCTTGACGAAATGCTCCTTATATTCTGTTCATGTAATGTATATTTGTAGATTCCAACAATTTTATGAGAAACTTTCACATTCTGACTACCATTGTTCCAGTGGAGTACAGACCTTGTGTGCTAATAGCTCTATGAGAGGCAGTTAAGCAAAACACCTCACTTTCACTGAGCCGGGGTGTGTTGGGGGCCCCCAAGTACTTGATTTTAAGTAGTTCCTTTTTACATGGTGAACTTCTCTTGGTTTGCAAATCTGGGTGACTCCATAAATTGTTGTATTCCTACAGCCTTCAGAATGGCCTTTAAACTCAGAATAAAGCAACGGGGAAGAATGCTTGTATTATTCTCTAAAAGTTCATGGGAAGCAGAATACATTAATCCAATGGTCTTTTTAAAATTTAAAGAAGAATTGTCCTAAGCAAGATGTGTGCTAGTCAGTCTGTGAAGGGCTTAAACTGTGGGAATGGGGTTTGGTTCGGCATAAAGGGGGAGATCCTTCAGGTTTGGACAGGCAGGGCTGGGGCAGGGTCTGGATACTTAAGCTCCTGCTGGCCTCTCCTGGCCTCTCTGAAGCACAAGGGGTCTCTTCAAGGCTTTCATGATGCAGTATAGTAACTTTATCATAGTCCTATGGACTTGTTATTTGTTTGTACCTTATTTGCTCTATTAGAACATAGATTCATTGAGAGCAAGCATTATATTATCTATTTGTTTTCTTGTTTATTGGTTCATTTATTTAATATTCTGGCTTTGGGTACTACCTAGTGCAGTGTTTGGCTATTTGTCATCTCAGTTTTTTTACTGTGTGCCCATTGCATGCCAAGCACTAAATGAAGGCAAAGAAGACACAGATAAAATGGCATGTCCCATGCTTTTGAGGAACCCACAGTGTAGAGATGAACTTGAAAACCAACATGGGTTAAGGGGTGTTTGTTCTAAGCTCTATGGGAACACAAAGCAGTTAGCACCTGTAGCTGCGGAGGCATGAGGGAAGGCTTTGCTATATAGCATGGTGATCTTGAAAAATCAGAGTTGTGTAGGAGGATCAACATATACAAAAACATGCAGGGAGGAGAGAGTATGGAGGTATCATGATATCTATTAAGTTTAGAATTGCTGAAACATAAACTAGGAAAGTGTTGTCCAACAGTTATAAAATCCAGCATGCAAAGGGCCATATACCATACTAAGAGATCTAGATTTCATTCCGTAGTACTTTGGAAGCCAAAGAATCATGAAATTCAGAGGGCATGGCCATATTTATGTTGAGAACGATTACTCTGGTGGCAAGAAAGGAAATACACTGGGTGTGTTGGGCTGAGGGGAACTAGGAGAGGAACAAAACACCAATTAGGGGCTGTTGCAGCCGTCACAGTTCAATGATAAAATATATTCCCAGTCTGCCAATCCATTCTGCATTTAAACTACATTTGTTTGGCACCTATTATATGTGAGGAATTCCACATATATTTAAAATAATTAATTCATATTTCAAGTCTATAAGGTGAGGACTATACCGATTTTGGATATGAAGAAAGTGAGGCTCAGAGATGTTGATACTATACAGGCAATCTCACGGAGATTAAATGGGCTGCCCAAGGTCACACACATCCTATGTGTTGGGTTTGAGATTCAAACTCAGTCTTACAGCAAAGCTTTTTATGGCACACCTGTGATATTTGCTGCAATGAGTGGCAGAGTGATTTACTTGAAAGGAGAATAGACTAGGAATCAAGAAATCTAGATTTCAAGTATTGCTTTATATCTCTCTTGTTTTATCACCTCATGTGAGTCGCTTAATTTCCATGGGCCTTACTTTCTGTATCCATAAAATGTTCGAATATGTTCCCTCGAGGTCTAATTCCATGACTCTGAATTGAGTTACATATATTTAGGATGATAATCCTTCCAGCAAGCTTGTTAGAGTGGGATGGAGTAGGAGAAGTGGAAAGGGAACTAAATTCACTCAGGAGCGAGATGGTGGAGGTGGTAGAGGAAATTTTTAAAATGTGCCAAATTTGGAAAATACTATGAAGAAAATATCCATAGATGTTAAGACTTGTTTCTTCAGCAAAAGAAAAATCACATTTCAAATTAGTTCCAAAGTTGTGGGAAAAGGTGAATATCTAGTGAATATTTTACCAAAGAAGGCAATGAGGAGGGGTGTACCTGTTGAGGAGAAAAGTTTTGAAGGTTTTTTTTTGTTTGTTTGCTTTTGTTTTGAGATGGGGTCTTGCTCTGTTGCTCCAACTAGAGTGCAGTGGCATCATCATAGCTCACTGCAGCCTCAAGCTCCTGGGCTCAAGCAATCCTCCTGCCTCAGCCTTCCAGGTAGCTGGGACTACAAGCCATATGGCCACACCCAGCTATTTTTTTTTTTTTTTGACATTTCAGTTTCAAGTAATCAATTGACAAATATATCTAATGGTCTTTCTTCTAGCAAATTTACTGGATAAGTCAAAATAAGTTATAAGGCCATAAAGATTTGGAGAAGAAAGCATCAAAAAGTGAAAATTTAATGTGAAAATGAAATTCTGTAAGAAATAAATGTATGCAATGTGAATATCAGAGGATATTGACCCTTACGGAGATTTTCGTTATCAAATAACATAAAATAAATAGCTTTCATCTCAAAGCCTCTTGAGGTCAAATTACCATATCATGCTAACTGTGTAAATTTTTAAATGAAATATTTCATGCAACAACATACCTCAGGGGAGACTTCTGTAATTCCAAACTGGGATAAACTTTGATGCAAAACATTGATATTAAGTGAACGCAGCACCTCCTCAGAAGGCAGAGCATCAGAAATTCCTGTTTTTCGGTTTATGGGAGACACAAATAATTCAACACTGTTCTTCTTTCCCTAGTAAAAGCAGATTATTTGTATGCATTATAGACATTTTGAACAACTTCCTTTAGAAACATTAAAGAAAATCAGAATCCTAGAATTGTAAAAGGCATGTTGGAGATCACATTCATTAGTTATTCTCTGGTAGACTTAATATTTCCAGTGCAACATCTAAGATTTTTAAGTGGCCTTCTTTCAATGAGTTGGCACACCAAGATTTATAATTTTATATTTCACTGGATGCTAGTTTATTTTCCATTTGATATTGTAATTTTTTGAAATATATTGTTTAGATGTTCCCTGAGTAATTATGTTTAAAGAAGCATTTTAAAATTAAATGAATTAAATAACACTTGCTGTAATAGTAAGGTTACATAATAGATACCTCCACTCTTTCTATTTTTTTTAATAAGTTGTATTAATGTGAATGCTGGACAAGCTAAGGAGGTGGTGCTAGGTGAGCTTTGAAATCCCTTCCCTGATTCTGTTCTGCACCTCAAATATGCCATACTTTTAAAATCTATCCTTTGGTAGAAATGCTAAAGTTGTGTAGTGATATCATGATACTTTTCCTATTAATATCACCTCATTAGCTGAAATGGAGACAGAGGATTTCTTACCATAAATGAGAGGCTGACATGCTACATACATATCCACATAAAACACCAGATAAAAATGACATTGCCATTGATAATATTCTCTTTTACAACTTATACAATGCACTTGTAGAAGGAAATTGTTAGTTTTTTCTTTTTGACACATGGAGTTCTCTCCTGCTGGAAAATTTTCTTTTAACACAATTTATCAGACTTTCAGCCAGGTATACAGTGGAGTATCAATGTACTACTAGCTACTCAGAAAAAATGTTTCTGTGTTTGCAGGGAACAATAGACAATGATTAAATGTGAAACATGTTTATAATAATTTAAATAGTTTATGACCTAATAACAATAGTAGGAACAGAGCACTTGTTTTGTGCTTGACATGTTGCTCTGTGCCTTAAATCTGTTTTCTCATTTCATGCTCAAAACACCCCCCAGGAGATAGGTATTATGGTTACCTCTATTTTACAAATGAAATGCGAGTGACTTGCCCACAGTCACACGGCTGAAACATGGCCACGCCGGAAATTGAGTACAGGTCCGTCTGTCTCCAAAACACACGCTCTTAGCTCTTAACCACTGTGCTCTGCTGCCTCAGGTATTGTAACTCTACTTATTATTATAACTGTGCTACTAACACTTATTATTATTTAACAACGCTACTAACATTCTCCATGCATATCCCTCCCTGGGTGTGGCAAATCTTTCATTCATTCCTGCAAACAACTATCATGCTTGTTAAATCTATATGCATAAAAGGATATCTAAGTGGGTATCTATATAAACTATATATATAGGGTACATATATAGGGTATCTATATAAACTAATGTATAAATTAGTTTATATTAAAAATTTACATCTAGATCCAAGACATTTATAACACCTAAATCTCAACTTGAGCAAGGTATGCTGTGGGTATAAGTAACCTGCTTCACTCTCTCAGGGTATTAGGGAGTGCTGTATTTCCTCTTCTGTGGTACTGAGTTAAAATTTTTAAAAAACTTATTCAGTACTAGACCTTGTTGTCTCACAGAATAAAAGTTTTTATGGGAAATGAAACAACTCACCCTCCAAACACAGAAAAATGAAAAGAAACATAAACCTCAAACCAAAACAAAAGCTGGATTCTCTCCATAGCTGGAGTGCAGAGGTTGACGCAGCAGAAGGCTGAGGTCCTGCAGGAGCACAGCAATTTAAGGCAGAGAGGATGTGCAGTGCTTGCATGTACTGCCATCGCAGTGGAAATGAAGAACCGTGTTAAAACTGTGCAGTGATTCCAAAGTCCCTTTTCACATGTCACTTAGATGACCAGATTTTTACAAAGAGAAAATCATCTGATTTTTTTTTTCTTTTGCTCACACACACCTCCAAGTGCAGATAGGAACATGTATTTGGATGTTTGGGTTCCCAAACATTGTGGAAAGCAGGGAAAGAGTGGATGTAGGTGATTGACAGGTTTAGAGTGGGCCCTGTACAACAGATCCTTTGGGTTTACCTCATCCCCACTCAGATGCCCATTCTAGTTTTCTCTTGGCTTTTCTGGACTATCAGTTCTTGCATTCCATCTGGGCTGCAGTTCTCAAGGGTCAGTTCTCCCTTATTCTTTATTCAAAATCCTCTGCCCTGTGCATCAAATGTCCATCATTCTATGGATATACTTGAAGGGATTTTAATAGATACTGTCTGAAAACAATGCCTTCCCTGGTACAGAAGGTTTCACTCTAATGGAGAATATTTTGGGAGTAGTATCAGGTTGGTAAGGCAAGTATTAATATTTCAGGCCCCTTCATACCTATCAGAGTAGCTAGCCTTGAACTATGACAGAGTTGACAAGCTTTTCCAATCAAGGGCCATATAGTAATGAGTTTTGGCTTTATGGACCAAACGATCCCTTGCAACTACTGAACTCTGTCATTGTAGCATAAAAGGAGCCATAGGCAATGTGTAAATGAGTGGATGTGGCTTGTTCCATAAGACTTTATTTCCCAAAAGAAGTGGTATGCTAGGTTTGGTTCACCTGCCATAGAACTATAGCATGAGCCCTTCAGTGATAAAAAACACAGCTTGGATTTGGGGGTTATGAAATGTAGGCATCTTACAATGAGGCGATTGATGTGCACTTGCTGGGGTAAGAGTCCCAACGCTGCAGCCACTCCTTGGCGGAATATCCGAAGTAAGGTTATGTTCAGCTTGTTTACATCCATTTGTAGTGTCTGGAAAATAAAGACAAAAAGAAATCCAAGTTATAGTAAGTGTTTGGTTTAGGATATTCAGTTCTTGACCGATGATTGACCACAGCAATTTCTGTGACTCTGGTAAGTTCACACTCATGGTGCTTTATTTTATTTTTGATAGAAATAAAATTATAGAGACATTTTGTGTGAAATTTTATTTTTATTTTTTTAATTTTTAAAGACAGGGTCTCTCTCTGTCACCCAGGCTGGGGAGCAGTGATGTGATTATAACTCACTGTAACCTCAAACTCTTGAACTTAAGCGATACTCCTGCTTCGACCTCCTGAGTAGTAGGGACTACAGGCACATGTCACCATGCCTGGCTAATTTTTTTACTTTTTGTAGAGACAGAGTTTTGCTATGTTGCTCAGGCTGGTCTCAAACTCCTGACCTCAAGTAACCCTCCCACCTCGGCCTCTCAAAGTGCTGGGATTATAGACATTAGCCACTGTGCCTGGCCTTAGGTGAAATTTTGAATGGTATTAGTTAAAAAGATGATATATTATATGATAATGCAATTTGTCTAGTTCAATAAAAAACACAAATGAATGGTCAATTCATAAAGAATTTCATTGAGATTTGTCTCGATTTATTTTGCTTTAGTTTAGATCCAGATGACAGAATGGAATCTGTGGCCAAGTATATTCAGTTATCCATCTTTAATTTGTGTTCACACACAGTCACAGAGAGAAAGATGCTGTGTGAGTTCCATAAGGCCTGTCTTGGCAGTTTCTTTATATAGTAATCTGCTGCCAGTGCGAGGCAAAAGAATGAGGTGCGATACTGCATTTTCAATCCCTGGTGAAGAAGCCAGTGGTACTGATGAGTTGGTCTAAAGCAAATGCTCCTTATTCAGTTGTTTGGGAAAATACTCTTAACTTTCAGGTTTGCTTTGGAAAAAAATCTAAATATTAAAAAATTCCTAATGTACAAATCAAATTGCATTATTAGTGATAGAGCCTTAATTTAAACCATGAGTACTATTGCTACACTTAAGCCATGAAGTAAATTATCATGTATTTTAAAAAATGCAATCATTTGAGATAGATACTTGCAAGGTAAACCAAATCTTTATGCATTTCTTTTATTCTTATAATGCTTAATTCACTAATTTGACTATTCTAGGCTATCAAAAACTATTGGATGCCTGCAGTATCACCTATTCTACAAAGCAAGGCACACTTTTTTTCTTATTTTTTAAAATTTTTAATTATTATGGGTATATAGTAGTTGTATATCTTTATAAGGTACATGTGATGTTTTGATACAGACATAAAATGTGAATTAATCAAATCAGGGTATTGGGGTATCCATCACCTCAGGCATTTATCATTTCTTTGTGTTAGGAACATTCCAATTCCACTCTTTTAGTTATTTTAAAGTATACTCTAACTTATCGTTGATTACACTTTGTTGTGCTATCAAATATTGTTCATTCTATCTATATTTTTGCATCCATTAACCATTCCCTACTTTATCCCATGCTCTCTCTGCTACCCTTTCCAGCATCTAGTAACCCATCATTCTACTCTCTGTCTCCATGAGATCAATGGTTTTTAATATTTAACTTCTACATATGAGTGCGAACACATGAGACTTGTCTTTCTGAGCTTGGCTTATTTCACTTAACATAATGTTCTCCAGTTCCATCCATGTTGCAAAAGGCAGTATTTCATTCTTTTCTGTGGCTATATAATATTTCATTGTGTATATGTGCCATAATTTCTTTATCTACTCAACTGTTGATGGATACTTAGGTTGATTCCAAATCTTGGCTATTGTGAATAGTGCTGCAATAAACATGACAGCACAGATATCTGAATTCCCCTCCTCTGGATACATACCCAGCAATGGGATTGCTGGTTCATATAGTAGTTCTATTTGTAGTTTTTTGAGGGACCTCCATACTGTTCTCCACAGTGGTTGCACTAATTTACATTCCAACCAAGAGGTACAAGGGATCCCCTTTCTCCACATGCAAGGCACAATTCTAAGTACATACTTCTCTGATAAAGAGATTGGCTTACAAGTAAAATCTATTATAGAGTAGGAACTCTTAGAAGGACTTCTCTCAGCTTGCTTTAAAGGGAGAATGATACTGCTTTGGGAATTTATAGTCTTGTTAGGAAATAATACCTCCTCTATTTTGTCCTTTAAGTTGGTACAAAATGGGTGACTGGAAACTGAATCAAATGCTCAGTGCTACAGGAATCAAAGGGAGTCTGGGAAGTCAAAAGAGGTGTAATGGTTCCTAGTTAAGATAGTGGGTCCAATTAAAGATTCAGGCTGCATTTCTGCCTTAGGCCTTTCAAAGATTGCATGGAGGTGGGAACCCTAGGGTTTGGTCTTATTAGGAGGCTGGAAGTGGACTCCTTGTAAAAAATTAAGATCCAGAAAAGGGCAGAACTATTGAAGAACTCTATCTAACAGCCCAACAATAGGCAACAACTTGTTTCTGGGGAGGGGAAAAGAATTATGTTGGGAGTAGGTACAAAAGCTGTGTCAATACCATCAGTAACACTTTAAAAAAAATTTAATTTATTTTTATTTTCACTTTTTTCACTTAAAACAACAGAGATTTATTGTCTCACGTTTCTAACATCTGAATCAAAACATCAGCAAGGCCATGGTCCCTCTTAAATCTGTCGGGGAGTGTTCTTCCTTGCGTCTTCTAGCTTTTGGAGTTTGCCAGGAATTCTTGGTATTTCTCAGTCTGCAGATGTATCCCTCCAGTCTTTGCATCTGTCATCGCATGGCTCCCTTCTCTCTGTGTCTTCATATCACCTTCCCTCTGTGAGAGTCTGTGGCCCAATTTTCCCTTTTTAAGGGGCACCAGTCCTATTGGATTCGAAGCCCACCTTCCTTCACTATGACCTCATCTCAGCTAATTATACCTCCAACAACCCTATTTCCAAACAAAATCACATTTTTCAGGTACTGAGAGGTTAGAATTTCAACATATGAATTTTTGGGGGACACAATTCAACCCATAGCAAGCAGAAAGTCAGAATTCTGAGGAAAGAGATTGCTAACTTATAGCCAGAGAATGGACCAAAAACCCCGATAATCTTGCATGTTCTCCTCTGTTTTCTTTCAGGCTCTGAGTCAATACAAATTAGAAGTTCAGCTAGGTCACCGGGTTATTCATCCCCGGTTGGAGTGGTTGGAGAGCTGTTTGGGAGGCTGGGGAGGTCCACCAAATGTGTATCCTATTCCAGAGGTGGTTGGCATGTGGGGCTTATCATGGGTGAGGGCAGTGGTGAAGTCTGGGTGAGCCGATGGAAGAAGTAGGTGAATCCAGACACAAGTCGAACAAGACCTTTCTGCTCCAGATTCACTTCCCAGCATGTCACAGAAAACAATTCCTACTTGACCTGGGGAAAATGACTTCTTTCAATACAATGTGACTTTCTTCTTCCAGAGAGTAATACTTTTTTATTAAATAAAAATTATCTAATGATATACAAGTGTTTGCTATATTGTTCTCTGTACTTTTCTGTAGCCTAAAAAGGTATCCAATATATAAAAACATAGTTTAATGCAGAAAGTGAGACTTGAGCTCAACCTTGAAGCACGAGTAGGATTTGGAAATGCAGTGATGAGGAAAATAGCATTCTACTTTTAAGGACGATTTATGCATCCACCTGGAAGACCTACGTGATTAGAAAAACCCAGCCCACCTGGTGGCTCTCAGAACCAGAAACTTCCTCTCATCCGGTGGCCTGCTTTCAGCCCTGCCAGCTGTAGAGGCTGCCATCAGAGACGGAACATGGTGAGAGACTCTGTCTACTCCTCCTCTTTTGCAAAACCAAAGATCAGCTCCTCAGTTCCCTCAAACACTGCTGAGGAACCGCTGACTCTTGGCTCACCAGCAGTGTTTGTCAGCAGGGTGAGCTGGCAGGCACTGCCTCTGATCTCCAGGGGCAGGATTTGGAGCCGAGAGTCAAGGGGGTTGTGTGCGCACTTGAGAATTCAATTCCCAGGGCCATGATTAACTTGAGGCTTGTAACTGTGGAAACAGTATTAAAGTCTCAGATTGAAATGGTAAATGGGAAGTGAAATGGGAACTCAAGATTTAAAAAAAATCACTCAAAAAGGCAACTTTGCAAGAATGTAAAAGCTGTGCATTTGAAACAGAAATTTAGACTTACTCAACTCTAGCGAAGAAGTGAGTTGAAGTAATTAGTTGAAATTGAAATCATCTGGTTCATTGCATCAAAACATTTGAATAATTTTCCTCAGTTCTTTGCTTGCCTGTGAAAAGCTGGATTGATTCCATGGTGTGTACACGGATTGCTGACTATTCCCCAGAAAATAGTGATGCTAAAATACGGTACATACAGAGATTTGAGGGCCTGATATGTGCCAGGCATTACATATGAGTACAATTTGAGGGGGAAAAAGAATTCTAGACAAAAACGAGAATTTTATTTCAGGCAAAACCTATTAGGCTGGGGGTTGGATCAGCAAATCATTTTTAGGAATAAAAGCCAAAGGTTCTCTGTTTACGTCTTTGAATTGAATAGAAAACCCTGACCTGTCAGAGACATGCTGTGCTTTCACCCCATCCCCTTTTCATAACTCTTGGCATCTGTCTTCTGCTGTTATTTACAGACTGGGATTTTTATTTTCATATTTCATGTTCCCACCCTTCTCAGAATCTTACACCTGCTTCCCTCAACCGGAATATTCCACTTACACTTCAAACTCAGTATTACCCACACTGAGCTTACCTTTCTCCCTCTCCCCATCCACAACCAAATTTGCTTCTCTTCCTATGTTTCATACCATGGGATAAAGTGTCATATTTGGGAGTCACCTTGACTCCTCTTTCCTAATTCTTTACTCCACATCTATATCTCTGCATGTTGAATCCACCTTCTCTTCATCTATATTTCCACTGTCTTATAATAGTTCAGACCACCATGGCTATCTCGACTATTTGAGTAGAATTCTAATGGGTTGCCAATTTTTCATGGTCTCTAAATCATTCCCTATCTGGACACCATAGTTATCTGTGCCAATTGCTAACCAAATCAAGTCATTATCCTGCTCAAAATACTTTGAGGAAATCTCATTTCCTAATCATTTGATTTCTTTAGTGAATTTTTGGTTTATTTCCTGAATTTTTTTTTTTATGGTTTTTTTGTGTTGGTTTTCCATTTTCTCTTGTATTTCATTGAACTTATAATCCATATTTGGAATTCTTTGTCATTTCAATATTCTGATTTTGGTTGGTATCCATTGCTAAAGAGCTGGTGTTCCCTTTTGGAGGTGACCTTTTGCTTTGATTCTTCATATTTCCAGAGTTCTTTTGCTGATTCCTTCTTATTTCTCCCCGCCTGGCTGTTGGATGGGACGGTGCTGTTGTTACTCTTGCCTTTGCCATACGTGCTTGTCTCATTTGCTAATTAATGATCTTAACTCCTTGGTTCACAGAAATTGCCCTGTCCTTCCATTCTTACCTCTCATCCCTCTACATCATGCATATTATACTCCGATCATACATAACGTTTGTCAAACATGCCCTGCCCTTTTCACACTGTGTCAGTGCACGTGTGCATCATTGCCAGGGTCTCTTCCTTCTCCTGGGGACTCAGCCCAAAGACCATTCTGCCAACCTTCTCTGACTTCTCCTCCCCCTTTCTTTGCTTATATCTTTCAGTGCTCCAATAGTAGTACTGTGTTGGACTTTATCATTTTTTTGTTTAAATTTTTATAATAAAAATGTCATGCTTATTACAAGAAATTTAAGGTATGGAAAGATATGGTAAAAGGTAAAAATATCTTGTCCTTCTTAACCCTCCATCCCAATCCCCAGGAATAATACTGCTGACCATTTCTTATGTATCCTTCCAGATATTTTCAATGCATATATTATATACAAATAATATATATATTATACATCATATATATTACTATTTACTACAAATAGGGTTAAACTACACATAATGTTCCACAATTTGCTTTTTTCATTAATTAACAAATCTGGTATATATGTCTATATTTACAATATATACCATTATCAAATATAATGTTTTAATTCGCATCTAATAATTTCTTATTTTTAACACTTTGTTATTTTAATAGATCCGGATGTGTTTTATTACTTTATGTGTTTTGTTTGTTTATATGCTTCCTTCATTTTCTGTCTTTTACTATATGGTCTGTCTTTTTTTGTCATTGTCATTATACATTTTTTTCAATGTCATATATTAAATAATATGTGATAATATATTTAAGGTTTTATTTCTTGATTTATAAAATTTAGGAAGTATTTATTAACTTTTGCTATAAGAAATGAAAAAACAAACACCTCTTCTCACCAACTCCCATGATCACCTTCTAGTGTTTAAATATATTATTTTTATAGTGTTATACTTGATGATAATGACATATTCTGTGTAATAGAGAATACTCATAATTCTCAACAATTAATATTTGTGAAAGTAAAGTGACATTTGCAGTCTCAGACAGTTAAGAATGAATGTGCCTTTTCCATTCTCTCTTTCTCCCTTGCCTTGGTCTATGGGTTCAGAGTGACTCTAAAACTGCATTGAAGATGGTGGAAGCCACACAAAGGAAGACACCTGAGCCCCAAATCACTGTGTAAAGCAGAGGCCCCCATCCAACAATGCTCATTAAGCAGTGACATGAGTTAAAAATAAACTTTTATTGTGTTAAGCCACTAAGATATGGGATTGTGTTAGCATTATTTACACCAATGAATATATTCTGTAACTATACCCCCTACAGTTCTATAGTGTTAGTTATATGTTTCAATGTACTCATCGCTCATTTTCAGTCTTTTATTTTTAGAAGGATGTCACCATTCCTGAATTCTTTATTTTGCTGTATATCTTATTTAGCTGTATTTCATTATTAAATAGCCTCTCTCAAGTAAGGCTCACGAGTGCTATATTTCCTGAGGCGTTATGTGTTTGTGAATGTATTTATGGTACCTTAAACAATAAATAACAACTTGGCTGGATATGAAACTCTTGATTCAAGCTTTATTTTTATTTTTTGTCTTTGAACTCTGCTGCTATTTTCTAATGCCTTCTGGCATTGACAGTTGCTGTAAAAAATACCCTGGCCTGAGGCTATCCTGTCTTGTAGATAATTTGCTTTTTCTGCCTGAAATCTCATAGGAATCTTCCTCTTCAAAGTTATAAAACTTCACCAGGATATTTCCCTGGATTGATAGTTCCTGTTACCTGGTATATCCTTGAAGCCTACAGATTCCAGACTCTATTTCAGAAATACTCTCCCCAACTATGCATTTGAATGATTTTTCTTCTAAATATTTTGGCCTCATCTTCAAAGACACTATTTATGCAATTATGTGTTCTTTGTCTTTCTTTCTCACCACATTATTTTACATACTCAGTTTCTCTAACCACTTGTATGTCTTTATTCAGCTAAATAAATATTACTTTTTCTTGGGTCTGCGTCCTTATGTTTTCAGCAGAATCATTTTTCCTTCTTTTATGTTTAATGTCTTTTTGATTTCTCCAATTTGATTTTATTATTATCTTCATTTATCTTCTGAATTCTGCCAGCTTACTCTTTGCGATTGCTCTAGACAAGATATGGACTCTCTCAATTGTTTCACACAGGAAGTGACACAAAACTTTTGTTTATAGTTTCGTGGTCTTTCGCATCCATTTTTAAATTTTTTTTTCCCCCAAAGAGTTCAGCTTCTCTTTTTCTCTCTTAAAATCTTCCGATGACTTTCTATTCTGTTTAGATTTAAATTCCATTATGTGGGCCTATAAGGCCCTAATTTATCTGGCTGCTGTTGGCTGTGAACCTCATCTTATATCCCTCCTTCAAGCCACTGTCCTTTTTCCAGTTCCTCAAACAAACTCTGCTCATTTTTACCTATGGCATTGACATTTGCCTGCCTGCTGTTGGAGAGCTGTTGGACACTGTGGTCTGATGGCTCCCTCTGCCCTTTCACAGCTTTGTTTACAGGCATCTGAGAGCCCTTCCCAGCCTGGCCACTCCCTATCACATCACCCGATTTTATTTTCCTTATAGCATTGATCGCTATCTGACAGTTCCTGATGCACTTATTTGTTAAGTGTATAATCTCTCTTTACTAAAATGTGGGCACCACTGGTGTAGGACCTTGTCAGTCTTGTTCTCTGCTATCTCCCCAGGACCTGGAACAGGACCTGGCACATAGTGGCTATTTAATAAATCTTTGTGGAATGAAGGAACATGTGAATCATCATAATCAACACTGTGTAGTTACTCATTGAAAGACTCTGAGTTACATGGTAGGCTTAGAAAGGGTTACAAACCCAGGGCTCTGCTCTTGAGGAGGTTGTATTCAGTTAAGCAGTTTAGCTGTAGTACCTAAGCATTTAAAAAATACAAAGAATTGATTTAGTACAATTTGTATTTGATTTGTAATTAACATGTCTGATACGTTGACTACTATACTATTTAAGAGGGGGAAAAAATCAGAAGTTGGTCTCATCAACCTTTTGAAGCCTACTTCTAATAGGCGAAATCTCTGAGTTTTCTGAGTTGTATGCGATTATAGTGATTGTAAATTAAACTCGAACTTACCCAGTATTAGTACCCATTTCTTGTTAATTTGAGAGTTTTAAAACTTATCTTTCCAATGATAAAAATTAGATAATGCTTATGATAGAAGATTTAGAAAATATAATGAATTAGAAAAAATAAATAAATATTATTCATAATCATGTATCCCATCACCCTGAGATAAGATAAGATTTTATTCTATGTGGTGGCAGCTATAATTCAGCAATATTCATGGATTCTTCCCCTTCTCAGTTTCTCCAGGGGAGGGGAAGCAACTTGAATAATTGGTGCATTTGGGATGAGATACTGGAGTATGCATAACTCTGTGCTTTCCTTTTGGGGTCTGCCTTCCTATAAGGACCATATAACCTGGTCTGTTCTTTGTAAGCAGTAAAGTAAGTCAGAAAGGCTCTGTCTCCACAGGCAGGGGAAGGTTGCATTGACCATTGCTGCCTGGGATTGTGAGGAACTCTGCCCAAGAAGGAGAAGCAGTCATAGAAGAATATTGTTATTATCTTGGTCCGAAGTCACATTTCTAGCAGCTCTATCAGCAATAGAGCTGAAATTTTGATTTCCACAGACCTGTTCTCTCTCTCTTTCTCAGGCAAAGGGGAGAGAGGTGTTATTTCTTGGTCTACTCAAACACTAACACATGGCACCATGAAGTCACACACACAAAAGAACTCTACAACTTTACAACTTTTTTTGTTGATTGGCCTTGATTTCAGCACAGATATCTATAGAGGTAGAGGGGTCAGAGGAAAATCAAGGTAAATGATGTTATAGAAGTCGGGAGTAGAGAGGTTTCAAGAGATTTATCAACAGAGCCAGATGCCACTGGAGGTTAAAAATATGTGAAGCAAGAAAAGAAGCAAGAAAAAGCTGTTGGATGGGCTGATGAGAAAGTAATTGGAGGCCTTCAAGTAGTGATTCTGAAAACGTGATTCATGGTCCACTGGAAGGCCAAGTGGATTTTCACTGGAACTCACATGAAAGTACATTTTCATTGTCTAGCAATATGGACACGTTAAATACAACCACAGACTTTTTTTTTTATGCCAAAGGGTCATTGAATGAATTTTTAACGGTTGGTACAATTTGGTATTAATAAATTAAAATTAGCAAGCTATTAGTATATATTGACACTTTTAAATGGTGAAGGCATGAGGTATAATGAAGAAATAGGCAGAAGATCAAGACAACTTTTTGCTCAGAACAAAAGGATAAAGGTAGAATGGTAAACAGAAAACTTTTTTCCCTCAATCATAAGAACTTTGACCTGTATTCCACAGCAACAGTGTCACAGATGTCTTCATCTTTTTTCTTAAGATCCCTACATTCATGAGGAGCTACCCCTTTTAACACATGAAATAACAATACTAGAGTTTTGGTAGCAGTAATATTTTGAGACATTTTGAAAACAATTGCAATACAAACTTAATGAGTTTCTCATAAACTTACTTTGTTATTGCCGTGGGCTACTAGATCACCCGATCAGCCAATTAATCAAAACAATTCACAGAGGAGCTAAATGTATATTAGTAGTGAGTGAGAAAAGATACATAAATTTCTTGTTTAGAAAGGGCAAGACCTTGTGGACAAGGATGGTATCCAGGAGTTACTTGAATTTTGTGCTCACACATTTAAAAGCTTTTACCTATTCTGTTTTCTACATTGCAAGAGAGACTGAGCACAACTTAAAATATTAAATAACTATGTTTATATGTTCGGAAGTTACAGGTACATGATCAAATACCAAATAAGAAACTTTGCCACATTATCAAATGATAGTTAAGAGCATGGGTTAGTAAGGTAGACTTGGATTCAAGCCTGGGTTGAGTGGCCTTGGTCAAATTATTAACTCTCTCTGAGCTTCAGTTTCTTCATCTGTCAAATGGGAGTGATAACTGCATCCCTTTCGTAGTCTTTATATGAGAACTACATGAGCCACTAGATATAAAACAGCTAGGCCTGGCAGATCAAATGTTCTCAGTAAGCTTTGCCTAGAGGTATGTGTTTACTACACATTGATGTTGAAAACAATTAATTTAATGATCTGCTTCTCTGGATATTCAGCACAAGGGGAAATGGAGTAGCAACTTTGTTGATGACATGAAGGTCTTGAACTTATTTATGGGACCAGTAATAATATCAAGACAAGAAGTAGCCTGATTGGATCTGCAGTGTTGATATTTACTGATCGTTATGCTTGTCCAGGAGCTTCAGCCAAAAGTCAATTAGGAAATCTAGGCCTTAGGAAAAAGTAATGATCAAAATAATTTGATTTTGCTAAAGTGCTATGTTTTTGGGGCGAATAAATATTTGAGGTTGAAGGTCAAAACAGCACATTTTAAGAAGGGTACTTTGATTTCAGAATCCCTGCTTCTGTTCACTCTCCATCCTGCCCCTTTAAACCATGGCTACTATGACCATGCAGCCCAAATTCTAAATTGTACAAAATACCGATATTGAATTCAATCCACATTCATCCTCCTTTTCTACCAGTAAAATTTAAATATTAATATCGAAACAGAGCCACATTTACTGCCTTAGATTAGAATTCCTTATCCTGCTCATTTGAAAAGCTTTTTATAACCTAGTTTTTTCCCATTTCATTAATCTCTGTCCTCTATTTTAATATTACCTCTTAATTAGTGTCCCCTTTCACATCCCCTAATAACATTCTTGTGAAAAGACCTTTTCTTTCACCTGCAAAGACTTCTCAAATTTAGCAATTAAATGAAGAACTTTTGCACATTGTTCTGAAAACTTTAAATTCTGTATAATTTATAGTAAGCCCCCATCCTTATAAAAAGCTATTTTTAAAAATCATGAAATGGTGAGGGTCTTGACTTTTCCTAGTAGAAATTCAGTAGAGGAGATAAAGTTTCTATAAAATAATACTCTATATACTTTTATGACACTGCTATTTCTATACTTTATGATTTTGTGTCCATTTATACTTATATAAATATTTTTATAAAAGTTATAGACACATCTATGGATGAAAAAGAAGAAAACAGAGGTTTAATACAAATTTCTTTAGAGACAGGAGAAAAATCACGATTTAACCACAAAAAGGTATTATCCTGGGTACAGTAAACAAATATAATAGCAAGCTCCTTGCTTTTAAAAGCGTTTTTGAGTCTTATTATTATATGTTCAAGTCAACAGAAATTTCCACGTTCCCCTACCCTGATTATGTTTTCTATCTTTCACTGAATGTTATTTTTTCTCTGTTTTTCTTGCTCCTTGTGTTCTTTTTCAGCCTCCCCTGAGTCATTTACTACCCCTCCCCTCCCTTCAGTATTTCTCATGCTGGAGACAGAACCCAGCAGCCAAAGCTGGAGTTGAAAATGGCTGGATGGGGGCCAGGCAGAAATCCTGGTTGGACCAAAGCTCGACACTCAGGCAAATGTTGCTTGAAAAAACGAGGTCAGACAAATTCAGGTCTCTACATCCAGTCTCATCAAAATGACAAAACTCCAATCAGCAGAGCCATGACTGTTCCCATTCATGGAGAGTTTTCGAAAGGACAGAGGAGGCTTCTCACTGTAGTATTCAATCAAAATTGAGAACAAACTAACTTCAAAGTGGCATTTAGGGATGCTTGGAAATAGATTTCCAAGGGAAAAATAATAATCTTTCAACGCCCCTGACCCCAACTGCTTTGCTTTCTAGTCATAAACTGATATTGTTCCAAGCCATCAAAAATACAAATACCATTTTTTAAAAAATGAAGAAATAAACAATCCTTACATGTCCTTGGTACTTTATTCCAGATGTGGTAGAATAGGGAGATGGCTACCTTTTATACTTATGTGCTTATATTCAATAAACAGGAATATATTCTTGTGGAACTTTAAACTGATCACATGCAAAAGCTTGAGCCACAAAGGGGCAGGGAGATCATATAATCTCTGAAACACCAGTTCAGTCACAAGGGTGGTCTGGAGTCTAACGCTCCATGGAAGGATGTTGTAAACTTACTTTCATTTCGATTCCTTCCGTGAAGTAGTTTATGTTTCACTTCAATGACTGTAATAGGATTCTGGTTTTTATTCTTCTGGTGAACTATGGAATTCACCAAGAAACACGGTAAGATGAAATGAGGTTTATTGACATGTGCTTTTGAGATGCAAATATAAACTCTATGATTTAATGTCCTTTCAACTTTTATTCTTGGTAATTTTGCTTTTTCTAGCACAGTGGAAATTAACAATTTTCTGCATAACTAAAAATGAATAAAGATGGAGTATGGAATAAGTTTTAGTCAGTGTTCTTGTGATCCTTTCATCTGTAGAAGAATATGGTGAAATAATAAAATGCATATAATTTTCCACAATGTGTTATTTCTGTGATTAGCACCTCGAGAACCATCTCAGTTCTAGAAAAGAAAGATTCTGAGTGATGCTGTCTGCAGCATAACGTTAATGCACAGCGTGACTGTGCCAATTTCATCCTGTTATTACCTCCCAATTCCCAGAGTAAGATTCTTTTTTTTTTTCTTTTAGCATGATTTGAGTCATAAATATACATGATATTTATTAGGATTGCTCTATCTCTGGTCTAATTATTTAAATGGTTAGATAGAAGTGCATGTATTGATCAGAAAAACAAAGGAGTCTATATATAGTTTATTCCTCCTGCTACAGATAAATACAGAAATGGCTAATTTCATACAACACAATCCAGCATCAGTTATCAACTGAGTAATTCACAATAGCGATTTTAAAAAATAAATTTAGGACTGTGGAAGCTGTAGGGGAAGATATTTTGGTGTCTAAGATTAAGAAGCCACATATTCTTTAAAGCTTTAATTTCTATTAAATGCAAGATTTAAGCAGGTTAGTCCTGCATAAAAAGTATATATGCACTAGATATTAAGAGAAAATCACTAAAAACTTTTCTTATTCTTTAGTCTAATCTTGCTGCTAAACCCTAAGTCCTGCTTTGAAATTCTTGCCAAACCATAATTTGACATTATTATCTGCTCATGTCTCACATCAGAGACGTACTAAAAAAAAAAAAATCTGGCAGGCCTGTATTTTGTGGGAAATAGAGCTTGACTTCTTGAATCAAATGATTTATTTGGGCCATCTTGATGACTGTTTTCTGCAATATTGAATCAGACAGGAAGTTAATCCAATTTTATTATTAAGATGGATGTAAACACCAGATGTGTTATTCTTTGACATTGTTATTCATCATCAAAGACCACAGATAAAATAAAAATTATCTATAACTATGTACCAACACAAGAACCACTATGTTATTTTTAAACAACCAAACAACCAAACTGAATTCTTATTTTTAATCTCTTTATGTTCAGAACTTTATGCAATGCCTAGAACACATGGGAAACTACACAGTTTCTGAAATAAACTTAAGTGAATTAAATATTTTGTAAGGCTTTTTCACCTGTGAGTAGCAATTTATATATAGATGAACTAATAAATTCATACATAAGTTTTTGATGAAAGCCATAATTTTTATGAAAACAGTCACAGTTTAATAATAAGGTTCTTGGTTTACTGAAGAAAAACAACAAATCTGAGTTCCCCAGCTGGGAATTGGGCCAGGGATGCCTCATATTACTAACTTGCATTCACTAGTCCCGCACATCCGATTATAATGGAAGATACTGACTAGTCTTTTAGTGAAGTCTGTATGCAAACGCAGGGTCCCCGAGATGCTGCTATTATAAAAAAGTCTAGATTTAGTGAATGAGCTCACTATAACCTTCTCTCAGTTTTCTTTTCTAGTTACAAATACAAGCAGTTATCTTTTTGCCAATGTTAGTGTGAAAACTATACTGAACAAGACAGAGAAAATATCTGTTCCATTCAATATCTTTTATGAAACTTTTGAGTTCTGTTCAAGTGGATGTAGTTGTAATTCTACTCTCTTTAGGATGCTTATGAATTTTATAAGAAACTCCTTATGATAGTGGTAGGGTCTTTACTGTTAAGATATGTTGAATAATTGCATAGTGTTTTCTTTGAATTTCAGACTTTGAGGCTAAAGAAATTTTCCCTGAATTTCACAAAGGTTCTCTGCTGACTCATTTATATACATGCATATAAATGGATGCAGACATAAATCTCAATATTTACCCTCCTAACCTCACATTATACAAAAGGACCCTCTACTTTACCCATCATGAAAGGTTCTCTTACCTGTTTGGAAATTGACTGGATGTCGTGATGAATTTGACTTCCATTTGTACTCTTCTGTGTGTTATTTCCTCCCCACAGCAGGCTGGACTAATCATAAAGCTTTCTAAGCTTGTGTGTGCAGACGAAGCCTCGTTTAGTCACCTGGAGGTTACTGCCTGGTACTATTTCTAGAGAGATCGCTGATCCCAGGTCTACTGTAGCAGCCTGCACTGTCCCAAGAGATACCCCAGGTGCTTGCTATTTCGACAGTTTACTAGAATTGAAATTCATGGGGATTTTTTTCATGGTAATTAGCAAAACTGTAAGATGAGAACTTTATGAGCTGAGGACAAAGTGTGTTGTATGAGGGATTTTTTTTTCTTCCTGGTTAAAAAAAATTAAGCATTCACAAGTTATTTTCATAATAAATATAAAATTCTTCTAAAAGTTCCACTATTTTCACCAAAATTTTCCTACTTGGTGCTAGAGTCTTTACAGATATCTCATTTTAACACTCACCATGACTAGAAAGCAGGGATTGTTGTTAATCTGCTTATTGATGGGGAAATTAAGGTGACTTAAGTGAAGCTCAAATAATGAATCTGGGATTCAAATACAGGTTGGTCTGATTCCAAAACTGGATGGTTTTTTTTTTTCTCACTACACCATATGCACACTATTATGATTTAACACAGAGGGATTTCAGATAAATGTAATTATTATTATTAGAGAAATATTTGGTCTAAAAAAATAGGAGGCAATGAACATAATTAAGACATTACCTCTGTCCTTAAGGAGCTAACAGTCTGTTCAGAAAAAGGGTAGTTGAAACACTTTAGGGATTCTATGAACTATCACCTCAAATTATATGGCATAATTCTAGCAAGGTTGCAATAAAAACTTAATCATTTATACATTACTGGTGGCATGGTAAATTGATTTTTTAAAGCAATAGAGCACTGTCAAGAGTCTTAAAAATCTTCATGATCTTTGATCCAGTAATTCGTCATCTGCAAATTTATCTTAAGGAAATGATTTCAATGCATAAAAAATAAATAAGAACAAAGATTTTCTTTGCCACATTATAGTAAAAAATCAGAAGCAACTTGAACTTAAATTAAATGAATAGTAAAAAGGATAAGTAAATTATGGTATATCAATGGGAGGCAATTGCTGTCCTAATCCTCCCTTTCCTGCATCATTAGCTTATCCTTTCTATTCAATCTTTCTAATCTGCCTTAAAATATGTTACAATATTTCTCATATTAAAACAAAAGCCAAACAAACCAAAAGACCTTATTCATCAACCATTCTTTTTTCTTACTCTCCTTTCAAGCAAAAGGTCTCATAAGAGTTGTCTGTATTCATTGTTTCCAATTCCTCTTTCCTCCTTCCCTTCTCCCTGTGGTGTTAAACTGAACCTGGATTGTTACATCAAGAGATCAATTCTTAAGCTTTATCTTGTCAGCCTATCAGGAGCCTTTAGCACAGATGATTGCTTCCTCCTCCCTGACCCCTCCTCATGAGGCTCCGAAGATGTCATACTTTTTTAGTTTGCTTCTCATTGCCCATTCCTTTGCTCACTCCTCCTCATCTTCCTGGTCTCTCTATAACTAGGACAGCTCAATGCTCAATTCAGAGTCTCTTACTCTCAACTACAGCCTCAAGTTAACCAGGACCTCTCCCTCAGAACTCAGGACTTGTATATCCAGCTGTACAGTTGACATACTCCCTGAGATAACTAACTTGGTCTTATCCACAGAACTCCTGATTCCTACCCTGCCCACTTCTACCCCAAATCTTTTTATCCTTCAATTCTCTTCCTTTCCCAAACAGGCAGCTTAACTCTTCCACGTGCTCAGGTTAAAAAACCAGCCATCGTTCTTCCCTCCCTTCTTTCATGTCCCACAGTTGGTAAATCTAGTCAGCTCTGCCTGCGAATAACATTCAGAACAAGACTTCTCACAACCCCCACCACTCCTCCCCATTATTATGGGCCATGGTGACAGAGTCCTGATTGGTCTCCTTGCTTCCACCCTGATCCCTATAGTTTATTTTTTGCACAAAGCTGAAGTGATTTTTTTAAAACCATAAATTGGATCATGTCAGTACTTTCCTAAAAACCCTCTGAAGGCTTCTAACTCATTCAGAATAAAATTAGAATCTGACATGGCCTTACTTGATCTCTCTAATAATTAGTACCCCCACCATCTTCCACCACTCTCCCCTTATTTCATTCCATCCATTCTGGTCTCTTTGCTGCTCTTCAAACACACCAAGCTCCCTCCAGCCGTTTCCTTGTTAGAAACTCTCTCCCTGAGATACCTGCAGGGCTCACTCCCTCACTTCATTTAGATCTCTACTGAAACACTACCTTTTCAGAGTTGCCTTCCCTCATCAGACTATTGTAGAATACCACCTGTCACTGTCTGCCTCCTCACTGTGCTTTATTATTTTTTTCTTAGCTCTTTTTATCATTGATGTGTTATACTCTGTTCCTACTAGAAGCAATGCTTTAACAGAGCGAGGATTTTGGCTGGTTTATTTACTGTGGATCCACAGAGTCTAGACAATGCTTAGCTTATGGCAGAAGCTCAATAAATATTTTTTGAATGAATGGATAAAGCAGATCCATAATTTAATGCTAGGTGAAATAAGCATAATGCAAAGTTATTTGTATACTTTAATTATAACTATATAAATATATTAAAGTTTGTGATATACAATGGTTTCATAAGATACAAAATCATTAAAATAGCTGTGGGCAATGGAATTTGAATAAAATGTTATTTTGTTGAGCTAATTTCAAAGATTTTTAAAATACAAAATTACCATGTCTATCTGGAAAATGATTGCAGTTGACAGTTATAGAGAATGTGGTTGCTGTTTTTGAGAAATGACTAGCTTCAACCAAATATCTCAGAGGAAAATAACCACAGTGAATTCAGAGTTAATACCACTCCTCTGCATTTGAACATCATCTCTCATTTCATTTGGAGTAGCACATCAGTTAAGTGCAATGATTCAGAGTCAGACCGTCTGGGTCTGAATCACAGCTCTTCCACTTTGTAGCTGAATGAACTGAAGCTAGTTGCTTCACCTCTTACAAGGTCAGTTTCTTCATCTGAAAGAGAAAATAGTAATCTACCTACCTCAGAGGGTTGTGAAAGGGATTAATTGAGATAGACTTTCTAAGTTATGTAGGGTGTTGCCTGGAACCTAATATGCACTCAATAAATGTTACCATTCAATATTTTTGTTATTAAGCTGATCAGAAATTTCCCCTCATTTTACAGATAAGAAAACTGAAATTCAAAATAGTTAAATAACAATCAATAAGTGGCAGAACTAGATCTTGTTACCACAACCCAAATTCAATTTTTCTACCATGTCATGTGGCCATTCTGCAAGAGAAAAGCAAAGTCTAGACCCATTCTGCTTAGTATAGAAAAGGATACTTTGTTTCTTGCTGAGCTTTTCTGTCATATCTCTTATCTAGATCATAGTTTATTGCCAATAAGGGCATCACGTAAGTGATATAAATTTCAAACTTGTATCATGCCATTAGTCTATTTAAAAATATAGACAATAAGATGTAATTATTTTTAAGATAATTCAAGACCTTTAAGTTTTAAATACTTTTAAAATTCTCATATTTGGCACAGGTATTAAGGACAATACTGTATTTTATACACCTATTGACTTCTATTAGAGGAGGGGTGTTCAAAATGTTTATAGAAAATTCATATTATGAAAAAACTAAGCATGGATTTAAATTTTTTTGCACCAAAATAAACTCATATTAACTTGCCATAACATGCCTGAAGAGGTTCTCATGTGAGGCTCTAAGAAGTATAAGACATCAGTTTGAAAAAAGACCCTCTCAGAGCAACGTGAATTCTGCTAAAAATGAAGCAAGAGTAAACATCAAATTTGTGGGGAAGCTTGGGTGGAAGAATGGTAAAATCATTGATAACTTATGAAAAGTTTATCAGGACAATGCCCTCCCCCCCAAAATCAGCAGTTTACAACTGGATAACTCATTTTCAGAAGGGACGAGATAATGTTGAAGATGAAGCCTGCAGCAGTAAACCATTCACATCAATTTGCAAGGAAAAAAATTCATTTTGTTTGTCCCTAATAGAAGAGGGACAATGATTAACAGCAGAAACAATAGCCCACACTGTAGACATCTCAACTGGTTCAATATACACAATTCTGACTAAAAAATTAAAGTTGAGCAAACTTTCCATTAGATCGGTACCAAAATCATTGCACTCAGATCAGCTGCAAAC
Source organism: Cheirogaleus medius (assembly GCA_008086735.1). Lineage (NCBI taxonomy): Eukaryota > Metazoa > Chordata > Mammalia > Primates > Cheirogaleidae > Cheirogaleus > Cheirogaleus medius. The sequence continues at coordinate 4,112,760 of VBSM01002616.1, read as the reverse complement.
GAGAGCAGAGCTGTCAATGGAAATTTTGAATAGGTGGGATCAAGATTCTGAAGCATTTCTTGGAAGAACTGTAACCAGCAGATGAAATATGGCTCTACCAGTATGATCCTGAAGACAAAGCACAATCAAAGCAATGGCTACCAAGAGGTGGAAGTGGCCCAGTCAAAGCAAAAGTAGACCAGTTAAGAGCAAAGGTCATATGACAACAGTTTTTTAGGATGCTCAAGGCATTTTTTTTTGTTTGTTGACTTTCTGGAGGGCCAAAGGACAAAAACATCTGCTTATTAAGAGAGTGTTTTGAGAAATTTAGTCCAAGTTTTAGTAGAAAAATGCCTGGGAAAGTTTCACCAGAAAATTCTTTTCTACTACAACAATGATCCCACTCATTCCTTTCATCAAATGGACAATTTTACAAGAGTTTCGATGGGAAATCATTAGGCTTTCTCCTTATGGTACTGATTTGTCTCCTTCTGACTTCTTTTTGTTTCCTACTGTTAAAAAATCTTTAAAGCACACCCATTTTTCTTTAGTTAATAATGTAAAAAAGACTGCATTCACATGATTAAATTTCCAGGACACTGAGTTCTTTAGAGATGGACTAAATGACTTACCCAAGTGTCACTTAAAAAAGTGTCTTGAACCTGATGAGCTTATTATATTGAGAAATAAAGTTTATATTTTTATCTTTTAATCCATTTTCCATGAGCTTTTGAAGTCCCCTCATATATCACAAGCTAATCACATTTCCTTACTAATGAACTATTTGACAATGTTTGAAGAAATGAGGGAGAAGAAGGTGGTTACTTCAGCCAGATATACTGTCTCTAGAATACCTCATAGGCACCAGATGGGGATTCTGGAATCATACATGAAATTTTTAAAGTCTACATATAATCACATTTTTAAAAAGTCTTCTATAAAAGATGTTTGTTGAGAAACTTACTTGCCAAAAATATAGACCTAATGTGAAAATGACCATTGCCTGAAATAATGGAGTGTTCATTTGGGGATTTAGGAAAATCTGGATAACCAGAATATTTATGAACTAGAAACAATCATTTGTCCATTTACATGCGTGAGTAAGGAAGGAACCTGTCCTAAGAGGGGTGGGGGCTGGGTCTCAAAAGAGGGATTTAAGGACAATGGATTAGAGTGAAATGGAAGAGGAGGGGAGAGGAATGTAGGGCAAAGCTTGTGCCAGAACTCTAGAGAAATGAAGACTCAAATGAAAACAAATAAACAAAATAAAAAAAACTGACATCATTTTAGGTACATCTATAACCAAGGGACACACAGAAATGGAGGAAGAGAAGCAGGAGAGAAATCCCCTTCCTTTGGTACTATATAGTGCAGAGCTTCGACTTGGGGGCTCAGATAGCTAATCAGCACACACAGGTCCTCAATGATGAGACACAGGGCCTTGAACCTCAGCAGCAATCAGAGAACAGTGTCCCTGGTGCAGATTTCAATGACATCGGCATCATTCCTGGAAACCTGGACACAGCCACAGGCGGATATTACCACTGCCAACAGCTATGGCAATTTCCTAGGCACAGGAGACTCCATAGCAGGGTACCCAGAGAGTAAGGGCAGGAAACTTTACTTCTGTATATGTATGTCATGCAAAGCTAAAATAACCACTCTTACAAGAGAAAGTTGATGCCTTCTAGGAATTCCTATCAAATATCAGGATGGGAGAATCAAGGAGGGCTAGAGATTTGGTGATAGTTGATCTGTACCCCGGGGTATGGGGAGGCAGATGGCAGGGACTGCCAATAGTGTCTGTTACAATGCAAGTCTTATTACCATGCTGGTATGGCTAAGGCAATGCAGATTTCTTTTGACTTTTGGGATTCCACATACTCTAACATGCTATTCTCTTTGTCATTTTTTTAAAATGGGCTCACTATTTCTCATCATTCAGATCTCAATTTAAAATGACACTTTCTCAGTGTCTCTTTGTTACACCCTCAATTTAAATTGAATTAAATCTCCTATTCCCTAAGCTGAAATTCTTTCTAAATATGATGACTATTGTAAAGTATTCCTTGAAGTCTCAAGAAAGTTCAAGTAAATAGTTAGGATGTTGGAATAGCTTCAGAACAGAATAACAAGAGATGAGATCAATTTTTGATGGTTTTCTAATAAGCTACAAATGAAAAATTCACAGCAACATGAGAATAATATTACATAAAACCTTATCCATTGAATGTGTGAGAATAAATCCACATGTTTGTTATTAATTCATTAGGATTCTTCTAAGCATATTCTTTTTCAACTTTGTATTACCATATGATAAAAATGTAGCTGCATCATTTATTATTAATACACTCCATTAGGGTATATATAAACATCATTTCTGTTTGTGTTGCAGTTAAACTTGAGAAATACACAAGTATCTAAAAATTTATTATTTCCTTTACTCCAAAGGCAGTGATGAAGTTTCATGATTTATTACCATTGGTAGAATGATCCTTGACATAAGTAAGCAAAAATCTTAAATATGTCTTGTGTTATCAAATGCATATTATTTGATGTGCATACTTTATAGTGCTTGATTTTTGAGTACTGCTGACTGTCATGTATTTTGAAGAAGGCAATTACTAAACAACACATTTTCAAAAAAAATTTATTGAGTCCTGTATGTTCAAAATGTATTTAGCGGATTTTTTTTTTTTTTGAGACAGAGTTTTGCTCTGTTATTTAGGCTGGAGTGCCATGGCACAATCATAGCTCATTGCAACCTTGAACTTTGGGCTTACACAGTCCTCCTGCCTCAGCATCTCAAATAGATGAGACTACAGGTGTGGCACCATCATGCCTGGCTAATTTTTTAAAAAAAATCTGTAGAAACGAGATCTCATTACTTTGCCCAGACTGGTTTCAAACTCCTGGCCTCAAGTGATCCACCCACCTCAGCCTCCCAAAGTGCTGGGATTATAGGCATGAACCACCGTGCTTGACCTATTTAGCAGATTTTTAATAACAGATAATTTACTTTCCATTTCCCTTGACTACCCTGACATAGGCATACTAAAAGTGAGTTTATGTGACCCTCACAGGAATATTCAATTTTTTTAACCTTACAGTTTTCCTAGCCTTGTAAACAAATATTGACTCTTTGACTGAATTGGATCTCGCCAAGAGCCGGTTAGTACTTTAAGACAATATATATATGTGATTTGTAAATATGTGTTTTGGTTTAACATAATCAGTAATTTTTTCAGTGCTAAGGATAATCATGGAAACTAAGGAAAATGACATGTTTCTCAATAAATTTATTAGACCCCTGCTGTAAGTCTAAAAATGAATTACCAAGATGAATTACCAAAAACACACCTCTTCCATTGAGAATTTATATCATGAAGGGATTACAATAAATGCTGCATAGTCTGTGTCACACACATGAAAAAATCCAGTGTGATTAAAAAAAAATCAACTAAGTTGTATGATCTGCTAGCATACTAAAGAACGCTTTATAAAATAAAGAATAACTAATCAAGGAGTATACTCTCCTTTGCTCTTGCGTATTCTTTACTCTTCAATGTTCTCTCTTTGGATCTACGGCTTGTTTTGTTTCCCTGGCTTGGAATAGATGTTTACTTGATTCACTGAACAAATATTCATTGAGTTCCTCCTATATACCAAGCACTGTATACACTGGGCATGGAGTCCCTCACGGTCCTGTGAAAGCTGTCTTTCCTGCTCTTATCAAAGGCAAAGCCCTCCACTTGTTTTCCCGTCCCCTATTGTGTTCTTAAGATTTTATTCCTTTTTTATTTTGTGCCTCATCAGTTATTCCCTCCCTACTGGACTGTTCCCACAGGCATAAAAATATACATAAGCCACCCTGACAAGGCACAGTGGTTCATGCCTAATCTCAGCATTTTGGGAGGTTGAGGTGAGAGGATCGCTTGAGCCCAGGAGTCTGAGGTTGCAATGAGCTATGATGATGCCATTGCACTCCAGTCTGGGGGACAGAGTGAAACCCCATCTTTAAAAAAATAAGAAAATAAATATATAGAAGCCATTTTGAAAATTAAATCTTCATAAGGTTCACATCTATCTCTACTATTGTCCCTTTTCTTTGTTCTCCATCACGTGAAATATTTCCAAGCAAATCATCTACAGTTTCTGCCTCATCCTTATCTATATTTTGCTCTTCAACCACTGTCATCTGACATTGTCCCAACGATTGAAAGAAACCAGTCTAATGGCTTCCACATTGCCACACCCAGGAGACACTTGTACATCCTCATCTGATTCTCAGAAGCTGTTTGGTGCAATACTCAGTATGTCCAAGTCAATGTAAATGCTTACACTTAACACATTTACCTAATTAATCTTTACAACAAAGTCACAAAATAGGTATAATTATTATCCTCAGTTACTAATGAGGAAACTGAGGCTCAAGAGTATTAATGACTTTCCCAAGGCCACATGTCTATTAAGTCATGTACATTCTCCCCTGCCACACACACACACACACACACACACACACACAGTTGGGATTCATTAACATGGAGATCATTGTTAAATTAGTTTTAATATTAATAGTAATTTTTAAAATGAACTACTGTGGTTAGTAGAATGAGAATTGAGTAAAAACATAATATAATAAAAATATATACAATAAAATATAAAGATTTAGGTTGTGATCCTGGATCTTCCACTAATTACATGAGATAGGCAGTTACTTTAAAAAAAAAAAAAAAAGAATGTCAAATACGACTCCATCTAGATAGAGTTATATTTGACTTTTTTTTTTTTTTTTTAGAGACAAAGTCTGTTGCCCAGGCTAGAGTGCAGTGGAGTCATGATAGCTCACTGCAACCTCAAACTCCTGGCCTCAAGTGATCTTCCTACCTCAGCCTCCCAGAATGCTGAGATTACACACATGAGCCACTGCACTCAGTCTGTATCCTAAATTTGTAAAGCCCATTATTATAGTTAATTTTGCATCAACTGGCCTGGGCCACAGGGTACCCAGATATTTTGTTAAACATTATTCTGGGTGTGTCCGTGAGAGTGTTTCTGGATGAGATTGACGTTTGAATTGGAAGACTAAGTAAAGCAGATTGCTCTTCCCAATGTTGATGGGCCTCTTCCAATCTGTTGAAGGCTTTAATAGAATAAAAAGGTTGACCCTCTTTAAGAAAGAATTCACTTTCTCTGCCTATCTTCCAGCTGGGTTATGGGTTTTCTCCTGCCTTTGGATTGAGACTCAGACTGGAATTTACACCATTGTCTGTCTTGGTTTTCAGGCCTTCAGACACCAACTGAAGGTTATGTTGTGGGCTCTCATGATTTTCAGGCTCTGGACTTGGACTGAAACTATACCATTGGGCCTCCTGGGTCCCAGCTTGCTGACTACAGATGTGAGCACTTCTCAATTGCACGAGCCAATTCTTTATAATAAATCTCTTTGTCTATCTGTCCATCTACCTATCAATCTGTTTCTGTATATCCTATTGGCTCTATTTCTCTGGAGAACCCAAACTAATGCATCGATCTAATAATACTGACAATCCATAATAAATAGATTTTCCAAAGATATTACGATTGAACTCTTCTTTCTTTCATATCTTCCTTGTACTTGTAGGAAGTTTTGGCTTTCATCTTATGGATATGAGGGTAAAAACAGATGGTCTGGGGGTGTAGCAGAGTAGATTATGGCTACCAAATTGAGAGAATATTTATTGGAAACCTGTAAGAGTCAGTTTGTCTTTAGCCCACATTGCTGAACAGAATGTTTGTACAACCTAAATAATTATCACCTTCTACTTTAGCTCCCTTGTCTGACAGCAAAGAAAAAATGTTAGATTACCTGGAGTTCTCACTGAAATGAAACAAATGATAATATTAAAAGAATTATTGAATTATTTACAAAATACAAGCAGCACTGGCTTAAAAAAGCTGTTTTACAAACATAATTTGTTAAATTAATACAACTTTACAAAGAGTAATATTTTCACAGATGTCTTTTCATGACTCATAAAATATAGTCTCATTGACTCTATTAGGCAATGATGAGCAAATTATACTGTGAAGAACTGTGCTAAAGAGGTCGTATTTTGTCAGATTTTAATCAAATATAATTATGAGAATTAGGCATAAGATACAAGAGTTAAAACGGTGTTGAATATTAATGGCAATGACAGAGTAGTGAATTTGTTGTTTAGTTCCAAATGTACTATTGTACTTTTTCCAAACACTTGTTAGATGATAATTAAAAATAAGTCATGGGTACATACAAACATAATGAGTGAGATGTGCAACGTTTGGGGGATGGTCATGCTTGAAGCTCTGCCTTGAGGGGGGAGTGGGTGCATGGGCAATATAAGTAACCGTAATATTTGTACCCCCATAATATGCTGAAATAAAAAAAAATAGGTCATGTTAAAGTGATGGGATCTTAGAGATTATGTTGTCTTATCTCTATCAATTTAGAAATGCATTTTACAAAACTCAGAGAAATTAGTTTGTCATCTGGGGTCATGCAACTATTGGAAGACCTGGGCTTAGAACCTAGGTTTTCAGGTTTCTATGCTATAGTTCCTTTCTCTTTGCTTGCAACATTTATGATTAGTGTCTATACTTTGAGATATAGCTTTTCAATATATGATTCTATGAGAATATAAATAAGTAATTATTTTCAGTATTAAATAAGATTTCTTCCAATATGGTGCCTTGGAAATTGCTTATTTAACATTATAAAAGTTAGACCTGAAATGTTAATGAATGTGAATGTAACTTTTGGTCTATAAGTCAAAATTACCTACTTTAACTCATGAGAATGAATAAGTGTTTGGGTGAATTATGATTAATAGATTTGGTTTATATTACATGCCTACATAGAAGAAGAGCCTACTTTGATAAGACTAAACTGTTAATTTTATCTTCAAAACCAAAATTTAGAATGAATTTTTACCATATCTTATGAAAGTAAATTTTTGACTTGGGGTTATGTTAAGATTTTGTCACTGAAGCAGTTGCTGTCACCTCATGTGCCAAAGAGAATGGTCATGATAAATTGCTGTATTGTGCCCATAATCCATGGAGCACTCCTGTGAATTTCATCACTTCAATTCCTCTTCCTGGCCACTGGTGTCCAGGGGCCTACTCTGGTCATGAGGAGTAGCACCTGCAGATCACAGAGACAAGACTTGTGGGCAATAACTGAAAGAGGCATTCTTTGGGGTTGTCAATACCAAGTTCAGATGTCCAGAGTTGGATACTAAATCTAAATGGAAAGACCAAGAAGCAGTAGTATGTAAATTCAAGTAGATAGAGGCCAATGAATACTTCATAAACATGTGAAGGCTTGGAATTTGTGATAAGAAGATGAGTGGAAGATTTCACTGGATGGGTGCTCATCGTGGCGGCTTTCCATATAGTTCCTATGGGATTCTACTATGGGAATTCTAGGCTCAAACCAACAAGACAATAATGTCCATGATGAAATAGAATGGAATCATGCAGAAGTAAAATAAGGAAAATAAAATGCCAGAGGAAAGATTCTCTACATTTTCCTTATCACCTATCAGAAGGCAGATCAGTTTCTTTTTTTCTAAATGCAATTAGGTGATTTCTACATATTTGATGAGGAAACAGAATTGACAATCATTCTTGAGAACTATTGGCCATCCATCTTCTTGACTGCTGCTAAGGTGTGCTTGCATGTGTGCTTCCATGCGTGTGTGCATGGATGTGTATGCAGATGCACACACTTGTGCGTGCATATGTGCTCACATGCATGGCAGGCACTAGGGTGAGAGGTATAGAAGGCATGAAATATAAGGAAGCTCTCACTCTCAGGGGAGTGCAAGCCTTTGGTATTTTTTGGTTTTAGAAATTGGATCAGAATCAGACAGTCAGTTTGTATGATCCTGAGAGTGAGTGCCTTTCTTGTTTCACTCGGTCCTGGCTCTGTGTGTGTGTGATGTGTGTGTTTTAACTCCAAATTTGGGTCTTTAATTCTTATATGCTCTTTATAGTTAGGTTGGTTCGCTGCTATTTTCTTTTAGCATTTGAAGATCCCTGATGCTAGCTAAGTATATAAGAAGTAAACTTACCCAATATCCAATATCCATATGGCTCAATACAATTTAAGAAAGTTTGCCCAAGGCCACACAAGAAGTTAACGACAGAAATGGAATTAGAATCAGTCTGGTTCCTGCTTCCTGGCTTCCACCACACCACACACTGCCTTCACATGCCAAGACAGAGTGCTGACAGCCCTGATGAACGTGTGAACATGCTGCAAACCATGGGTCACTGCACTAGTGTTTGTAAAAACTCAAGTTTCAAGATTATCATTGCTACAAAAAGAAAGCATTTTTTTTCCAGATTGTTAATTGTCAAAATTTGAAAAAATAGTATAAAGAAAAAAATAAAGATTATATCCATATCCACATATTCACTAAAAGATCGCAATTAATATTTTATGTATCTCTCACAGGCTTATTTTGTCACACACAAACAAGGTATCATATATTCTTCTTATCTTTAATTTTTTTTACAGAAATAGGCTTATACTCTCTGTGATGTTATCCTTTTGTTTTCAATTAATATATAATGTCACTTTAAGCAAAAAGTATATTGTAAAAATATTTTAAAATTCACTTAATTAATCCTTATTGATGGACAATTATTCTGTTTCCATTTTCTCTTGTATTATTCTTTTTGCACTTTTGGTATTATTCCTAGAGTTTATAGAATTAAAATTACTGGGTTAAAATCTATGACTTTTGGTGAACTTTTGATAAATTTGCTAAGTTTCCTTTCATGGAGGCCATAAAATATGAATTTCCACCAGCAGCTTATTAGTGTGGAACTGGCTGCCTTTTAATGGGGTAACGATTTCCTGTGTTTGAGATAAGCCCATTTGTTTATACTGCCACCCTGTGTCAACTGTTGCTTTGCTTCCTAGAGCCACGAAATACTAAAATCAATCAGTTTGATCATTCATGTATTTGTTCTTTAAATAGTAAGCGTTAACTATGATAGGCTAAGATACAAATGTGAGTAAGATAAAGTCTTCTCCCTCAAATACATTATCTAAATTTGATAAACAGCATCAACTAATCTGAGACACTGGCTTAAAGAATTTACAGGGGTTATGTAATTTAATCCTCACAACAATCAAATGTAATGGATAACGTTATTGTTCCCATCACACAGATGAGGAAACTGAGGTGCATTGCCCAACATCACAAAACTTGTAAGTGGTAGAGTTGAGATTTAAACTGTGGTAGTTTGACTTCAGAAACTATGCTCTTAACCATAAGACTGCACTTTCTAAAATATATAAATCAATAGTTCTACTATGTAAAAAATGTAGTAAGATAGTGTGTGTGGGCCCTGGCCAGAAACAGAATGTGGAATATAATTATGCTAAAGCAAAAAGTTCTTTATATGCTAATATATAGACTCTGAAGTTCTGATATAGTCTCTCCCCTGGCCAATTGGTATAAAAGGCATTGAACCTGTAGCTCTGACCTCCTTATATCTGGTGGATTTCTTACCTTTACAGGCCTGAGTTGACCAAATGACTACAGATGTGTCTTTAGAAGGGATTAGGGAGACAACGTGGCACTATATCCACCCACTTGCATCCTAATCCAGTGTACATCAGCTGCCTGTTTGAGAGGTATCTGAAAATGAAAGCACATTTGAACTGGGTCCGAGTCATCATTCTTGCCAGTATTTGAATCCAGACTAGGAGTTTGGATCTGTTCCAGCTCATTCTTTCCAACAAAGGACAATAGTAGTTAAAATTTTATGGTAGTTCAAAAGAGAGTGATCAAAGGCAGTTAAGTGACCAGGGATGATTCCCTACAAAGGTGGCATTTGGGACGGGCCCCAAATGATGAGTAAAACTTCAGTTGAGAAAAGGATGGGGAGAACATTTTAGCAGAATCCATAGCAGGAGATATTGTGTGAATACAGAAAGGAGAGTGCTGTTTTGGAGGTAGTGTTGGTGGTTAATAAATCCAGATTGACCAAAGATATTGGCATATATATGGGATATAATGGTAGGAAAAAATGAACAAGTAATGCAGGTTAGGTCTAAATTGTCAAGAACCTTGATTGCCAGGCTATGGAGTTTGATTTTGATTTTGTAAGTTGTAGGAAACCACAGAAACTATTTGACAAAGCAATAAAGGTTCTCTATAAATGAATCTCAAAATCCTTTTGTAAATCTTCAGTGCATAACTTCTTATCAGCACATTTATATATTCTCTTACATTCAGACGTCCTATACTACCATTTGCTCATTTCTCAAACACGATGTTATTTTATACTCCCATGCCTTTCTGTTGCTTATTCTGTTCTAAAATGTAGCTCCTGACTCCTTTATTAAATCTTAGTTACCCTAAAACTCCAACCTAAGTGCCACTTCCACAGTATCCTTACCCCAAATCAGAAATTGCTCTTTTTCTCTCCTACAGCTGATTTTTTTCTTCTTTTCCCTTGCAACTTCTCACTAGAGGGGCTGAAAAAACGATATACTCATTTCTGCAGCCTTCTTTACAAGTAGTTATGATCACATGGCACAGTTCTGACTTGTCTGCAGGGCACTGAATAGGGAAGCTTATGCTTCCTTATAAAAAATACAGGTATTAGAAGGGGAGCTCTTTGTCTCTTCCTTCTTCCTTCCTTGAACGCTGGTATGATACTCAGAGATGTGGAAGCTATTTCACAACCATGAGGTGGAAAGCACAAGGCCAGAAAGCAAATGCTAAAGATGGAGAAGTGAAAGGATGGGACCTTGTTGAACTACTGCATCTAATCAGGACTCATCTACAGACTTACTGTATGTGAGAGATTAAAATTATGTATTTATAATCTTAGTTGAGTTTTCTGTTTCTTGTTGCTGAATGCATTCCTAATGAATGTAAGGTATCTGCTCATTTTTTTCTTGTTATTTTTATTGTCATTAACTGTAGTTGTCATGTTGTATAATAGATCTCATGAACTTATTCCTCCTATCTAACTGGAATTTTATATCCTTTGACCAACATCTGCCTGCCTTCCCACCACCAGATACAATCTACTTGTCTATTTTTACCACTAGATTATACATTTTGGCTCAATGTACTTTAAATTCCTTGATGGAAAATTTCAAATATCTTCACCTTTGCATTTATTTTTTATTGCCCAACTTTTAGTATAGATCCTCAATAAATGCTATGTTGATTGAATATGGTTTCACTTATCAATATGATCAGTGCAAGTAAGAGTGAATGGGAGAATCTAAACATTACAGCTAAGTAAACACTACTTAAAGTTATACTTTTTAAGAAGATATTCTGTGAAGCTTTTTTTTTTTTTTTTTTAGATTTTACATTTGTTAACATATTATTGAATCGTGGACAAAGCTGAACTCAGAATGTTACTGAGCCAATTTCCAGCTTAGTTAGATGAACTTTGAAATGAAAAGCATATTAGTAATTTGTTTTTGTAAGAGATCACACAGGGAAAGGATAAACGACCATCAGCAGTCATATAAATACAGCTGGACTTTCCCAGTGATGTCAGCATGTTTCACTGTTTATCATTGCTCGTTTGGACTATTCCCCTATAAGTCCACCCAGGTAAGCATCTGCTAGGTTTGTTATACCCTAAAGATCCACCCTGAAGTTATTTTTAGTAGTTCTGCCCCAATATAAACAATTGCTGAAGTTGAATGTGATGACTCAAAACACATACAGTCCCTAGAATTTGCTGCGCAGAAAGAAGTCGGTTATCAAAAGTCCAGTGTGGAACCGCCCAGTATGCTTCCTAACATTGAGAAATACTATTAAAAACATGTAGTCTTTAAGAATATAGACATAATATCATTATTTTCACAGAGATCTTTTCTCTCATTTTCTAGGTATGTGCAAAAATTACTGGTAAAAGTTCAGTATACATTAGCATACTGAAAATGACCGTTTAACTTTTTAACAATTACTTGTCATCAGTTTTAAAAGACCATTTTCTTGAATATTGAATTAATGCAACAATACTGCTCTTATGTATAATGAATATGAAAATCATACCAAAAATTTAAGTTGCCTGGAAATGCTTGCTGAGAAAACATTTCTCTGATAAATGTATTTGGAAGTTAAGTAGTTTCTCAACTAGAATAAGAATGCCCTGGTGAGAAATGTACCTAGTATTTTAAATGACAATGGAAATCTCAGTGCCATGCATATTTCTTTTTCTTTAACAAAATAGCATAATTATGTGTCTATCTTTCTCAGAAAGACAATAGCTCTCTGATCCAATTAGCTTTAAGACCTTATGTGTAAGAAAAGCAAACCTAATTGAAATGCGCTATGGCAATTCCACAACTGCACATCTTGTCAGCATTAACTAAGGTTTGCTTTAACTGATTATTCTACCAAAGGATAATGCATATTAGTTAATGTGCAGTGAATCATCTAACAAAAAGTCAGTGTGCCCTCAGGTATCATTGTGATTTCTCAGTGACAGTGAGGACAGTGGGATGTAGATTCACGGTAATAAAGTGAAAAGAGTATTTTCTGCATAAATGTTAGATGCTTGCATTTGATGGACACCACTACAGCTTCTCAACCAATGCAAAATTGGCAACGAGAGGCACTGTTCTGAAATAATAATTTCATGGGACATTATTATGAACTGACAGGTGCCTACAAAATATGACATTCTCATCTCCATTTTATGTGGATTTTATGTCAGAAGTTCAGTAAATATCCTCCCAGATGTGAAATTCTTCAGGCAGTTTTAAAAGCAAAACTGCGACAGACATGATATTCATTGTCTGGATGATTAAATAAGTTACAGTATGCATTTTAGAGTCTACTTCTGTGATTTTTTTTTTTTTTTTTGAGAAAAAAACTGCCTGCAAAATGTTCAAAAGCAAAAACTGTAGCTGTTAAAATAAGTGCTTCTAACTGAACACCACCATTAGGTAGAGGCTGGTCTTCATGCAGAACACAGCAAAAATCTTAGACTACCAACCCAGGCAATTCGGGTCTCCAGGCCACTTTCATTATATATTGCCAGATACCTGAAACAAATGTAGGTTGTGCTGGGTATTTATGATTATTAGTATTAATACCAGCATTTATGGAACTCTTTGCACGTACTAGTTCACTGAAATTCTCCCAACACCCCCATGCAGTCGGTTCCATTACCATGTCCACTGTGCCAATGAAGAAGCTAAAGATAAGATAGACAGGTCAGTGACTTGCCCAAGGTCAAAAACTGTGAGCAGGGGGCATAAGGCCCAACTCCACTACTAGAGCATTATTTATTATATCCTCCTGTAAAGACTTTACCAGATTCTAAAGCAGCAAATAAAGCAAAATTCTAGTGATTTCATGTAGCATTGACTGATATTTATAAGATTTTCGTTTGTTTATGTTATTATCTTATTTTAGTGTTTTGTCTTACTTTACTTCATTCAAGACCTCCTTACAAGATACATTGCTCAATTGATACGGATTATCAAAGTGATCTCTTTGTCTTTCTGCTATGTTTTGAGGGCAATTTAAAATTTTGCTTTTTTCTCCACCAGTTGACCTTTATTGGTCACTTTTCTTCTATTCTTCTCCCCAATTAGAGAAGCCACAACATCACAGAGGTGTTAGATTAGAAGAGTTAGACCACAGTTCTGTAAGATGTTGTTCTAAATGCCAATATAATTGCACAAGAGGCACTGGCAGTAGAGTGGGTAGAGGAAGCACCTCAGTAATGCATGAAGTATTATCCTGGGCACCCACGTGACACCCACAAGGGCAAGCTTCCTAAATGCAGCAAATGTAAATTGTTCCAGAACATGAGAGCTTTCATGAAACATTAACACTGATTTACTATCCCAGGTGGACTACTTGTGAAAGTGCTTTAGAGAGGGGAGAAAGATAAAATATGCCCACTCCATTGAATTCCTCAAGGAATAGGTTTATTTTCTGCCATGTGATCACCTCTAATAATATTGCAGCACTTTTAGAAAGAATGGATATGATTTCCCTTACCCACATTTCCCATCTGAGAAGCTGCAATAACAATTAACTATTAATGACAAGAAGAAAATAAGCTTTCTTTTCCCTTGGCAATCTGTCACACTGAACTCAGTTGGTAGCTTGAGAAGCAGTTCGATGTGTTTATCTGTCAAAGGGATATTATCTTAGAGGTAAGAAAAGCACACTCTTCAGAAAAGTGCCTTCCTATGGATAAACTAGAGCTAAATAATTTTTACATTATTATTGCAGATACATTTCCATTTTCATAAATCATAGACAGATTAAAAATTTCACTGAATAGAGTTAGCAATAGGAAAATTATACTCCCTGCTTTCTGGAGCTATAAAATCAACCCCCAGTTTAATTGCTTGATTATTTAAATATTCCTCTTTCTGAAAATCAGTGTTTGGGTGTCAAATTAATTTTAAGTTTTAGAATCTGAGGGAAAGAATTTTGGTATATTTTTTGACATAATTTGCTGCACTTTGGACTGTCTCAAAATCAGGTTTAGAAGCCATTGCTTTCTCCAAGATCTCTTTTGCTATAATATGTGATAGCTTAACTTTTTAATATATGCAGCAGGAAATAAGCTTTTCATTATTTTGCCCAAGCATGTAAATTCATTATCGAGTTCATGGACATTGGCTAATAAGATACTACATCTTTGACTCAATTTCCTTTAAAATGTTGATATTTAATGTACAAAAAAGAAATCTTAGAATTAAGTGAAGACTCTACCCTCTTGGTAAATCCTTCTGGAAGATAAGGGGTAATTTTGGTGTTGTCCCATCACAGGTCCTCTGGGAAATCTTCTGAAAACTCTATTTGTCTCAAGGTGGACATTTTATCTTTTGACAAAATGCAACTTAAACCTGTTAGAAACTTTCCTAATCAAAACCCATTTCTCATCTCCTTTGAACTTAACTCGTCACTTTTTAAAATCTCATGGATATTGTGTTTCTCGAAATGTGAGAAGTTAGGAATTCCACTCTCAGGCATCATAGAGTAATAGGAACTGATTTACTCTCCTGCCTTACACAGACCAAATATATGAAATAATGGTTTTCAGACACTGGACAACAGGCACAGCAGGACAATGATCCTCGAGAGGAGGAACCAAGTGAGCTGAGCTTCACCAGTACTCCAGCTGCCTGCCTGGAGAGAGGGAGAACCAGCACGGAGCCCAGGCATCTCCCTAAGTTCAGAATTCAAGGAGGCCCAGGAGGCTGGAATTCTCAGGGTAGAGTGCCAGAGAGCAGAGTGCTGTATGGAAAGGAGAGAACTGTACAGAGAGAGAGATTGCTCCAGAATGTTTCCTTTAACTCTTTAGCTGACTCTTAATCAGTATAAGGATTAGGGATAGGAGGAAACTTCCTGAAGCAGGGGAAAAATCCAAGAAAGGAACATGTGGAACAGTACTCAGAGCTCACACAGGACTGGGACTAGTCCCTGTTTCCACCAGTTGGAGTATCAAAACCTAATAATGCACAAAAGACTGGATAGAGTATTCAGAATGGTATTGCCTCAGTAGTTAGGCAAAATTAGCTCTAGATCAGTGTCCATAAATTTTTCCTATAAAGGCTCATCTAGAATATGCTTTAGGTGTTATGGGCCAAGAGGCAAAAATACAAATATATTTTGTAGATACTTACATAACAAGAGAGAAAACTCTCTCATTGCTACCGATTCGACCCAGAGTGGTGTGCCATCCCTTGGTGGGCATGGCGTTGTGACTAATGGTGGGCATGCGTGGTGGGCATGCGTTGTGACTAATTATCATCTGAGCTGGAGATGTTCTTGGGATGAAAGCAACCAGCCTGAGGGGGAAGGGCATACCTAACACATAGGAGGGGAAGAGCAGCCGCCTTGGTCAGTTTTGCTGTCTGTCCAGTGACACTTAGACCCTGATGCACCCTTCTCTCCTCCCAGAGAGTCTGGCTATCTTAATAGGACAGCTTGTTATCCTATTAAGTGGAGTTGACTTGCTACGTTACTATCTCCCAGACTGAAACTTCTACTGCTAGGGATGAATAACAGTGAAGGATGGCTGCTGGCAGGTGACAGGCTCTTGGAGTGGAGGGAGATGGCCTTTTTCTCTGTGGCTTATAGTGCTTGAGTGGTGACCTCAAGACATGAAAACAAACAGGAAGCTGGATTTAACCTTCAGGCTATAGTTTGATAACCCTTGCTTTAGATGAAATGTTGCTCCGGTTCCACCTAACAAAGTTGAATACAAGTCTCAAAATAATCAAACTGGTTTTAAGTAATTTAACTATTTGGAAACTTAACAAAATAATTTAACAAAACTCAAAATATTTAAAAGCATAAAAAATATCCAGCACCCAAAAAGGTAAAATTCCCAATGTCTGAAATCCAATAAAAATTGCCATGCTTGCAAAGAATTAGGCAAAGACAGCCTATAATACAGAGAAAAAATTTTAAAAAGTAAAATACAGACCCAGAAATGATACAGATGATAGAATTAGTAGACAAAGGCACTGAAACAGTTTATATAACTATACTGCATATGCTCAACAAGGTAGGGGACAGTATGAATATTCTAAAGAGAGATAAGGAAGGTATAAAAAAGACCCAAGTGTCATTTCTATAGATAAAAATTACAATGTCTAGGATCAAAAATACAGTGGATGATATTAATAGCTTAGACACTATAGAAGATAGGATTAGTGACCTTGAAGACCTAGCAATAGAAACTATACAAAATGAAACATATAGAGAAAAAAGATTGAGAAAGAAAATGAAAAGAGCCTCAGCTATAGGATAACTTCAAGTAGCCTAATCAATTAAGATCCCTGAAGTGAGGGGGGGTCATAAAAATATTTAAAGAAATAATTGATGAAAAATTTCCAAATTCAACAAAAATCTTATAACCACACATGCAAGAAGTTTAATGAGCCTAATATAGAAAAAGTGTGAAGAAAACTGTAATATTTAATACAGCACTTAATGTAAAAAATGGTTTAAAATGTCAGAAGTTAGACTGTCAGAACTGAATTTACCACTAACATAAGAAGCTTGAGGGAAATACAAATGTGTGAAACTCCTTGGGGTGGGAGACTGTTTTAACATCATGAAAATAGAGACATTAAAGAGAATATAGAACTTCAAGTAGCTTGTATGTGTTCAGCATTTCAAGTTGTTACTTCTGACTAAAATGATCTGTATTGAAGCTGGAAAATGATATAAAGTCTCATTCATTCATTAATCTATAAATATTCATTCAACAAACATTTAAGCTTTTATTTCTGCAAAAGCACATCAGGACACAAAAAAATGAGGAACACTGACCCTGACCTCAGGCATCTAATGATCTAGTTACCTTTCAGTGCCATGGCTACAACAATTTTACAATTGTTTGACAGACACATTTATAGATTTTAGCTGTTTTTTCTCATTTCCTTATCACATATTGTATTGAACATGCAATTACAACTTATTTAAAAGAAATGCTCTTTCCTGAGTTATTTATATCTTCTTAATGTGTGAAATTATTCTCTAGGAGGACTGGGTGGGTGGTATTGCTTATGGTAAAAAATAGTTTTCCGTTTAGTCACCTCTTTAATTCATCATTCTTTATCTTTAGCACAAATGTTTCCTGAAGCTTCTTATCTAAAACTTCATGACAAGTAAAAATATGTAATAGTAATGCAGCAGTGCACAAATATTTACAAAAAATATGAAATGAATGAACACACCCCAAGAAAAATGATCTTGACATAGGAACATATGCAAATACAGAAATGAAAGCACATTCCTCAAGAAAAATGACCTTTAAATAGGTCTATATACTATAATAGTTACCATAATAAAAAGTAGCCTGGAATAGATAATAAAGCATAAAATAGTTCAGTCTTAAAGATAAGTATGCTTTCTGTTTCTTGTCCTAGACACTGAGGTGAGGTCCCCTTTCCACTCTGCTCCAGGGGGCCTAGGTAACTCTGCTGTAGCCTCTGTTGCCCTGTGACCTGCAGGTACTGGGAGATGCATAGGAAGGACACTGGGACACCATGAAAGCTGAGAAGTGGTGAATAAACAGCCCTGAGCAGTGTGTGCTTCCTTTTGATTTCATCTACCTTCTGGACCCTGAGGCCCTTCTGCCTACAGGTGTGGTGGTAGCAGATGAAGGGGTTGTGCCCTTGCCTTGAAAATCATATCCTCAAGATGCAGCTGTGATTTGTCCAGATAATCTCCCTTGAGAAGCCATCCTAGAGAAGGAGGAGGAAGAGGAATAAATGGCTGGTTCTCAGGATTAAAAAATGCACATTTAAAGAGGATGGGACAAGATGGTGGACCAGAGACACCAGCTGCCAGACCATCTCAGAAAGAAGGAAAAGTTTTAGATGAAAAAGAAAAGAACAAAACAAACAAACAAACAAGCAAACATAGACTGGGTGTAATTCTGAGGGGAAAGTGCCAGAACTTATCAGAGATTCCAGGGGAAGAAGTTGCACAGCAGAACAAGAAGGAGCAAGATATCAGCAGAGATCAACCTTCAAGAGGCTTGGAGTCCAGTGAGAAAGCTCGATGGAGGGGTTTGTTTCTCCCTCCCCAACATCTCTGGCAGTCAGTGGGCTCCAGGGCTTCTGGAGAGCCCTTCTACCCTCACAAGCTCCAAAGCTGCTGCTGCCAGTGAACTGGGAGATTCTTAAGGACAAAGCATCAGACTGCCAGTGCCCTTGGGGTCACTTCCCATCACCACCGACCTGTGCAGAGACAGCAGGTGCCATATTGCTTCTCCACCTACTGTGCACCTTTGTCCTCCCCAGAGGGCTTCAGACCCTCAGTTTTCATCGTGCTCATTCCCACACAAACATTTCCCAACTCTGGCCTAGACTGTGGGAGCCACAGGGGGCTGGTGGGTCCTAGGGGATCTGTGTGACCCCAGAGCCTAGATATTCCAGGTGGGCTGCCTTCTGAAGAAAGGGGTAGAGACAACCAGAGTGCTAGCTTTCTTCCATTCAGACTCTGTTTTTCCCTTTCCCCTCTCCACCCCTGGCTGCCAAGACAGACGGTTGAGCTGGACTCTCAGGAGCTTTTGCTTTCCCTTTGTTAGTGTATCCACCACACTGGGGATTCCACTGAGAGTGGGGCTTAAACCTTTCCCCCTAAAGACCCACAGTGGACTAAGGGGTGCTCAGACTGTGAGCTCCCTGCTCGCTGGCCCTCCCCAGTGCTGCTCTCCTGGCTGCTCCATCAGAGCAGGGCACACCCTGAAGCAGAAGGACATTAAACATCTTTGAGCACCACATAGTCAACTCAGGACCAGTATGCTTCTCCCTGGCAAGGTCAGGGATTGATCTTTGGGAATCCAGGGACAGGCCTGTAGAACAGATCCTGTACACTCCAAATTTGATTGTGTTGCTCGTGGGCACAAACGGGAGATTTGTGAACTAACCTCAGGAGGTGAGGGAGCCCACATGGGCAGAACTGAAAAGAGAGTGCAGCATGGGTCCCAGCTGAAGTGCACTTGTGGGAGAGCTCAGCTAGTTTGAGCTCCTGCTTGCTGGCAGATGCTGTAGGTAAACCATGGAGAAGGAGAGTGGGGGTAGAAGAGTGAAACTTATTCCTGAAAGCCAGATTGTGAATCTCAGATGGCCTCTCATCCACAAGCAGATTTTCTGGTGAGGTGGGGCTACTCCAGCCCCTCTCTGGTAGCCTGGGAATGGACCTTTGACACCCTGGTGAGATAGCTACCTTACAGGCTTTTGTGGAGCCTGAGGGCAGGCTTGTCTGCCCCAACCCCACCTAACCTCACTCCTCCACCTTCCTCTGCTCTGGTAGAGAATAAGGACTCACCTGGAAGTTTCAGGGCCTCACCCACCACCTGGGGCATGTAAGTGCTTCTCCTAAGGGTCTAGAGCCAGTCACAGGTACCTAAAACACAGCATCAGCCTGTTACTTCTGATAAGTGCCACCTAGTGACAAGGAGGTCAATTTTCACAGCCCCTTATAGTATTTACTGACTCAATCATATAGGGTGTGGTTGATTCTTACCCACAAGTACCACCTACAGTCTCAGAGATTAAACTGAGCATGCCAGTATAATTCACACTGTTAAGAAGACCACAGGTCTGGGGAAAGAGAAAGGATTTCAAAGACCTCCATCCTTCCTCATTAAAGAAAGACAGGAAATCTGCCCATACACATAGCTTACCACTGCTACATCCTATAAACAACCAGCAACTGAGAAAACCACCAAACTAAGGGTATTTATCACCAAAGCATCCATCCAGAACCTAGATTGCCATCAAAGCACCCACAAACAAAGCCTAATGTTCTTACCCAACATATGCTGCAGACACAACCTTATGAGTGAGGGGGGAATAAGAAGCCCCATCTAAACAAAAGCAAATCCAAAAATAAAAAGTGACAGCTACTCCAGATGAGAAGGAATCAGTGAAAGAACTCTGGAAGTATGAAAAAGCATAGCAAAAGGACACTCCCAAAGGGAAGACCAAATCCCTAGCAACAGATACCGATGAAAATGAAGATATTGAAATGACAGCTAAAAAATTCCAAACATGGATTGTAAGGAAGCTCAATGAAATCAAAGAGAAAATGGAAAACCAACTCAAAGAAACCAGAAAAATAATTCAGAAAATAAATGAAAAATTCCCTAAAGAGATTGACATATTAAAAAAAAATAGAAATGGAAATGAAAAATCCATTTCAGGAAATACAAAACACAGTGGAAAGTTTTAGGAATAGACTAGACCAGGCAGAAAAAAAAATATCAGAGCTTGAAGAAAACTCTTTTGAATTAACTCGGTCAGTCAAAAATAGTGGAAGAGAATTAAGAAGAATGAACAAAGCCCATAAGAAAGGTGGGATTACATAAAATGGATAAATATAAGAATCATAATCATTCCTGAGGGTGAAGAAGAAAATGCACAAAGGCTGGAAAACCTATTTGAGGTAATAATTGAGGAAAAATTTCCTGGTCTTGCTAGAGATTTAGACATCCAGGTACAAGAAGCTCAACAAACACCTGGGAGATTCATTGCAGAGAGGCAATAACCAGACTGGTCAAAGTCAACAAGAAGGAGGAACTCCTGTAAGCCATGAGGTGAAAACATCAAGTAAGTTATAAAGGAAAACACATCAGGTAACTGCATACTTCTCAACTGAGACATTATAAGCCAGAAAGGATTGGGGCCCCAATTTCAGTCTTCTTAAACAGAAAAACTGCCAGCCTAGAATTGTGTATCCTGCAAAACCAAGTTTCATATATGAAAGAAAAATAAATACTTTTCCAGATAGGCAAACACTGAGGGAATTTGTCAAAATCAGACCTGCCCTGCCAGAAATACTCAGAACTGCATTATGCATGGGTCAGTATGATAGACACTGACTAGTGTAAAACCACATAAAAGCTAAAGCTCAGAGCTCATGTAAAGCAATAGCACAAGAGGTATAACAAAGTAATAAGGTACTATCCAATAGGATGAACAGAACAGCATCTCACATGTAAATTCTATTAATCAAAGTAAATGGTCTGAATGTCCTGCTCAAGAGACACAGACTGGCTGACTGGCTGAAAAAATACAACCCCTGTATTTACTGTCTCCAGGAAACACATCTAAACTACAAGGACTCATACAGACTCAAGGTGAAGGGATGGAAAAAAATATCCCATACAAATGGAAACCAATAGAAAGCAAGTGTAGCCATTCTTATATCAGTTAAAGTTCACTTTAAATCAACAATAGTAAAGAAAGACAAAGATGGTCATTATATAATGGTAAAGGGAGCAATTCAATAAGAAGATATAATGATTCTAAATATTTATTCACCTAACACAGGAGCACCCAGATTCAAAAAGCAAACTCTACTAGATCTAAGCAAAAAAATAATCAGCAGCATCATAACTGCCAGGGACTTTAATACCCCACTGACAGAATTGGACAGATCATTCATGCAGAAAATAAATAAAGAAACACTGGGCTTACATGGGACTCTAGAACAAATGGGCCTAACAGACATTACAGAATATTTTACCCTCGAACTACTAAATATACATTCCTCTCACTACCATATGGAACATTCTCCAAAATAGATCATTTCTTAGGCCACAAAACATTAAAAAGTGGGCTTTCCCACTTTTTAGACATGAATAGAAGCTTTTCAAAAGAAGATAGACAAATGGCCAATAAACATATGAAAAAATGCTCAACATCACTAATCATTAGGGAAATGAAAATTAAAACCACAATGAGATATCACCTTACCCCAGTTAGAATGGCTTTTATTAAAAAGTCCAAAGACAATAGATGCTGGCATGGATGCAGAAAGAAAGGAATGCTTATACACTATTGGTGGGACTGCAAATTAGTACAACCTCTATGGAGACCAGTATGGAGATTCCTCAAGGAACTAGAAGTAGACCTACCATTTGATTCAGCTATCCCACTACTGGGTATTACCACAGGAAAATAGGTCATTTTATCAAAAAGACACCTGTATGTGAATGTTTATTGGAGCACAATTCACAATTGCAAAGATGTGAAACCAACTCAAATGCCCAACAATACATGAGTGGATTAACAAAATATGATATATGTATACTATGGAATACTATGCAGCCATTAAGAATGATGAATTAAGGCCTTTTGCAAAAATTTGTGTGGAACTGGAGAATGTAATCCTAAGTAAAGTATCTATAGAATGGAAAAATAAACACCATATGTACTTGCTATTGAATTGGAACTAACTGATAAGCACACATGTGCACAGAGGGAAATAAAACTCAGTGGAAATCAAGCAAGGGTGAGGGGGGAGAAAGGGCTGGGCAAAAACCTACCTAATGGGTACAATGAATACTGTCTGGGTGACGGGCACACTTACAACCCTGACTCAAATACAATAAATTTGGTGCATGTAACCAAAAACATTTGTACCCCCATAATAGTTTGATATAAATTTTAGAAAAGATAAGTATTAACCCAAGAAAGTATGATACAAGAACCTTATGGAGTATACAAGATAATTCATTGAAGTAAAGAAAAAAAAATTAGAAATTTTATTTATATTTATTTCTTTTGGTTCTTTAGAATTTTCTTTTTGGTAAGTTTTATAATGAACATAAAATACCAGTGTACTTATATATACCTATAAATAAAGCAGCACACACATTAGAGTTGTAATTTTCTTTTTTTGAGACAGAGTCTCACTGTGTTGCCTTGGCTAGAGTGCTATGGCATCAGCCTAGCTCACAGCAACCTCAAACTCCTGGGCACAAGCGATCCTCCTGCCTCAGCCTCCTGAGTAGCTGGGACTACAGGCATGCGCCACCATGCCCAGCTAATTTTTTCTATTTTTGGTAAAGACGGGGTCTCACTCTTGCTCAGGCTGGTCGAACTCCTGAACTCAAATGATCCGCCTGCCTCAGTCTCCCAGAGTGCTAGGATTACAGGCATGAGCTACCATGCCTGGCCTCGAGTTGTAATATTTTTAAAAACTTATAGGGTGTATGACAAAATCATTTGGAAACCACAGATCAGATCTAGTCAAATTATTTTGAAACATTAGAAACAGAGCCTCCCTTTTTAAAATTAATACACAAAATCTTATGTAAACCCCAAAATAATACAAGAGCAATATTTATTTTAAAAATATTTAAAAATAAAAACCATTTATTTTCCGACTTCCAATTTATATTTGATGTTAACAAAATCAATCAAGAAAGTGATGAAGATGATTTGATTTTAAGTGAAGGATTATGGATAGCTGTAGTATTTTATCAGCCTCAGCTTCTGGATTTATTTCTATGAATTCTGCAATATTCATAGATGAGTAGCTATAAATGATCACAACTTATTAACTGGTTGTCTCATCCAAACAGTGCTATGATAAATCCTCAATACTACCGGCACTGCTAAATGGTTAGGTGAACAAATGAATGAATTTTGTGATGCTTTTTAATTTAATAGAGGTAGCAAGAGACACTTTAAGGTTTATTAAAAAATGCTTCCAGCAAGCAGCACATATGTGTTTGTAGCTGAAATGTGTCCAAATTTAGCTTATGTAATTGTTTTAAAAAATAGTTTAAAATTTATTTAAAGAGCTTAAAATATATGAAAAGTGAACTAAAAATCAAATATTTGAAAACTCTCTGTTCTAGTTTTCCCAGGAGAACAATAAAAAACTGCCAGTCTGGAGATATTTTTTCTTTTTCTTTCTTCCTTCTTTCCTTCCTATTTTCCTTCCTTCCACTCTCTATTTTTTTTTTTTTGCTATAAGAGATAGTAGAGAGATAACTGGCATTGGATAAGGTCTGAATATTAGGTAATAGTATTGTATTAATGATATTTTCCTGATTTTAAAAATTGTTTTATGATTATGAAAGCGAATGATCTTGTTCTTAGGAACCATATATACTGAACTATTTAGAGGCAAAGAGTCATAATGTCTGAAATGTATTTTCAAATGACTCAAAAATATATACTGAATTATTTAGAGGCAAAGAGTCATAATGTCTGAAATACATTTTCAAATGACTCAAAAATTTTTAAATATATTTAAAATCAGTATCTACAACTTAATCCGTGATAATTATCTGATCAACAGTTAACCATTAGGCACCACTCTATTAATTTGGTCCACAGTGGTGTTCAATAGGCTGAGAAGAGACTGAGAATGATTCCAAAGGAAATGCCAGTTCAAAATGACCATTTCAAAGAAGACCAGGCTGTCATTCAGACAATGCTATCTATACCCCCTAAGAAAGAAGATGTGCATATTTCAAGAGATGTATTTATCAATAAAAGGTATATTTGATACAGACACACATAAGTGTTTAGATTAATGTGTCACTCACTTTGATCCAAACCACTTATAGCTCTCTGAAATTATCAGTTTTTTTTAGTTTATGTCTTTATTACCTTTCTCCTCTCCACTAGAATATGAATTTGTGAGAGAGAACACACACATGAACACACACACACAGATATGTGTCTTTATCTCTATTTTCTATGGATGTATCTATCTATCATCTATCTATGATCTAGTTATCAAGAAAGAGAGAGGAGAAGGAGAGGGAGGGGCAGCTGATAGCACCAATGTACCAGATCATTAAATATGAAATGTCCAATTTTGAATCAAAATTGTAGTTTATTATCTCTCAAACAAGAAGCAGTACAGTTTTGCCATCTTAATAGCAGCTTATTTATGCCAGCAGCAAAGAAGCCTGGAGGGCAAGTGGCAATGAAATCACCAAAGGCATTTTCTACAGCTTATTGAGAATCGAATATTTTTTCTTGCAAGAAGTGGTCCAAAGCCTGGAGGAAGTGGTAGTCAGTTGGTACAAGATCTGCTTAATAGTGTGGATGACAGAGTTTCCAAGTCCAGCCTCTGTAGTTTGAGCAGCATTGTTTGTGCAGCATGTGGTTGAGGGATGTCTTGCAAGAGGATTGGCCTATGTCTATTGACCAGTTTTGCATGCTTAATCACAAGCATCCTCATCATTTTGTCCAATTGGTTGCAGTAGACATCTGCTATAGTTGATTGACCAGGTTTCATGAAGTTGTAGTGGATAATATCAGCGCTAGACCACCAAACAGACACAATTACCGTTTTTTTTTTTTGATGAATGTTTGGTTTTGGACTATGTTTTAGCATTTCATCTTTATCCAACTATTGTGCCCAATGCTTGCAATTGTCAAAAAGAATCCATTTTTCATCACACGTAACAATAGAGTGTGGAAATGATTCACCTTTATGACGTGACAGCAAAGAAAGGCAAGCTTCGAGACGATTTCTCTTCTAACTCTCATTTAATTCATGCAGAACCCATCTATCCAGCTTCTTTACCTTACCAATTTGTTTCAAATGTTCCAATATTGTTGGAATAGCAATGTCAAACCTTGTTGCTAATTCACATGTAGGTTGAGATGGATTTGCTTCCACTACAGGTTTCAACTCATCATTATCCGTCTTGGTCTCAGGTTGCCCCCTTGGGTCATTTTCAAGATTAAAATCACCAGAATAGAACTTCTCAAACCATTGATGTACTGTGCATTCATTAGCCACATATTTCCCAAACACTTCGTTGATATTTTGATCTGTCTGCACTGCATTGGAATCAACAGAATACAGAGATGCAGAAAGGGGAGTATGGCCTAGAATGCATATTACCTCTTTATGCTCTTTAAGGTTATACCTATTAGTACATTGGCATTAGAATTAAATTGTCCAGTAATATAAATGTGTATACTTTCTACATGGTGGAACAATGTAAAGATAATCTCTGTGTTCAATATAAAGTACAGCTATGAAGAGAAGTCCCTCAATTATGACAATCTAGTTTTGTGGAATGTTAACAAAGATCAATCATTTTTTGAAATTCTAAGCTAAAAAATAAAAAGAAGAAAAAAAAATAAAAGGAGGAATAAAAAGGTATATTTATATTTAGGGTGAATAATATTAAAAAATAGCTTGAAATAACATGAGAAAAATGCAACATCTTCCATGGAGCAAACTGGCAATGTCTGGGACATTATAGAGGGGTGAGTATATATATCTGTGCATATATCAGTAACAATGCTTGGCATTTACAATTTAAACCATAGTGATGATTTGCTTACAGATAACCATTACCACTCAGTCCTATTGTTTTGGGACGCAGCGATGCTCAATGTGCTGAGGAAAGACAGAGAGTGATTCCTAACAATGACTCTCTTCTTCACCAAACTTCAGATAGACTCTTCTGAGCTCTCTTTTCAATAGGCCTCCTTTGTGGGCCCGTCTTTATCCTGCCAAGATGAGTTTTAGCAAGAACCCTGTCAAGGCCGGGTGCGGTGGCTCACGCCTGTAATCCTAGCTCTCTGGGAGGCCGAGGCGGGCGGATCGCTCGAGTTCAGGAGTTCGAAACCAGCCTGAGCAAGAGCGAGACCCCGTCTCTACTATAAATAGAAAGCAATTAATTGGCCAACTAAAAATATATAGAAAAAATGAGCCGGGCATGGTGGTGCATGCCTGTAGTCCCAGCTACTCGGGAGGCTGAGGCAGGAGGATTGCTCGAGCCCAGGAGTTTGAGGTTGCTGTGAGCAAGGCTGATGCCACGGCACTCACTCTAGCCCGGGCAACAGAGTGAGACTCTGTCTCAAAAAAAAAAAAAAGAACCCTGTCAAGTCAGTTTAAAGAGAATCTCAGCCTTGGTGTCTGATCACCCTCAATATCTGATAAGTTTCCTCATTCTTCACCACTGATAAAGGAGTCCTTAGCCTGCTTTCAACAAGAATCCTGTTCTTTTAGAAAGAATCACCCTTCTCCACATTGATGTCTCCTCTTAGTAATTTTCTATCCACTGGTCCCCGATTCTCATTGGCTATAAGTCCTCATCTGTCTTTGCTGTATTCACAGCTGAGCACAATCTCTTTCCCCTTTCATGGTAGTCTTGACACTTAGTTCATTAGTCCTGAATGAGATCTTCCTTGTTTTAAAGACTGTCAGAATAATTTTTTCTTTAGCACTTCAAAGTAAATGCTAGATCAAAAAGATGGATTAAGAAAAATATGAGACTGTTATCAATACAGGACTATATCCTCCCAGAAAGGCTATGTATTAATACAGCTTTCAAGAGATGCATTTGTTGGGGGGAGGAGGGGATGGGGATATACACACCTAATGGGTGCGGTGTGCACCATCTGGGGGATAGACATGCTTGAAGCTCTGACTCAGCTAGGGCAAAGGGAATATATGTAACCTAAACATTTGTACCCCTGTAAATGCTGAAATAAAAAAAGAGAGAGATCCAGAAATAAAACAGCTAGTTTAAAAGACAAAAATATAAAATAAAAATGATGCCTTTGTCAACATTATCTGCTCATATAAATGCAGAATATGTTGAAAGTGATCACTCCTTTTAATTCCTTGACCTCATGCAGGAATGTTTCGTGCGCTTGAGAACCGGCAGAAAGGCTAGTGCAGCTGGAGCTTATTCTACGAAGGGGAGACTAGTAAGGGAGAAAGCTATATATTTGTTATGTGAGGGAAGTATTTGTTGATATGTCCGATTTCTGTGGTTAATATGTAGAATTTCAAATACTGATAGAGAAATCAATGTCATTCCAGGAAGCTCTCACTTATTTAATGAGCATTTAATGAGCATCACTGTATATAAGGCATGGTGCTGGGCACTGCAGGAAATCCAAAGGAAAGACTGGATTGAACAGGTGACACTTTAACCAAACCGGAAGAACAGGGAACACAGAAAGTGGCATAAAACTTGAACGATCTTGAGTTATCAATTGGAATCCATACAAGTGAGTGGTAATGACAGCAAGGGTTTCCCTAGAAAATGGATTAGGTTTGCAAAACATACAAAAAAGAGAGTTATGTTTTTCTGCATCATAGAAACAAACAATTTGTACTGCCAGGAGGAAGACAAGTGGAAATTAATGCCAGAACCCAGGTTTAATTTTTCCCTCAAATTAAAAAAAAAGAATTTTAATGTTCATGAAAAACATGTGTCATGCCCTGTCGAGGCTGAGCCAATTATTCATTTCTTCATCGTTTCATGTCTCTGGTATCAGACACATGGTGGGGAAGCAGCCAAGGGCAAAGCGAGAGGTGCCAGGATTCTGCATGCAATTAGATGGCAAACTGCAGAGCCTCTTTCCTCCCAGCTCACATTTATAAAAATAACTCCACCCACCTTCCAGACAGGATCTGAATGAGTGCAGAGGAAGGAAATTACATGACTCCATCCATCAATACCAAGGCAGAGTTGCCAATAAATGCATCCAAAAGAAAGCATTTTAAAATGTTTTCGGCCTTTAGAAAATTGCCACTGTGGAAAAAAGACACTGACTATATGACCATAATTGATTGAAATGTCCTCCCATCTTTTAATTTATTGATTGATTAGAGCATAATGCTAATAAAATTAAAGTCATAGGGCTTGACTTCTTTAGACCAATTTTGTGGTGTATATTTTTATCCTTTGGTGGAACTCCTTCCTCCTAAAGCCTAATTTAAAAAAATCAAGTAAAAACAAACATTTTGGGGCTTACCTCCTTTCCCCCTAAGGTTCCCTCCCTTTGCCTTCTCCCTGGCAACACAAAGCACACACACATATGCACACACATAGAGGTTTTCTTTTACTATTTATTTTTGAATTAAGATGGCTGGTACTGTGGGATTACTCAGAGGTTTAAGACCGTCTTTTAATTAAGCTGGAAAGAGAATGGAACAGAAGAGGATGATCAAAGAAATGATGGCAGGTTACTGAAGAACATTCTAAACTTGACCCACAGGCAGGGCAGAGTTGTGAAGGGAACATCCACTATCTGGAAACCAGACACTGCTGTCAAGTTACATTGAAGCATCCAGCCCAGCTGGACGTTGTATCTCATAGAAAGTAGAGAAAGTGCTTAGTGGGGAAACTGCCCTGGACCTAATTCTGAACCGTGGCAGAATTATCAACTCCTTCCTCGATATTCCCACAGTGCCCTATATTTGTTTTATGTCATATATATATATATATATATATATATTTATTTATATCCTGCACGTATTCCATCTGCCTCCTAACCCTCTCTGCTTAGCTTGGAGCTCCATCTCCCTTTCTTCAGTTCCCATAGTGTGGGGCTGTGAGAGTGAAGGCCGGGTTCTCCAGGACAGAAAAAGGGCTAACCTTAGCTTAAGGGGTTGGGAACTGCCTGCCAGGGGCCATGCCCTTGTCCTGGAGAGGTGGGACCACACTGAGATCTCAGAGTTGGAAGAGAACACCAGCAGCAGTTGAGAGAGGGCCAGTGAGGGCAGGGCTAGGTGGACAGGGCTGCTTCTGCTGTGTTGGGAGCTGGATGTGGTATTCAGCCCATGGGTTCTGGTTCAACTGTCTTAGGGGCCATAATGATGGGGGGCAGGGCTCTGTGGAGGGGCAGGCAGTGGTGGCAACACAGCAGTGAGGGCAGGACAAGGAAAGGACATCAGATGGGGCTCCTCTCAGCCTATGAGGAGAAACTCCTCCTTCCTTGACAGGCATTCACAGAACGTGTAGTATTGGTACACTGCTCTGGACCAGAGCTTCCAACCTTAGACAGACTTCCTCTGGGAAGCAGCCCTGGGCTAAGTGCCCCTCTTCTGTGTCCTCATAGCATCCCCTGCTTAGTCCTGACACAGAATTCTTCACCCTGTCTTGTAATTATCTGATTATGAGCCCCTTGAGATAGGGGCTGTATTGTATTCACTCTTGTGTCCCCAAGGCCTGGCATCGTGCCTGGCATATAGTAGCCACTCGAAAAATGCTTTTTCAATTGAAGGAATACATAATTTTGAGCATAATAATCCCTTTAAATGTTTGAAAAAAATGTGAGAGATAATTCTACAATAAACTTTTGTATTTCCATCCAGAAAACATGGTGGCTAAAAGTGACTATGAAGGGTATTAAATAAAATTGTATTCGATTGTCTCAAAAGAGCATTAACACATATGCAAATACTATCCTGTCTATGTTTGAGCGTGGATTACATATGATGCTTGCTTCCCAAAAGGATCAGCATTCCCTTGGTTGTCCCTGATTTTAGTAGTTAGTTGCCTGGCCTGGGAGAAGCCACAATGTGGCTGGTGGTGTCAGCTGCTGGTTCTTGTTGCTTTCCTAATCCTTTTAGTGCTAGAGAGCAGAGATTTGGCTGTGAATATTTGGCTATGCCTCCTGGGGGTGGGGGCATCTGTGTAAGAGTAAAGATGAAAAATCACTGTTCCTTCAGGACTGAACAAAGATGACTCTCACATTCTGCTTTGGCAGTGAGTTGCTAGAATCAGTAGTCACTAACATCATTTGTTGCTTATTAACTTTTCATGGACTCTTCCAAGTGCTTTACATACTCCTCACAATAACCCTACTAGGTAGGCAATATTACTGTTTCATGTTACAGTTAAGAAAACGAATTAGTTTACTTGCCAAAATTCACCTAGAGAGTAAGCAGCAGAGGCAGGAATCCAATCCAGACAGACTGGCTCAAGAATGGCCACTCACAATCACTGTACTATCTTGCCACACTCACAGATTGCACCCAATTCCAAACACACACCTCATGATCCTACAGAGCTGGAATCAACCACCCCCCAAAAGTGAATTTAGTGCTAATGGAAGAAAGAGACCCAAGTCTGCCTTAAAGCAGCTAGAGATAGTGTCATCTGGTCTTTTCTGAAATTCCTTCTCTACAAGACCTTACCAAGGCCTGAGTTGGAATTATTCTCCCATTCATTCCTCAGTTCTACCTCTGTAATAGTCCTTGTTATAGTCTCTTTTGCACTGTTTACTCCTAGAGGGCAAGGAGTGTGTCTTGTCTGGCTTATACCTCCCTCAGCATCTAGCACTGTGCCTGTCGCACAAAAAGTCCTCAATAAATGGGCGGAGAAACAATGGTTATACAATAACAATGTAAGGCAATATGGCTGCCATTGGAGCTGGTATTGGAGCAATCTCATTATTTTCTGGATAGAAACATATCATGACTCTCTCTTTATTAAATATGTTTACGCCTTTAAAAGTACCTATCCCCTGATTTAAATATATTTATTATTGATCTTCTTTTTCAAAAACCATGTCTCTTTATCACAGTGGATTTTAAACATTTTTATTATGGGAATTTCTGAAGTCCTGACTAAATCTCTGCTAGAAAAGGAGGAGTTGAAGACAGAGGGAAGGCAGAGGGAAAGAGAAGAGGAAAGGAGGAAAAGATGGGGCAGGAGACAGGGAGAAATGTCAGCATTATCAAAATCCTAGATTGTTACTGAGAAGAAAGCTGAAATTTTGGTAACACCTTTCCTCCAATTAATCCGGAAATGGAATACTGCTAATAGGGTGTGGGAGAGAAGCAGGGAGGTGCAAATGGACCAGTGATAATGGGAAAAGTGAGAAGAGGGTGGGAGGGGTTGGGTTTTCACACCCATCTCATCACACCCCAGTGACAGGGATGGAGCTAACGCTGAGAACAACTTGTGCTAATGAGCCCTGCCTCCTCATCTGCTCCCAACTCCTTCGTCTGGGAAGACCTTGAAATTTCTATTTAATAACACTTTCTCTAAATCACATAAAGCTAAGAATTTAATCTTTTTATTCCCCATGACAAGATGCATATGGTTAGGCACAATTAGAGACAGCGTGAACCATTTATCCTAGGTTTCCCTCCAAACAGTTATGATTTGAGATATTCTGTTCTAGTCACCCTATAAACACATCTAAACTTGTCAATCCATGTGCTCTCATTTTGGTTTGAAAGTATAGTCAACAGGAACTGAAAGAATGCTCAGGGATATGATTTACTGCAAAACATTTACTGAGTTCATTAGTCCTTTGCTGCAGATCATGTCAGGTCCAGAAGAAAATCTAGACATCCTTGTCCTCCTCCTCAAGGCTCCATGGGATCTGAGCCCTCCCCCTTCTACTCGTTAATCACCACCTTCTTGTTTTCTTTTCTGTGAACATGCCAAGCTCGCTCCTGCTTCATGGCATTTGCTCTTTCTCATCCCCTTTCCTAGAATGTCCTTCTGCTGGAAGCTTTTCATGATGGGTTTGTTCTCCTGGTCCAGATTTTGATTCAAATGTCAGCTCCTCAGGACGCCTCCTTTACAGCCCAGCCTAAACTAGCGCTGTCTCCTTCCTGGGTACTTTCTTGAGCATGGCCTTCTAATATTACTTTCATAACATTTATCATGATCTATAATCATCTTATTTATATGTTTAGCTGTTGATTTTCTGTTTTCCCAACCAGAATGTAAGTTACAGAGGAGCAGAGTCCATGTCTGTCCAGCTCTCAGGATAGCGTCTGGCACAAAGTAGGTAGCCAATAAATAAAGAGTAGGTAGCTGACTTAGTTCAGGCTGCTATAAAAAGCTACTGCACACTTGGTGGCTTATCAACAATAGAAATTTTTTCTCATAGCTCTGGAGGCTGGAAGTCCTAGATCAAAGTGCTGGAAGACTCGGTGTCCAGTAAGAGCCCACTTCTGGGTTCATGAATGACTGCCTTCTTCCTGGTCCTCACACTGCGGAAGGGGTGAGGGAACTCTGCAGAGTCTCTTTCATAAGGGCACTAATGCCAGTCATGAGGGCTAATCGCCTACCAAAGCCCCCACATTGGGGACTAGGTTTCAACATATGAAATTTGAAGCGACATAAACATTCAGTCTATAGCAGTATCTACTAAATATTTGCACAATAAATGACTAGACAAAGCTGTGTCTCACGTCTTTTGGTAACTAAACACAGTGTAAGGTACACAATATGCCTTAGAAATTAGGAAGGGCAACAGAGCCGTGCACTAACAAGCCCTTTTTTTGCTCCTTGATCTGCCCCTTTGTCTTTTGGGCACTTCACTTCTTACCTCTCTTTTAAGCTCCTCAACACTTGAACTAATACTGTCTTATTGGAAAACATATCTCTCAGTTCACATATAGTTTGTTATACAAACTCCTGCAATATTCAAAGATTAGGTCTAAATGGCCCTCTCTTGGGAATGGGATAAGTAGGAGAAGAAAATATCTTCAAATGAAGAGAATTGTATGCAATTTAGCTTATTTTTCTCTCTGCACATTTCCATAAGACTCATAAACCACAGGCTGTATGAAGGTGAACAGGTTGCTCACAGAGCCACATTCACTCCCAGGATCTCTCATGGCCAGGTTTGTATTATTTCTCAGTAGTAGTATGGATGCTTTCTTATACATACTGTGTACAAAGTGCTTCATGTCAATTTTGATTAGCTAGAAGAATATGGTTAGTTTTCTGCATTTATTCAAACTCTAATCTCCTCTAAGTCTGTCAACAAATACAAGTGGCTGATGATAGTGTGGTGTAACTGAATGCTTTATGTCTTACATTTTGGAAGAATTGAGCATGAAAGTCAGCTCTTCCAATTCCTGATATTTACTCTTTTGAAATAAGCATTTATTGCATTCCTTCTGTATTCCAGGCAACAGGCAAGGAGCTAAGGGTACAAAGTCTAATGATATATGTTTCCTTCATATCCTTAAGGATCTTGTAGTCTAAACTTATGAACATAGTGCGCCGAGACTGTGATGAACACATGTAAAGAGCTACAGACACACAGAGCCTCAGCTCCCCTCAGACACGTGAGCTCCGTGGGCAGTAACTTGTCTATTCCATATCTCAGAGTCTAGAACAGTGACTGGCACATAATAGGCACTAAATAAATACTTGATAAATGAATGAATGAATCTAAGTAAGATTATACTGTCCAGTAAGATTTCCTAGAAGGAAGACTGAGAAGGTGTCTACTTGAGAGAGAATGGCAGGAAAAGATATTCTAACTGACACTGTCTCTATTTTGCCCTGAGATTTTCAGGGCTGGGGGAAGTCCTCAGGCTATTACAAATCATGGTGTGTGGCTATGAAGCATCTGTGAATACAACTTGGGATAAATATTTGAGATTTATTTATGTTTATTTGGGATTTATTGATGAACTTTTTAAATT
The DNA here is from genome assembly GCA_008086735.1 of Cheirogaleus medius. Taxonomy (NCBI): domain Eukaryota; kingdom Metazoa; phylum Chordata; class Mammalia; order Primates; family Cheirogaleidae; genus Cheirogaleus; species Cheirogaleus medius. The sequence goes on along the minus strand of VBSM01002616.1, from coordinate 4,078,300 downwards.
AGAATTCTGTGTATATTGATGGTTAGATCTAAGCTTTTCTCCCTAAGACATTGCATTTAAAAGACTATAAGACTATTGTATAATAATATTATTTGTCATAAGAAAATGTGTCCCTTGAAAAACTAAGGGAAGCTGTCTTCAAGTCTGTTCTCTTTGAATGGCTCTTTTGTTTTGTTTTGTTTTAGAAACAGGCTGGAGTGCAGTGGCCTGATCATAGCTCACTGTAATCTCAAACTCCTGGGCTCAAATGATCCTATTGCACTGCAGCCTGGGCAATAGAGTGAGACTTTATCTCCAAAAAAAAATTATAAAAAAATAAAACAAAGAATTATTTTTCATTCGCACACTCTGTTTCCATAGGGAGTTCTGCTCATTGATTCAGTCTGAGGGAGGCTTTACTCTGACATGCTTCCATAATCTCAGAGGCAATGAAAAGAGTATGATTAACTGTATACTAGCTCTTGAAGCTTCTGTCTGGAAGTGACAAAATGTCACTGCCCTACCATTCTGTGACCAGAGCAAGTCACATGGCAAAGTCTATCATCAGTATTGTCCCAGGGAAGGATGATGGATATCTATGGACAGTAGTACAGTCTACCACAGTTGCTCAAACAGCTTTCATTATCTTTTAAGCTATGAAAACTATGGACAGTGCCAATTGCCAAACCAGCACCTCTGCATCTAAAAGACAGTCACCAATTTCTCATCTGATCAGGCTGTCAACACTTTGTGCTTCTGCTGAGGATTTCTTTGTGTAGGGATATGATCTCTTTGCCAGAGAAGAAAGGGAAGGCTTCCAAGAGGAGCTCTGAGTTCTCTGTGTGCATTCAAATTACCTGCCTGAAATAGTTGACACAAAATAGCTATGAAAATTTTCCCCTTTTCATAGCCAGCCACCAGTCGAGGGTCCATGAAATCAAGGATCCTTTCTATTTTCTTCACCAATGAATAATCAGTACTTAGCATAGTGCCTGACACACATAGTGTTGATAATAGCTAATATATGTGCAAGCCACTTTTTAAAGACTCTACTTGTATTAGCTTTTTAAATCCTCATAACAATCCAACACAAGAAGAAGGTACTGTTATTATCCCAGTTTTACAGATGAGGAAACCGAGGCACAGAGAGGCTAAATAACTTGCATGAGCTCCTTTAGAATGTTAGTGAGTAGGAAGTGAACCAAGAAAGTGCATACTTTTGACCCTAGGGTGTTATACTGTAAACAATAAATGTCGAATATATTAATTATTTATTTTTATTTGTGAATTTGGTGGTAGAAGTGAAGTTAAAATATTTCATTGGCAATTCATCAGATGGTGCTACCTCACTATTTTGAACCCAACAGTCTTAATATGCTGGTTGTCATCATCATCAATCAATAGCCTAGGTAAAGGCTCAATTAATCTCTTCAAATATCACTTTGGCTTTCTCTGTAAACAAGGAGCCAGGCTGTTGAGAAAATTGAAAGGTGATTCTCTAAGCCTGCAGGTGGAAAAGACATAATCAGAAGAAATCAGGGTTCCAACCCATCTAATCAGCCGTGGAATGCACGCTGGCTTCATTCTGTGTGAAGTGTTCTGTTGTTACAAATGCTACAAAATAGAGCAGTCCTCACAAGTGTTACCATTTTTGTTCTGGCTGGTGTTCTGGAGAGCAAGCTCGTTTGGACAGATGGCAAGCTGTCATTTCAGGCCTGCCTTTTGGCTCACCTGCGTGTAGCCACATGACGCTTTCTCATTTCCTAACAAAGCCTTTCCTATCTCAAGTCATATTTATAGTCTCTGACTCACCCTCATTGCTCCTCCTAAATATCTTGTCTTTCTTAAGGTCATAAAGTCTGCCAACATAAAGCTTATCACTTAAACCGAAGGGTTCTTCTTGGAGCACCCTACTTATGCTAAAGCCTGGGGCTGCCTATTCTTACTCAGCGACATGTTTAGTTTAAATATTCACATTCTGAACCAAAATCTCTCTTTCCCAGGTTTAGTATTCTCCTTCAACACCTAAATAGATATAACCTTATCCTACCAGATTTGGTACTCTCAATGTCTGGAATAGGTCAGAGTAACAGGGCAGAATTTCTTATTCATTAAAGCAGCACTATTTATTCATTTATGTCATAGTATTTTAACTGTCCCATGTGCTGGAAGCTCTGTGATTCATTGAAAAATGATTTTGTGAGCTCTTCCATTTCTATAGGTCAGGGGTTGCAAATTCAAATGCCAATAGTGGCCAGATAAGGACATAACGTAAATGAGTAAAAGCAAGCAGGGCCTGAGAGTGGTGTGAAATGGAGAACCCAGCCGAAGCTCCCGGGGCTGGCTGCCCCAAAGCTCTGGCCAATAGTTGCTGCGTGAGAGAGGAGGCTCTGTGCTGCAAGATCTGGATTTTCAAGAGAAGTTCAACATTCAGATTTTTAAAAATGTGCAATATTCAGATTTGTTTTTAATAAAATGCTGCATCTAATCTGATTTTTAAAATGTTTTCTCAATTTAAACATATTAGGGAGAAAGGGCATTCAAGGCAGAGGGAACTTGAGAGAACATGATATGTTTGGAGAAATTAAAGTCATTTAATGAGATGTGGTGGAGAGTACACAGTGGAGAATAGCAGGAAATTGGGGTGGACATTCATTTGGATTTTACTTGTTGGTGGCATGGTTAGATTCACATCTATATTAGAGTAGTTAAGAGGATGGGTCTAGGAGGAGAAAACTGGGGTTGGGACAGGAGTCAACAGTCCTGGGGGACATGTTGGGGACCTAACATGGGTAGGGATGTAGAGGAGAGATAGACTTAAGAGCTAAGGAAGAGGAGGACAAGCAGGATGTGGTGGTGGAGTCCATCCGGCAGTGAGGGAGAAGAAAGTGTAGAGGTTGTCACTCAGAGTTCTAGGTTGAAAAAGTGGATAATGCGTGACTCCTGTCCTTCACTGAGACTGGAAACAGATGGACAGGGGCAGGCAGCCTGGGCTGCTGGTTGAGGGCACAAGTGGAGGAGATGAATCCAGTTTTTGATTAGTGTTGTGCTTGTGAGACATCCAAGTGGGCTGGAGACAACTTCTTGGGAGACATCAGGGCAAAGGAGGTACTTGAACTCACGGGAGTGGATGAGAACTCAAGAAACAGACGGGGAACAGGAACTGGAGAGCAACAGTTTCAGGTGGAGAACAGGGTGATGACTTGTGGGATTAATGAAGACATAGTACTCTCATTTCCATCACTGTGCAACCTCAGAGTCTTAAATCCCACCACGAGACTCCATGGGTGAGTAAAATCAATGCTTCCCCCTGCCCACACATCTCAACAATTTGGATCTAAGCTGACAAGCGGCAGGCTCACTTCACATGTGGCAACCTGATAAAAGACCCCTGATGGAACTCAGTGTAACATCTATAATAACCCCTGAAAAGGCTCCAGATGGTGTATGTTGAATACATAAAGAACTTTAAGTTTTCCTGGGGCTGCTCCTTCCCTCCCATGCAATTCTTTGTCAAAAAGCAACTGCAGCTAGGCATTTTATCACACTTTTAAAAGGGCATACAATAACTTTGACTTTGACTCTATCAGGGGGCTTTCTAGATATTTAAGTAGTCATTGACTTCTGAATCTACACCAGCGCATCGTAGGGAACAGAAACCCTGCCTCTTGCCACAGATAACAGCTTCCTGGGGCTTGGGCTACAGTTAAACACAAAATATTACTTAGCACGGGAGCACCAGACACACTCTTGGTGTTACTGTGGGACTGTGGTATTTCATAGAACCTCCATGATCTTTAGAATATGGTAACCATACAGTAGTTTTGAAACTTAGTTCCGGAGATAAATTTATTTATACTTTGCTTATGTAATCTCTTAAAATCTTTTATTTGTTTTATTTTTTATAGGGCTGCTTCCATACTTGAGATCTTCTTTGTTCAATCTTTCCAGGTCGATCAAATAATGTCATTGGTTCAAAATGCAAAATTGTTTCATTTTCTCAGACTAGTTTGGTGTTGGCCCCTAGTAAAGAAACAGCTTGCATTACTCAAACCACTAGAGTTCAAGTGCTGAAAATTTAGGTCAATCAGGGCAGGATTTTTCTTTCTTTTATTAACTGATTTTTCTTTTTAAGCACTAGAATCATGCCTAGAATATAGCAGTCATTTAATATGTAATTGTTGAGTAATAGGATGATGTTTATTTCCAAATAATCCTTAAGGGTAATTCTCTTAAAAAGAACTTTAAGGAGGAAAATTACATTGTTATTCTAGGAGGTAGTGTTTGCCATTCTACATATAAGACATCCTGACCATTTGCCTTTCTGGTTAGAAAATAGTTTTTTAGCATCTCCTATTGGAAAAAGTTGATGCTCAAAGTTACATTATAGTCAAACAATATGTCTATAGTTAGTTACAGGGATGACTTAGTGAAAAGAGCTTTGATTTGCAGTCAAAGGCTTAGATTTCATACTTACACCTTCTTATACCAGTGTGTGATCTCAGAAAAGACATTTAGCCTCTCTAAAGTGGGCTTGCTCATCTGTAAAATGGAATAATAGCTCCCTTAAAAGTTTGTGAGATAAATGAGTGCAAACACTTTTTTTTTTTGACTTATCAGACCCAGAAGCAAAGTAAAAGGAAAATAGTTAAGAAGAATTAAGAAGGTATCCAAGGTTTCTGCCTACCTTTCAAGATTATTTTCATGATTAAAAGAGATGATATATATCAATGCCCTTTGTGTACTTCAAATTGCTATTTGAGAGGTCAGGGAATTATTTACACATAATTATTGTTTGGTAATTTATAATTAGTGCTCAGTGACTACATTCATCTATAGTATAATATTGTTTATACCAAGTCCTGATTAGGATTCTAACAGGGTTTTGGTTGTTTCAGATATAATTCCTGTGTCCTCCACCTTCCATCTAATAACTGATGGTGGTGAAGCAGAGAGAGACTGCCTGAACACCTACTAAGTACAGAGAAAAGTGGCAGGTGAGTATTCAATATAATCATGAGCTGTTGTCACCCCGCCAGTCAAGCTACTGGTTTATTCAATAAACACTGATTAAAAACGGACTATAATGTATTGAGACATGGTTGAGACAATTGGTAGAGCACGTATGCTTCTATACTTTAATAAAATCTAAGTACTGAATATAACAATCGACTTCTAGTTCCTAGCTTTCATGCTAGAAAAATAAGACCTTAACCTTTGATTTTTCTTCACATTTCCTTCCAGAAGTGTCATAATGAATATCTACTTTAATAAAATTAACATTTCACCAAAAATATAAGTGGATTAAATGGTGGGAATCAAAAAGTAGGCCCAAATATTTTTATTTTATTTTCTCTGGTACACTTATTTCATTAAAACAGTAGGCCAGTAAACGCCTACTTAGCTAACATTGTTGCAGAGGAGATCATTCTCAAAGTCGTATTTCTGTTAACAAAGCTCTCCCTCATATCTGTCTCCTTTTTCTTCTTTCTACCATTGTTCCCACAGCTCTGGCCTGTACCTTCTCTTTCCTACAGAATGCACAGTGCAGTGGTCTCCCTGTCTCTGGCCTAGCCTCCCCACTGCTGCAAAAGGACTCTGCTAATACTTGAACCCATTCATGTCACTCACTTGCTCAGATGGCCTCAGTGGTTTCTTGTCTGCAGGACTCAATGCAGACGCCCTGGAATGGCATATAAGAGTTGGTCCCTGTATACCCGAGCAGTCTCAGCTCTTGCTCCTCTCTCAGGGGTCCTCAAACTTTTTAAACAGGGGGCCAGTTCACTGTCCCTCAGACCGTTGGAGAGTGCGCATTGTGAGCCCGGGACGAGTCGGCTGCTAAGCAGGACAGGCAGCGGGGGGCAAAAACACCCAGCAGGCTGGATAAATGTCCTCGGCGGGCCGCATGTGGCCCGCGGGCCGTAGTTTGAGGACGCCTATCTAGAACAATTCTAATCACAGTATCTCAGGACACATGTTCTTTTCTCTGACTGGTGTGCTCTTGCTTCATCTGCCCACTTGGAAACACCATATTTGTTGTTCAAATCTCAACTCATATGCTACACCTTCTGTGAAGGTATTCTTTACCTTCTCTGGGAGGCTTAGACAATTTTGCTGTACTTTTGCAGCAATAGGATATATCACCACAAAATTGTCTTGGAATAAAGTCCAAAACCTTAATAAGATCAGCAACACCCCATGTGATCTAGCTTTTCTCCATCACTCCAGCCTCCTCTCCTTCCTTTCTTTGATCATAATCACTATGCTCAAATCACACTGATCTTAAAAGTACATATTCTTTGCCACCTCAAGATCTTATTTAAATATATTTTATTTTGAAATATTTAAGGCATATAAATATATAAAGAGCAATACTCTGAATGCCAAGTCTGGTGGGGCCAATGGAGCCAGAATACAATAGGGAGCAAGAGACTTAAAAAAAAGGCAGGAAGAGATAGAAGATGTGGGTATAAATGTAGTCCCACTAGAATCAAAGATACCGCACACTGCATTGAACATCTACAACTGGCTCTAATTTCCAACCAAGAATTCCTTTACTTCACTAGATGTGGCTTTCAAACAGTAAAATAAAGTATGCTGAGCTATATAATCTCTAAGTGTTCTTCTGTTTCTTATATTTTACACTGCTGAGACCATTTGGCTGTCTTTATAAGCACTAATCAGCTAGACAGAAAATAAATATCTCTCAATTTGGTGGTGGATCTGAGAATACAGTAATAACAAACTCGGTTTTTCCTACAATATTCTCACAACACACTTTTGACACCAGATGGTGTGGGGGTTTTCCCACACACATCAGGTAAGCAATTAATTCTAGAACAGTTCACAGAACTCAGGGAAAGACCTTACTGGTTTATTACAAAGGCTATTACAAAGGATACAGATAAAGAAATGCGTAGGACATGGCATGTGGGAAGGGGTGTGAAGTTTCTATGACCTTTCTGGGTACACCACCTTCCAGAAACCTCCATGTCTTCAGCTATCTGGAAGTCCAGGCCTTTTGGATTTTTATAGAAGCTTCATTGTGTTAGGTATGATTGTTTAAATAACTGATCGTTGGTGATCCACTTAACCCTCATCCCCTCCCGGCTCTTCATAGGTTGCAGGGGTGGGGATGGGGTGGAGGAATGGGGCTGTTGAAAGTCTCAACCCTCTACTCCTGCCTTGGTCTTTCCTGTGACCAGCCCTCATCCTGAGCTACCTAGGGACTGCCAGCCATCAGTCAACTCATTAGCATACAAACAGACATTTATCTCTTTGAAGATTCAAAGAATTTTAGGCATTATATGCCAGGAAACAGGGACAAAGACGAATATATATTTCACAATATCACAGTGGAATATTATGATTTCCCACTGCAAGTTCAGTTTATTTATTTCTTTTGCTGATCATTACAGAGAAAGCTATTGACCTGGAAATGTCTTGTCTTTACTTTGATCCTGGAGACCAGACCTCATTTTCTCTGCATTCCTTTACAACACAAACAAAAATTTCAAAATGCCAACAAAGCATCTTAAAAGTATTAAGGATAAGTAATCCATTGAGAGTGGTATCCTCAGAGATTCACCTATATTGCTACTTTAGGATCGATGTGTTTTCGTGAATAAGGTTGCATATTGACTGCCTAACATGGATTTGGTCTTAAAACAATCCAATTTGTTTAAGTAGAGCCACTAACAATTTACCATAAGCTTTATCTACTCTAAACGTCAATAACACTAAAACATAAGACCTGCTGATATCATTCTTTTGAAGGAGCTCAGGGAATTTCACCCCAAAATATGACTCCTTGGTACAAACAGTATTTTGAATTAAAGGCCCTTAGAGATCAACAGTCCTCGGAAGGGGCTTTTTCTCTTTCTTCATAAAAACCCAGTCCCATCAAAAAGAACAATGGACTTCCTTTCCCTTTCCTGTTGTATCAATATAATATAGGAAAGAAGATCAAGAATGCCATCAGACCTGGCCCAGGTCATCAATTTACTTAACAGATCACTTGAGTCTTAGTATATATCTGGTATATGTCCAGTGGCTTGTCTCTTATTAACAGACTTCTTTATCTTAACTTAAAACCTTCTAAGCCTTTAGACAAAGCTTCAATTCTTTAACCAATTGCAAATCACCTATAACCTGTATTCCCTTACCTTGAAATGTCCTGCGTTTTGGGCCAAACTAATGTATGCCTTCTATGTATTGGTTTATGACTTTATATGTAATTCCTGTCTCCCTGAAATGTATAAAACCAAACTGTAACCCAACCACAGAGAGACCACTTGCTCAAGACTTCTTGGGCAAGACTTTCTGGGCTATGGTTGCACATATTTGGCTCAGACTAAACCTCTTTAAATTGTTTTACAGAATTTGGGTTCTTTTCTATTGACAAGGTGGCACTCAATGTGGGTCTCAGAGAAGACTCAGGCCCCCTAAAGGAGTAGTCTGAATTCAGCACCAGGAACTGGCATGGCCCTCGTGGGTCCCCGGACTCCAAGCTTCTCCTTGGATGGATCTGGTAAGTCCTCCGGAGCTCCAGACCTCATGTTCTTGGTTTATGCTGAGCTGTCTGTTCTTTGCCTGGGAAGTTGTTGTTTGGGATTCTAATTTTGATTTGGAGGTGCATTCTAAAAGGTCTTCTCCATTGCCTCTTCCTCTCAAAATTAATCTCAATTGGCTTTTCTGCACATTTGTGAAAGAAGAAACTGAACTGTCCTATTTGTAGATAAATGAGAGACTGAGTTGCTCAGCTTCAAAGAGAAAGGGTATTTTACTACAGAATGTGCCCCTGGGTGACCAGGGGCCTAAGTAGGAGTGTCTTGGTGACTCCCTGCAATGTGAAGTGGCCATACAATAGGGAACCCCCCAGCAATATTAATTAAAATAAGGCTTATCTAGGAAACACATATAAGAGCTGATCACTGGCAATTTGAGCCCTCTTGAAGGTGTTAGACCCCCAAAGAGAGGAACAGAGACATGTAAGAGGGCAGGAATGACTCAGTGGTGAATTACTATGGAGTCTTGCCCACAATCAGCACACTCTGATCCACTACACTAAACCCTAGACTACAGTTTGATTCCTTCTGTTAAAGAAAAGTGAGAAACAAATCCTCTAAAAATGAGAAAAGACAAGGAGTATGACCCCCTTTGGGCACCCCAGTTGGTTTATGGCACCTCTACTTGCAAGTATATGTGTAAATGGAAAGACTTGAAGGCATGCTAGGTTTTCTAGGACTATAGCTGGTTATGGCCAATTCTTGTGCACATGTTTTAACTGATGGGCAAATTACATCAAGGAAAATTCAGATCTTAAATGGTCAACCTGCCACCAAAAAGTTAAAATGCTGAGTCTCTTAAGCTCTCTGTCTCTCTATTTTCTTTCCTGCCTACTCTGAACCTGCTAACTTTTTCTACTGGTGTCGAGATAAACTCAATTTTTATAGTATCACTACCAATTCAAGGCTACTTGGAGATCTTGCAGCTGGTTTAGCTAAAACATAAACATTGAAAACTCATTTTAAACTGAAGAAAAAAAAGGGTAAGAGAGGTTTTTAAAAATAAAACTGCCATGGAAACTGCTTTACCCAAAACTTTGATGCACATGCTTTATTAGGTTACCTATCATGGCCACTAAAGTTTAGCCATATGAACAAGGTCCCATTTTGTCAGAATTAATCTAGATTCAGTTGTCTTGTAAATTGATGAGTTTGTATTACTATCTCATGGCTAAGGTAAGAGCTATTGGAATTTTGTGTGTGTGTGCATGTGTGTGTATATTTATATGTGATTTTTTTGGTATGTACATGTGTCATATGTTGTGTCTACATGGTACCAGATTGGCTTATAAATGAGGGAGTGCTCATAAGTTAATTAAATAAACCCAAATGGTTTTCAAGTTCATGTGAATTTAGTAATCTTTGGTAAATAAACTAGGTTATTAAAAATTATTATTGGTAAAGTAAAAATAAAAATGTCTTCAAAGTGTCAGCATATAATCCATGCCTGGACTTATTGGTAATTTTTATGTTTTTAAGGTATCAAGGTTTGACACAAAGGTTATAAAACTCTAAACCCAGCCAAACCCAAAATGATCTGTATTTGCATGATTTTTAGATAAGTAAGGCTAATTTAATATTGTTGGTCCAATGATGATAGCTAAATCACCTGAGTTATCAATAAAAATACTCACGTTTAATTTTAAGTTTCTTACTTAGGTAAAAATGTAGTTATACCTAAAAAAAAATAAATGTCAGTTAATTAAAATAAGTAAAACATCAAGTAAATAGGAGCACAAAACCAGAAACTTATGGTCAAAGTTTTATGAAGATATTTTGATTTTCGTCTCTTAATCCTAGTTGTAGATGCAGTTTCTTCTACCGATTTCAATGTCTGTGGGAAGGTACATGCAAAGTCTGTTTCTGACTCACTCTTTTTGCCATCCTATATTAACAATACTGTGAGGGATTTAAAACTGCCCTAGGAGCTGCAGTTACAAGAGCTTAAACCAAATGGGAGGTTTTTATTAAAATACCAGAGCCACTAAAACTCCAAAAGAGACATATTGGGCTTATTTGGTACATTAAAACCATAGAGAAAGCATTGTCAAATACAAAATGGTGTTTAACTTTCTTTGGGTTATATTTGTATAAATATATGATGAATATCTGTTTCAAAATTGTATGAGATTGCACTCTGGGAGGCCGAGGCGGGTGGATAGCTCAAGGTCAGGAGTTCGAAACCAGCCTGACCAAGAGCGAGACCCCGTCTCTAAAAAAAAAAAAAAAAAAAAAAATTGTATGAGATTACTAAAATTCTAATACATTTTGGTATATGTTATCAATAACAATTATAATTATTATGCTAAATTGCCATATTCCACAGAAATAATGAAATCTTCTTTGCATCTTTAACCATGGATATTCTAAGACTTCTATTATTTGTAGACAATTATCATTTTACTTTGGATCTTCTCAAACAACAGTTTATAATCAGGTGTGGTCCAAGATTTGCTTCTTTAAGAAAAAGTCATGGAAAGGACTAAAATATTTTTATGACTTTTTATTTAAAACATTACTGATTCTTTTTGCTTTGTTTTCCAGAGTCAAGATAAATATTAAGTAAATAGCAAACTTTACCTGATATCTTCAGAATTTAAAAACTTTTCAATCTCACTGTCTCCAACCTCTTCTCCATTGCCAAATGCTCTGCTGCTAAAACTACAAACATCCTCCCTCTAGGCCCAGGGACTATTGTGGAAGAGTGGGCATGTGAGATTGTAAGAACCCATTTCAAGGGATGAAATTAATTCAGACCCTCCAGATCAAGGATGGACACATAGATGCCTAAACAACTGGCACAATGAAGGACTTTTCTAGCCACGTGGTCCAGGCATCCATCCCAACCATAAATAATTTCCTGCTTCACATAGACTCAGAAAGTTACAGAGAGGGTATCAAGATGCCTGGTAACAGAGCTTCCTGGGTATAGTTGTTCCCAGTTATGGGGTTTATGCAAATACAAGTATAATAAGAAATTCACTGGCCACCTCAGGACAAATTACTAAACTGCAAAAAATGTTGCTGTACAACAAAAGTCTCTGGATTCCTAACTTAAATGGTTAACAATGCTTATGTTTTATATAGCAATTTGCTGTAAGTCTATAACTAAACCCAAGATTACAATAGCTCATCGCTTATAGATAAGTTAATTTCATAACCTGGCTTTTGGCTTTTGGGTTTTGCTCTTATGTCATCAAAAAGGTTTTAAGAGGTTGATAAGTGCTTGTCCACCTCCATTTCCAGCTGGCCTAAAATATTTAATTGGCTATAAGCCTTTGTGTTTCAAGTCCCTTGGTCACAGCAGTCCCACCGAGGGCCTAGGGCAGCCTTGGGGCGGTTAGCCACACCACCCTGGCAACAGCATTGGCATGCTGAGTCCTTCTCGCATTGCATCCTTCTGACTTCCTCTCCTGCCATCCTCTTCCACTTTTAAGGTCCCTTCTGATTATATTAGGCCCAGAAATCCAGGATAATTTTTGCTTGTCAGGGTCAGCTGATTAGCAATCTTAATTCCATCTGTAACCCTTTGCCATGTAAAGTAACATTCACAAGTTCTGGGAATTAGGATGTGGATATCTTTGTGGGGGGCATTATTTTGGCTAACACAGCCACCTTTGAATTAGTAGATTAATTTTGGTCCTCTGATTCTAGCTAGACGGCTTCTTTTTAACACCACTGTTCTCAGCACAGGGTAGAGGTTTGGTGACTGGACAACTGGAATGAAAGCACATGGGAGAGTTAAAAATGAATCATCTTTGAAAGCCATAGAAAGCACTCACTGTAATACCTCACCCTCTCAAAAGATCTGGGGCCTATAGGGAGGGGCAAGAGTTGTCTTATGTCTCCATCTAAGCACATTAATACCTCTTACTGAATAGCAGGAGGTTAAGAAGAAAGGAATTCCAGAATAATCTCTTCCACCGAAGTCTTTAGAACAAGGGCCAGGTTCACGAGACATACTACGGAGTCACTGTGACATTCATGACCAACATGATCAATGTGGTCAGACTCTCTTTCCCCGTCTTGAGTCTTTACACCTTTGTGTTCTTAAACTGGATTTATCTCAGAGATAATATAGCCTTGTAACCACGTTCTTTTACACTGTCAGTAAGTAAGCCCTCTTTGGTTGGTCCTGGAGAAATTGCTGCACTAAGCCTTTTCCTGCCCCAGAAAGGGAAATTCCGTTCCAGTTCATACTGTCATTCAAATCAGACTCTACTGTACTGAAAACATATACTACCTAAATAGCTGCAGCCAGCTTTATCTGGAACTACCTGTGAATCAGCAGGAGAGTATAATATAGCTCCTCAATGTGCTAAATGAAGAGAAGGTTTGGTTTTCAATTTATCAATGTAGTGTGGATAATTCAATTTCCTGCAGAGATATTGCATAGTCTTCCACATTTTTTATGTGTCTCCGTTTGCATTACAGACTCTCCCAACTCTGATGAGTGATCTTCCGGAAATGATTAGTATTTCTGGAACTTAGTGTTTCTTCAACTTGACTCCCTGGTTCTGAGTACCAGAGTTCATAGGAAATAGCTGAAAACTGGCCTAATTGCACAAGATGATGTTTAACATTGTAAAATAAGAGGACTTTTTTTTGTAAAATTGAAAACCGATTGAAAATAACTTATGGAATGCCAGATTTACATTTACTACGGAGATGGCAGATTTACATTAAATCTGATTTTACACAAGGGAATAATATTTTTAAATATTCAATATGTTATAGATGTTTTATTTAAGCTGAATAAAAGTAAAAACAACGTTTCCCTAAATGTATTAATAATAGAGATTTCAGATAGAGTATGAAATAGCCTTTATTTGTTTATTTAATTGTTCCTGGCATTAGTTTTCACTATAAATTCAAAACCCAATTAACATTTTATTAATGACAGCATATGTATGGGCACATGGTATTTTTTTTTTTTTTTTGAGACAGAGTCTCACTCTGTTGCCCAAGCTAGAGTGAGTGCCGTGACATCAGCCTAGCTCACAGCAACCTCAAACTCCTGGGCTCAAGCAATCCTTCTGCCTCAGCCTCCCAAGTAGCTGGGACTACAGGCATGCGCCACCATGCCCAGCTAATTTTTTCTATATATTTTTAGTTGGCCAATTAATTTATTTCTATTTTTAGTAGAGACGGGGTCTCACTCTTGCTCAGGCTGGTTTTGAACTCCTGACCTTGAGCAATCTGCCTGCCTCGGCCTCCCAGAGTGCTAGGATTACAGGCGTGAGCCACCGCGCCCGGCCGACTCATGGTATTTATAAGACAATTTACTAATACTTTATGGATAAACCTTTCTATTGATATCCCCACAGTGCTCTATTAACATCACCTTTCCTTCAGATAGTATTAACAGTCAGGTCCTATATCTTCAAATTTAATTTTACAAGAAGTTTTTTACAAATAATAATGTTTTACCTGTAGGAATTTATAGCCATATTTCTGCTTAAAAAGACCAATAAAGCATTTCCTATGGAAATAAAAATGTATTTATAACCAACTGCTATCACTTTTTACATATTTGTGAATTTTATTTTTAATATGAATATATTTTACCTTTTTCCTATAATTTTCTATAAACAACACAACAGATTATAATGGGTACAATCAGACCTATAAAATTATTGAATTGCTCAAATACTATTCTTTTGGAGCTCTTTGTCTAATGGGAACCTAAGTACCCACTCTAGACTTAATCTTGGGTTGTTCCCAGTATAGGGATTAGCTGGAGGATGTTTAGTAAATTTACTTATGACATGTATATTAGTTTCCTGTGGTTACCACAAAATTGTTGGCTTAAAACAAAAGAGTTTTAAGTAGTTTTTGAGTCCAGAGTCTGAAATTAAGGTTTTGGCAGGCCTACACTCCCCATAAAAACTCCAGGGGCAGATCCATTCTTTGTCTCTTCCAGCTTCTGGTGGCTTTACTTGACTTGTGGCTGTATCACTGTAATCTTTGTCTCTGTGGTCACCCTGGCTTCTTTTCTCTTCTCTTCTGTCTGTTTTAAACCTACCTCTACCTTTCTCTTAAAAGTATACTTGCCATCGGATTGAGGGCTCACCAGGACTGTCCAGGATTATCTTCTCATGTCAAGATTCTTATCTGCAAAGACCCTTTTTTCAAAAATGATAGCAGTCATAAATTCTAGAGATTTGGCATAGATATCTTTTGGGAGACCATTTTTGTGGCCTTCCACAGCATGACATTTAAAACTATTTAGCTTGAAATCTTTGAGTTCCCTTGCCTTATTGTTCTTTTAGCATATTTAATTTGAAGAGCTAGAAATAATCCTAGAACATTTTGTGCATATATACCATACTTAAATATCTTAAGACACTTGTTCTGATCAAGTTTGGAAAAGTGTTTACCCCAGGAGTTGAAAGAAATCACCCATGAGATGAAAAACAAAGAAATACTTGTATAAAAAAGCGACAAGTGACAGTTTTCTGTCTTTCTATGATTGACTTCGTTCCACTGAGAACAGAGGCTGGCAAAGAGTAGTCACTAGAAAAACATGTGTTGGTTGGTTAAATTCATGGACAAAAGGAAAAAAACTCAACCTTTACTTCAGCAGTCTCACCACAGTTAGTAACCTTTACGCTCTTTGGCTATTATTTCTCTTATCCCAGAAATGTAGACTGCAAGTTAAACAGGCTGCAAAAGTCTTTGTGAACTTATAATAAAACACTTTAAAACATTTAACTTTCTCATGAGATGTGAATGGCTAATATTTCTTGAGCATTTATTGTGTTCTAGGACTCTCTGGAGATGAACATAGATGTGTAAAATGACAATATGATTATTACACAATCATAGATACTGTTTAATCTATCTCCATAGTAACTTGCCCTTCAACAAACTCCCCAATTGCTCTGTAAGATATATGGAGTGAAGCTCGGAGCTGCTGAGGCCTGATGACATGTGAATTAACATCTAGTAAGTCCGTGATGCTGCACTAACTTATTGTCTGCTTGCTAAAAGTTAGTTGGTGTTTCCAAACCTGTTTATGCTATTTTTATCATTGTAATTGATGTAATTTAAACTTCTCCAAAGAAGACAGAATAACAGCAAGCAAACATATAAAAAAAATGCT
>VBSM01002616.1:4015360-4062549 GCA_008086735.1 Cheirogaleus medius | reverse complement strand
AAAAATAAAAAAAAAACCTACCTAAAAATAAAAAATAATTCTTATGTAGGATGACTAACATGAGTACCCAAATCAGATTGTTGTTATTTCTATGAAAAAAGCTGAAAACTTTGGAAGATTTGAGACACATAAGTTGCTAAAAAAATCTTCTTGAATTAGGTTTAGGTAAGACAACTATAATAGACTGAGAAAAATTATAAAATTCTCGAAGGATTCAGTACTCATATTGCATATTTATATTCTCACTCCATTTTAAAGAAATCCAAAATGGAAAATTTTGAGCCTGGTTTATACAAGAAAGATAACATGACGCTCAAATTAGTGCCTGCATATGCAAAAGGTGGGTTGAGGTCATATGTTTGAATCAAAATAAAATAAGACTAAAAAGTATATCAGTTTTATTATTCCTTACCATGATTGCATTGAACTGAAGTAGTCAAGCAATTATCAGTTTTGATTGCGTCACATAAGAAAGTTTATACTATATTTGGATTTGATTTACATGATGGTTTTAGTTTAATTTTAAGCTTCATCATTTAAAAAATTTTAATAGATTTCAATTGGGTACTGTGGAAAGAGTAACAAGTAAGCAAATACTTATAGAAAGTAAAAAGCCAATATAATTTGTGTATATAATGTATGCCGAGTATTGTATTAGGTGGTAGGGAAATACCAGAGAAGTATACGTCATGCTTCATATTCTCAAGGAATTAGATTTGGTCAAGGATAAGACCAAAAGAACAATGTTAAAAAAGAACAAATAATCAATACATCGAGGACAAAAATCTGGTGTACATTTTGTAAGTACAATAAAAAGGATGTGAAAGGGAGAATTTGTGTGGGCTGTTGGAATCAGATAAAGTTTCAAAAAGGAGACTGGATTTGATGTGGAAACAGAAGAAGGAAGATTTGGACATAAGGGTCAAGTGTGTGAAGGCAGATGGGACAAGCAAAGGCAAAGAGGTAGAAATGAGAACAATTTTTGGAAGGGCAGCAAGGGGGCTGCTGAAGTGAATGCGGTTGGTTTGGGCTCTTGTTAAAGCTAACTCTGAAGATTATGAAAGCAGATCTTGGGGGATTCCAAATGTTCACTTCCTTCTAGGAAGGCATCATCAGTGGTGGGTGAGAGTTGATGGAATGTAAGAGTGGAGGCAGAAAGAAGCTTATAGGTGTACACAGGAAATTCACCCTAAAACACAAAAGTTCTTAAGTATTAATATTACATAAACAAGAGTAAATATTTGGAGGCATTTATCTTGGTTCAAAAAAACAAACCAAAAGAAAAAAAAAAGGAAAGTAATAATATTGAACCATACTAGGGATTACATTGGACAGAGCCTTACTAATTTATATCATCTAAGAGAAAAGACGGAAAAGTCAAAGTCACAGTAGGACGCATTTAGAAAGGATTTCTCTACCAGTTTAGAGCAGTGACATTTAGAGTACCTTTTTTTAAATCCCTTTAGGATGACTCCTGTATTCTTCCTGAATTAATCATCTCTCTCTTTCTCCCTTCTTCTCCCTCCTCCCTCACATTTTTTCATTAACCTAAAAAGTATATTATTTTCTTCAAGAACTACCTTGCTGGGCACAGGGCTTAAACCTACAATACCAACACTTTGGGAGGTCAAGGCAGGAGGGTTGCTTGAGGCCAAGAGTTCAAGATCAGCCTGGGCAACATAGAAAGATCCTATCTCTACAAAAAATAAAGTAAAAACTCCAGAGGTGGGAGGATCGCTTGAGTCCAGAAGTTTGAGGTTGTAGAGAGCTATTATCATGCTATTGCATACCAGGGAAAGAGTGAGATCCTGTCTTAAATAAATAAATAAATAAAGAGAAAGAACTACATCAGCCACATCATGAATTCTGGGTCTTCATTGGCTCAAATACTCAAGTAAGACTGGAGCTCTGGTGGTGTACTTTGTGCCCAGTAATTATATACATGGCCATATGAATTATGACTGTAGCCTGGGAAGTTAAGAGAAAAGTGGAGAGTCCAGAAAGAAGGGAGAAAAATTCATTTAATTCTGCATCGTGCTCTGTGGAGTTACTATCACTTATGTTTGGTGATCTAGTTTGTCTAGGATCTTCTGGAATAAGGTCATGAGCCTGTGCATTCCCTGCATCCAAGTGCCCTGAATTTGGTTTGTGACTGGTTGTTTTAGAGTATTAACATGAGTGCTTCAGTGGGATGGGAGAAGAAAAGCAATTTCAATACTGAAAAACAACAAGATGAAATAAAATACAGACCAACAATGGAAAATAAATGGACAGTGAAATTTGGCATATTATCCCAAATAAGCAACAACTAAAGGGTATAGGATAACAATCCCCAAATATTTAAAGAATCTAAATAACAAAGTAGGAAACAAATAAGTTAGTTTGAAGGATATTGCCATGGTTAACTGAAATGGAAAGAAATGAGGGAGGAAACATTTCTTTTCACCTGCTAGAGACCAGAAAAAGGCTTTAGGTCCATTCAAAAACTAGATTATGAGATTATATACAAAAAAAAACGAATAGGAAGAGTTTTAGAAAGACCAGTACAATTGTGGCTTATGAGCGCCTTGGAGGTGAACTGGTATCGTAACCAGACACAGCTCAGAGGAAGTATGAAGCCCTGATCACAGGCACCTGACATAGGTAGGCACTTAAGACTCACTTGTTTATATTAAGAAATGGTTATTTTAGCTGTGAAGAAGAAAGCATATGAGGGCATTGCTATTGTCTGAATATTCGTGTCCTCACAAAATTCACATGTTGAAATCCTAACCCCCAAGGTGACAGTGTCAGAAGATGGGGACTTTAGGAGGTGATTATGGGATTAGTCTCCTTATAAAAGAGATCTGAGGGAGCTTATCTGCCTTCTTCCACCCTACGAGGAAGCAGAGAGAAAGTGCCACTTACGAACAAGAGAGTGAATCCTCACCAGACACTGAATCTACTGGAGCCTTGATCATAGACTTCCCAGGCTTTAGAAATGTAAGAAATAAATTTTTCATTGTTTAAAAGCTACCCAGTTGAGTGTATTTTGTTGAGTGTATTTTGAGCCTGAATGGGCTCAGACAGGCATCTATTTCTCCTCAGTCTCCCCACATCTCCTTCTACTTGTCCCAGCACATTTCCCTGCACTGAACTTACTTATGCATTCTCCCGTTCCCTCCCCCTCTCTCCACTTTGTAAACTTCTGGCATGAAGTTTTTTTTTTTTTTTTGAGACAGAGTCTTACTCTGTCACCTGGACTAGAATGCCATGGCATCAGCTTAGCTCACGGCAACCTCAAACTCCTAGGCTCAAGCGATCCTCCTGCCTCAGCCTCCCGAGTAGCTGGGATTACAGGTGTGCACCACCACATCTGGCTGTTTCTATTTTTAGTAGAGATGGATCTCTCTCTTGCTCAGGCTGGTTTGGAATTCCTGAGCTCAAGCAATCCTCCCACCTTGGCCTCCCAGAATGCTAGGACTACAGGCGTGAGCCACCACGCCCTGCCCATGGAATGAAGATCTTTACTGATGCATTTAGGTGTCTCGCATCCATTGCCTGGCATATTGTAAAACCCAGTGATGTAAGACAATTTTTCTGCTTTGAAGGATGTGGAAAATAAACACCTGACCTGAGAACTTGGATGTTAAGTGCAAAAGTTTGGGCAAGACCTTGCTCTGCTACATTTTATGCAGCTATGAAATTGGTAAAACAATGGTGCCTATATCACAGGAGTGTTGTGGGGATTAAATGTAACACAAGTAATGTGCTTAAAACACTTTGCCTGGCTTGGAGAAGCTGCTCATTAATTGTCAGTGCATTATTATTTATTATCAATGCATTAAAGTTATGTTCAAATCACAAGCATAATCAAAACATTTGTTCCAACATATCCTCTATAAAAGCTAATATAGATCAGTCTGATTGCTGCTGGTATTTCAGATGGCTGGTACATTTCCATCCTAAAATATGAGGTCTCGGGACTATAGTTGCACAATCGCCACCTCCTTCAATTTGTTTGGTGAGGTCGAAGTCTGTAATGACTGCGTGAGCCATACTCTTCCCTTCAACTCTCCATTTTAACCAAGTTTAAAGATCCTTTCTTGTTCCTTCCTCACCAAAAGAAGAAATGCCAATTAATGGAATTTGTCAGTAATGGGCTTTGAGTTTAATTCTTCTACAACTATAATGCTTACGAACAAAGAATTTTTGAATTTCCAACTCTTATGGTCCTAAGTACCAGACGGACACCTGGAGGCTATAAAAGACTCAGTAGGACTGGGAAACTTGGCTGGATTTTCATTTCAAGAAGTATTTATTCTAATTTTTTTTGTAAAGAACGGTTTAAGAATAGTTATATAATTTGTGTTACTTGATTTGCATAAACAATGATTTTCAGTGAAAATAATTTGCACTCAGTTGATTTTGGAGTATCCCTTTCATCTTATCCCTGAGATTCTGAAGAGAAAATTATTTTATACGGACATGATCATAATCTATTATTACTTAAAACTATGTGCCATGAGGGTCATTACAATGAGTTACAAAAAATGCCCATACACTCATATTACATATAATGGGAGGAATATCTTTTAAAATTAACTTAAGAGTTCAGATATTGACTCAATATAGGCCTAACCCAACCATCAAACAACCCCCAAAATAGAATATAATGACTTGGTGTGTAGACAGCTGTACAGCGCTGAGTAATCTCCATTTACAATAATTACCCAGTTCTGTGACCAAATTTCGTTCTCTTAGTATTATTCTTGCTGTATATTTATACGCTCATCTGTGTTCATGCAGATTAATGAATATTAAATTGTAACAATCAGATTAGAGAATTATCTGATAATTTAGGAATGGAAATATACTTTGAATGCCACTTGGTTACTCAAAAGATTCTGAACAATGTACAACAATCATTTACAATTCAGATTACTTATAGCTACACCAAAACACTGAGGCAGAATATGTGATACCGTGTTTCCCCGAAAATAAGACAGGGTCTTACATTTATTTTTCCTCAAGAAGACACCCTAGGGCTTATTTTCAGGGGATGTGTTATTTTTTTTAAGTACAGTACAACAATATACATTTATTCAAATATAATTAAGTCATCTTCTTCTGGAACATCATCATAACTCTCCAAACCCCGAATTCCATCTTGAATTTCTTGCGACTCTATTTCCTTTAGAACCATTGGCCCCAATCTTTCACGTCGAGCAATAGAGCTCTCATGGGGCAGATAAGTAGGGCTGCTCATCTTCTTTACCACTCCGTGATGAAATGCATGGGTTGTGCAGATACGCTGCGTAGCCACGCCCATCACTAGGTCTTATTTTTGGGGTAGGGCTTATATTGCGCAAATGCTTAGAAATCCTGCTAGGGCTTATTTTATGGGTAGGTCTTATTTTCGGGGAAACACAGTAGATACTTAGAATTATGATTTGAATCTGGGAAAGTAACTTGTAGTAAATTTCTATGTAGTGCCATTCGATCAAATGCAATTAACAAATTAAATAACCTCTATTGGGAATTATTTATTAAGTATTTCATAAATACTTATTTAATATAGATAATTTCTGACAACTTCATCTTGATATAAGTTAAATAAGCTTTTTTGATCTAGTCCATGTCCCTACACCATTTATAATTTTGTGTTTATATGAAAATATGCCCTTTATTCCAAACAATCGATTAATCAGCAAACTTTGGGGACACAACATATTTAGCCCGGAGAAGAGAAGATATAGGTGGAATTTATTAATTGTTGAATTATTTGGATGACTATTATTTGGAACAAATGTATTAGGTATGACACACATAATTTCCAAAGGCAGAAATTCAAACAGTGGAGGATAGGTATAAGAGAGAAATTTCTGACTCATGTAAGAAATTTTCAACAGGCAGAGTTGACCAGCAATAGACCTGCTGCGTCAGATGGGACTAGCTTTCCCACTGAAGGGCATTCTTAAGAACAGGACAGATTGCCACTCAGCAAGTAAGGTTTGGAGGGAATCCGAGTCTGTAAGGAATGTTTAGACTTAGCCGCTAAGATTTTGTCATTTTTCAGTTAACAAAAATAAGAGCTGGGATTGACAGTGGTTTTTTTTTTTTTTTTTTCAACACAACTACCAGTTTCTTTCATTACCATAGCATGGCACTTACTCATTGTAGTAACACATCACCAAGTTTGAGAAGAGGGACATCTGGTGGATGAAATAAGCAAAAGGGAAGGGAATTTTTGTTTTCAAATTCTAATTTTAAATATGTTTTGACATCCATGAGCACGATATGTTTTTCCATTTGTTTACATCCTCTACTTTTTCCTTCCTCAGTGTTTCGTAGTTCTCCCTGTAGAGGTCTTTCCTCTACTTAGTTAAATATATTCTTAGGTATTTTATTTTCTTTGTTGCTATTGTGAAAGGACATTTCCATTGATATTTCCATAAAAAAAACGATCTATCAATCTACAATATCATGCAGTTGACAATGGACAAAAATTCTTCAAGATAAAGTGATTTAAGATTATCGTTTCATTTGGCCCTTTAATATAGACTTAATGAATGCCTTTTTAGTCATTTTTCTTTAATTAATTCAAATTAGGATCTCTGAGGATGAATTTGCTTCTTACAAACCATAAACATGTACCTTTGTAGGCTAACAAGTTAGATCTTTTCTTTTTAGCCAAATAATTCAGCAGAGGGAACGGTAAACAAACAAGCAAACAAACAAACAGAAAACACCCAACTACCTAAATTATAAATGCAATTGTTTTATTTGAGTCTTTACCAAACTATTCATTTGAAATAGTTCTCATGAATCCGAAATTAATTAAAATTCAAATTTAAATGTATTGATAAATTTCTCTGTGTGAAAAAAAAAGTAATTTTGAATTCATTCCAGAAAAAGCAACAGGGCAGCACTTTAGAGCCAGCTTCCCTGGAATAATAAGCTGAATACAACTCTACTGACTCAAATGACCACTTAACTCATTTGTGATGTTTCCCCATCATTTATTTCTACATCTAAATAAAAAATAAGTATTAAAAGCACCATTCTTGAAAGCAGAACTACTATTTTTTTTCTGTACCCTGAATACAGTATGTTGTAGGCACTTAATTAGGTGGTGAGTGAATCTCTTCAAATCTGTCTTAGCTAGGAGTAATTCTGCCCTTCTTCAAGACCCTAGAGCTCTGTCTGTGCCTCTCTATTCTTTTGGGGAATAAGAATTGATGTACCCTTCCCTCTCCTGCATTCATTGAATGCCAAGGCCCAGTGTAGAACACAAAGACATTTTGCAAGGTCCTTTCCCTCTCTAGACCCAGCTACAAGAAGGAAGACACTGTTCTTACGTTGCTTTGCACAAAATACAACCTTAGTGCATATTTTGCTGAATGTATAATTAAGCTAATGAGTTGCTAACTTTTCTGAGCGTTTTCTCCTAACATTTTTTTTGCTTCGTTCCTTTCCTTTTCACTCCAGTCCCATATACTGTGATTTCATAAATGATAGCCAACACTTGCTAGGCATTCATTATGTTCAAGTATTGTTCTAAACACTTTATACACAAGTCATTTGGTTTAATTCTCATTATAACATAATGAGGTGGACTTAAAAAAAAATAAATATCTATTTATTAAAGGAAGGTAGACAGTTTGCTCAAGGCGACAGGGCTGGTAAGTGGCAAAGCCGGTATTTGAAACCAGTTAGTTTCTGGTTCCAGTAAAGGTTCTTTTAAATACTGCATTTATCCTGACTCTAATAATGACCCTATGGTAAGATATCCAGACACACAAACACAAATCATAGTGAGAATAAAAATAGATATTCCCGTGATTTCACAGAAAATGAGGAAATACTCTAAAAGACAAATCAGGAGATAGGAACAATAAGAGCATCCAAAGTCTTACATGGCAAAACCAGAAAAATGTATTAGGCGCAGTGGTCCCCAACCTTTCTGGTACCAGGGACCAGTTTCACGAAAGACAATTTTTCCACAGAGGATGTGTGTGTGAGGGGGGTCGGGAGTGGGACTCAGGCAGTGACGCGGGTGATGGGAGTGGCTGTAAACACACTGGCTCGTCTGCCGCTCACCTCCTGCAACGCTCCCCCACTAGTTTTCCTGAGTTTCATGAAAGACAATTTTTCCACAGACTGGTCCTGGTCTGCAGCCAGGGGGCTGGGGACTGCAGAGGTAGAGGTTAAGAGCACATCCCTGGGAAGGAGTCTGGGTTCATATACCAGTCCCACTACTTATTAGATTTGGGACTCTAAGCAACCTATTTAACTGCTCATCTCCCCTTGTTTCTCTAATCTGAAAAGAGAGAACCCATCGTATAGATGTTTTGTGAGGATTACAGAAGTTAATATGTATAAAGTATTGGAAAATGGCCCACAATACTTGCTAATATTCCTATTGTTATATTTTATCATATTGAAGACACATTCCATTACAAAATGATCTATTTTCTATATTGCTTTGATAGAAAAATATTCCTGTTATAAATTCAAGACACCATTAATTTTTAAATGCATCCCTATGTCACAGATGTTGAAATGTAAAGTAAAAAAATAGTATGCCTTGGAATTGATGAAATGCCATTTTATTATTATGTGAAGAATAGAGAAGAAAGAAAAATCCAGCTGGGAGAATTAAATGTTTGAGTACATTAACATTTTCATTTTTTTCAATTTTATTTTTCACTTTCTCTTTATTATTTTTTCAAATATTTTATACTTGATCACGAGCTTTCAGTACCATTGTTCTGGGAATATTACTCATGCTTAGACTTAAAAGTTAATTGTGTTACTAAATCCTTCAATGAAAGACAGAATTGCTCTAGAAGGAAGGAGATGGTGTATGAATGGGTAAGGGGAAGGGAACTAGAAGATGTGTGGAAGATTAAATTTACCTGATCTGACTGTATGCTTTAAACATTTTTCAAGCCAAAATCCAAAGTCACTGGCAAATCTGAGAACAAGAAGATATAAGAGGCTGGAAAAATGAATCAGTGACAAATCAATTATTTAAATTATCTATTCAACAAATATTAAATTAAACACCAAAGTGAACTCATTGTGTTATACATAATATGTTAAGGAGATAAAAAATAAGTAAGAAAGAGTTGCAAAATAAAAGATTTAAAAAGCAAAAATTCATAAAAGAAAATTGGTGTTCAAAGTGTGTTAAAAAGTGGCGTAGTTAACTGTGACTATGACCTAGTTTGTGCACTGGTAGCATAATATTTCCTTGATTAATATTATATTATTTCTTTTTACACTCCGGTTACTATCAGAATACTCAACACTCAGCAAACAGCAATTGGGTCCCCTCTCAGGAGAGGCTGATTCCACACTGAAGTTAAGCGAAGCCCCTTCATGGAGCTTAAATCAGTCCCAGAGGAGGCACCAGATAGACTGTGAGAATTTAGAAGAGGCAACATTAGCATGGTATAGAGCAATAGATAACAGACTAGGAGTCCAAGTAATTGTCAAGGATCAGCTTTGTAGCAAACTAGCCATGTGACATTGTGCAAATTACCTTCTTTTTCTGGGCTTCTGTGTTCTTATTCATAGAAAGCATGATTGAATTTAGGCTTTACATTTTCTTCCACGTCATATCTTTCATTTTGTGACGTTGTGTTCAACATGATTAGAGAGGTAAGAAGCTGCTGTCAGGTGCTGGGCTTGGTATATTTGCTTTATGATTTATGGGCAGGATCTTGGAGTTTTCAAAAGATGTGTTGTCATGGGAGATTACCATAGTCAATTTCCACTTTCTGTGCCTTATAATAATCGTGACTACCATTCAAGGGCTAGGTGCCTCCACCCTTTCTCATTTATTTCCTACTACTGTCCTCTGAGGTTAATATTATGACTTTCACTTTATAGAGGAGGAACAGGAACACAAAAGAGATTATTAATAATGAGAAAAACAATTATTTGTGCTTATTATCTGCAATTACTGTGGTAAGGGCTTTTCATATATTAGTTCACTCAATCCTCACATACTACCCTATAAGGACGGTTCTGCTATAATTACCAGCTTTAGGGCTAAGGCATCCAATAATTAAATAATCTGATCATGTCATTATATGGTTGGTAGTGGAAAAACAGGATTCAAACTTACACAACCTGATTGCATAAGCCAGTTCTTAGCTATTGCACATTCTGCTTAAAAATACACATAAGGTCACACACACAACTAATAAGAAGGAAAATGGGACTCCAGATTTGACTCTGCAGCACAAACTTTTAACTATTAAGCAGTACTGCTTTGGACTCTTGCCTGACCACATGCCCTCTCCTCTTGGATTTGTCTGTGGTTTATGGCCTACTCATCTGCTCATCTTTGCTCAGCCTTGGTCTCTGACCCGACATGTAATATTGGCCTGGCCCAAATATGCTTCTGCTCCTTGTACTGAGTTCTGGGGTCCAATTATGTTCACCCCAGGACATGATGGCTCTCCATTCCATCCCTGGCTTCACTACTTCTAACTTGGCACTGGCAGCCTAGAACCCTAAGCTTGCAGTACCCAAGTACACCGGCAATACCCTAACAAAGATGAAAAATTTTAATCATATTGTTTGTGAAAAAAATTTACCATAGATCAACAAGTGGGAAAGATAAGGAGTATAAAATGCCAAGAATGCCAGTGGGGGAGTGTTTCTACTGTTTATTTTCTGTGTGTCAAAAAGTAGAAGATTTTACGTATATATGCATGGCTAATTCAACCACAAACCTCCAAGAATTCAGTAGCTAAAATGTCATCACTGTTATCATTATTATTATTATTATCAGACTTAGAATAGTGTTCCATCAAACCTTAACACTTAGAAACATCTGAATCATATCTCTTCTTTCCTATTCTAAAATTGCATACAAGTGAGACAACAATTATTTCAAAGCCATACATTGTGGAAACGATCACTTTCTTTTGTTCTCTTCCCATGACTACGAACAGTTCCCTGGCTTGACTGCCAAGAGTTTCTTGGGAATCACATTTGAACCTTGTGTGACACTGGGCAATATTAAGGGCTGGCAAAGAGTAGCAAACTTGCTAAGAAGGAAAACACAGAGCAAAGCTAGCTTCTCCAGCTAATATAATTTATTAATCTACATTTTTGCAAAATCAAGGTATCACAATGAGACACAGTACATTCAGTAGATTTCATGAGGCCACTCTATGCCATGTGCCCTTTTTGTCTTTTTGACTGAAGCAATAGGTACATCTTCATTAGGCCCTCAGAGCCTTCAGTGTCCAAAAAAGTGCAATGCTGCATATGCAAACATGGCATTCTTAGTTCATTTATCCAAAGGTTCCCCAGCTCTCTCTTCATTTAGAAGAACTATTTTTTGACCTTCTCTGATGCCAATAATCAATTTTCTTTTTCCCTTTATGGATCATGCAAAAGCTGATATTGTATCCAGGTACCAGAGTGTAGAGCTTGGCTCTGTATCCAGACTGCCTGGGTCTAAATTCCAGCTCTGCCACCTACCAACTGTGTGATTGGGCTAGTTACTTAACTCTCAGTCCCTTTATTTCCTCATTTGGGGATGATGAGCTAATACCCAGCAGGAAGAGTTACTTACCTGTTAAGAGTTTGTTGTGAGGATTTAAATGAGCTAATATTTGTAAAATTTTGAAAACCATGCTTGGTACAAAGAAGGTGCTCAATAAATATAATATTAGCCATTTTTTTTTTTTTTTTTTTTTTACCCAATGACGTATATTAATATAGGCAATGCTCATAAACTCAAATGTCTACTGGGGCCAGAAATGTAAAACAAATGACAAGATGGGGGGCCCATGGCAAATTGAAGCATGCATACTTTGCCTAAAGTCATTCAAATTCTAAGTGCTTTTTAAAGCCCTGTGAAATCCAAACAAAACACATCTGCTGCTGAATTTAGTCTGGTGTCGAGAAATGTGGGCTAAGAGAATTCTTCCATGAATGGTACAATAAATATTCTAGTTTTCTTTGCAGAATTAAAGAGTTTCAGTTTATCCTTATTTTTTTCTTTTTCCTTAATTGTCGTGATGGTTGTTTTACATCCAAGAAGATGGAGCCAGGCAGGACTGAAGCTCAGACACAACACAAACCTGAGAGCAGTAATCATTGTATGGGGACAGTGAAAGGGTTTGCTGGTGCCAATAACTAGGGCTGGCAGCTCTGGCCTCAGCTAGTGTGGCTGGGAAAGCAGTCAAGGGAAAGCACTTAGGAAATGAAGGAAATCCTACAATGTCCATGGTCTTGACACTGACAGGAGACCTTGGGACCAGGGGCAGCACTGCAGGAATGCAAACTGAACTGGGGAGTGACTAACAGCCACAGCTCTACTTGGCCTGTAGATAGAGACACCAAAGAGGCAGCAAGGGAGCAGGGAAGGGATACGAGCTTAGCAGCCAGAAGTCCTACATCCCAGATCCAGTGCCACCTCGCAGCGACTGTCAGCCTCAAGCAAACCTCATAGCCTCTCGGAACCTACGCTGTGTATAAAAAGATGATCTCTTTTGTCCTGACTACCTCACTGAGATACTTTGAATACTGAATAAAAACAGGGTGTGAAAACTGTTTGGAAACTTTAAAGTACTGTACCAATATAAGGTATTATTATGTTTTAAAGGCTTTTAGGCCAAATCCCATTTAAACAACAAAGCACTGCATGAAAACCTCCAAATAACAACGGTGTTTTGTGACTTCCCTATGCCCTACTTATAGTGGGATTTTTTTTTTTTTTTTTGTACAATTGAAGCTATTAGAGGTAGTTGGAGACAATCTTCTGAAGTTGCTTGTAATAGAATAAAATCTGTGCACTTTAGTAAATAGAGGAAAATTTTCACCCACAGCCTGTAGCACTTTTTATTCCCCAGTATTTTTTTCCTATATCACTTCAGGAACTGTTTAGAATGACTTAGGAGAGAACACACTAACTTAAAAAAAAAAATATTCACGACTCAATTCTTTGAACTCATTCTCATTTGTGTGTTTATTCAAATACAAATATTATCACACATTTACATGCCAGCCACCCTATCAGGCTCTGGAAATATACTGATTAAAAGATATGACCCTTCTATCTAATTATTATCATATGTGATGGGGAGACAGACATGCCAAGAATTACAGGACAATGGTAATGGCTACAGTGAAGGTATGTGAAAGAAATAATGGGAGAATTGAAGAGAGGCATCTAATCTATCTGGGATGTGAGGAATGAATAGGCAACTTCTAGGGTGGGATGCAGTGGTGTATGTACAAGGGCAGGTAAGAATTAGCATGGTGAATTCTCCCACCTAAGTAGTTCAGGTCAAATGGAATACAGAGAACAAAAGTGGGCTTACAGGAGGGTAAGAGGGGGCATATTAATATTTTCAAGAACAAGATGAGGAAGGGCTATGTATGGCATAATAAGCAGTTTTTGATGGTGAACCATTGAAGAACTTGAGTAATATGAAAACATTTGCCTGTGAAAATAACCACTTTAGAGATAACAGATCACATCTAGGGTTAGAGATGCCAATCTGGAGGCTATAGCTCTAAACAAGGCAAGACATTATTAGTCCCTAATTATTACAGTTGCAGTTAGGATGGTAAAGACCATAACAATTAGAATTTTTGACTTAGACAGTGAGAGTAAAGAGGGAGGGATGAAGAGAAAGAGAAAGAGAGAATCAAGTGTCACTTTACATGCTTTGGACAACTGGGTGGATATATTTCCCAACACAGAGAACAACAGAAGGGAAGATGGGGGGAAATGTGTGGGATTTGATTCTAAAATGATAGAATTTGAGTTACCTGTGTAACATCTAAAGGGAGATATACCTCATTGTAGCTTCAGTGGAATATTTCTCTCAAAAGTCCTATCTACATTTATTCTGATCTACCCAAGATAATGCCTATTGTGAATAGAAAACCATCTAGTCTCCTGTTAGAGTCTTGGCACTTTATTCTCTATTTGACATTTTCTTTTATTTTCTACTTCTCTGCATTTCAAGTAATTCCCTACCACTCCCCCACCTACATTCTGTATTTTATTATTTTAATCGCTCTCTTCAATACCTTCAGCACCTTGCCCCATGACCTTCCATTACTTCTACCTGGAGGAAGTCAAGTGTCCAGTTGCCCACTTTGTCCATACCTTTATATTGGCTACTCAATGTTGCTGGAGAGAATATTTAAATTGGTGTCATTCTAAGTTCACTGTCAGTTTTAGCTGTCAACTGCCTACATATCCAGTTAAGTATTGGTAACTGCCTATTTTTTAGATACATGTTTCATAGGCATTTTGAACTCAACACATCTAAACTTTACCCTTGATTTTTTTCCCCTACCAACCTGATTTTCTTCTAATATTTCTTATTTTAAATAAATGACACTAATGGCTTAAGCACTAGTTGCTTAAGTACCAGTGGTTTATACCATCCAATCTTTTACCATCTTCTGCCAATTTCATCATCTAAATATGTCTCTCTCCATTAGCTGTTTGTGAATTCTTTAAAATTTAATTAACAGAAAGAATTATAGAAGACTTGCAGTTAAGAAAAGAGGAAAATGAGATATAGGATCCTGTAAGCTAATGTTTGTCAACTCCAGCTATGGTTAGAACCAGTAAAGCAGCTTTAAAAAGTACCACTATTTGGGATGCACCCCTCAAAGATTTTGATCTCCTTGATCTGAATTGAGCCCCAGGTATCAATACTTTTTTCAGCAATCCCCAGGTGATTCTAATATGCATCCAGGGTTGACAACTGGCATAAGGTTAAAAAAAAGTTTTTTATTGTTAATGTTATCATTGTTTTATGATGTGAGCATATGTTCATGTACTAACAGAAAAATATTAGTGAAGAAAGAGGTTGAAGATTCTGGGGTGAGGGTAGTAATTGATGGAGCAAGTGAAGGCACAGGACTTACAATGGATAGAATAGTCATTTCTCTGAGACTTGGGGGAAGGAGAAAAGAAGTTATACAGATGCAGAAATGTTTATAGATATGAGGACCAAGACAGGAAGTAGAGTGAGTTTCCCTGAGGTGGCTTCTACTCTTTTCTGAGAAATAGGAGACAAGTTTATCAACTGAGAATGAGGCTGAAAAGTTGTTACATCAAGACCTGGCATTGTGTAATTATGGACTTGTGTGCAAGTCTTGTCTCCCAAATGATTTCTCATCTTAATGGCAAAAGAACTCTTATGTTTCTGTCCTTCCCCAACCAATTGTTACAGAGATTACCACAAAGCAAGTCAAGTGCTCAAGAAACATTTTGGTTGATCTCAACTCATAACTTCTTTTTTTTTTTTTTTCTTTTCTGCTATTTGAATAATCATTCTCTTTTATTTTTTCTTCCTCATACTAAATACTTTTGCCCATTATATGCCCATTCTGAGTTATTGATGTTTTTTTACTTCATGGTTTAAGTTCAAACTCTCCCCTTTCTTAAAGTTTTCATAGATATTCCCTTTCATAAAACCCACACTGCCACAGTTTCTGGCAAAAGGACATAGTGCAACTTCTCAGTGATGTGAACGCATCTCTTTTTAATTCCACAAGGCAGCATACCATTTTGTTTACAAATTCCACTTTTAATAGAGCCAAACTTAGGAAATGGATACATAAGTATGTATTTCCTATGCTAATTTTTGTGTATAAATAGACTCCTTTAAGAAATGCTTTCTTAAATGAAATACTGTAGAACATAATTATTTGATACAGACCAAGTCAGTTCAACCAAAACCTAGAGAGTTGAGTGCCTTTCAATTAAGGATAAATCAAAAGGTTGATAGACAATTTAGAAATTATACAGGTAAATAGAAAGTTCACTTTAATGTATAGATACTTAGTTACATGTTGTGGGAAGGTCTACATTAGTGTGAAATACTCTTTTATTAGGTGCTCCATGACCTGCACTTATTGTATGTATGTAGCTTCCTTATTTATATATGTTCATACTTACATATGAAAATCCCACAGATTTAGATTTATTAAGCAGTATATTCTAAGACTAGTTCTATGTAGTGTTTTATAGGAATTTAAAAATAAATATAAGATTTAGTCTTTTTTCATAAGGAAAGACTAGTCTACATGTACAATGTTAGGTACATGAGACAGAAAACATATGATCAAAAAGCATTTACTGAATATTTAATGTAATGTATGTTTATTGAGTTCCTACTATATGCCATGTGTGTGCTAGATGGCATAGACAACTGAAGCCTCTTCCTTGACTGAGGAAATGGAGACCTTTGCTTAGTTTACATATAACTATTCCCTTATCCTGTTTTATTTAATATTTTTATCATTTTGTTTGTTTTTTTTTTGAGACAGAGTCTCACTCTGTTGCCTAGGCTAGAGTGTTATGGCATCAGCTTAGCTCACAACAACCTCAAACTCCTGGGCTCAAGCAATCCTTCTGCCTCAGCCTCCTGAGTAGCTGGGACTACAGGCATGTGCCACTATGCCCAGCTAATTTTTTCTATATATTTTTAGTTGGCCAATTAATTTCTTCCTATTTATAGGAGAGATGGGGTCTCGCTCTTGCTCAGGCTGGCTTTGAACTCCTGACCTTGAGCTATCCTCCTGCCTCCGCTTCCCAGAATGCTAGGATTACAGGCGTGAGCCACCGCGCCTGGCCTATTTTTATCATTTTTAATTGTTTTCTAGAACTTAGTGCCTGAAATAGTATGCATGTATTTGTGTATGGTCTGTTTTCCTCCACTAGAATAAAAGAGAGCAGGGACTTTTTGTTTTGGATCCCTAGAATTGAAACCAGTGCTTGACACATGAAAATGCTCAATAAATATTTGTTGAATAAATGAAGGGATTCCTGCATTCTAGAATCAGAGTAGGACAGAACTAGTGTATACTAATGGTGATCAAGAAGCTCCATAGAGAAGCCGGTTGGCCTAGCAGGGAATGAGAGGTAGGATACCCACATGGGGAGAAAATGCCAGGGAAGGAGAAAGACACAGTATCTCACAGCACAGTCTCTGAGGGCATTTGTTAATGTTATGGTAAAACCATTTCCTTGCCATGGGTTTCTGTAAAATTAGTTTCACATGTGGTCTTTCCCATTCTTGGAATTGATAAGTATTTAATTTTCAAATTCCCAAATTTTTTTGATATGGTGGTTATAAACGTTGAGCTTGAAGAACTGTCTGGCATATGGAAAATAGGATAAGCTTTGATAAAGGTCATCAGACTGATTGTGAAATTTATAAAACCATAAGAAGGCTGGGCTTTTCTGTTCTAAACATCCTTATGGAGATTTAATTCCAATGGCATCCATGCAAATTTCCCAAAGCCCTGTGGAATGATTGGGATTGATCACAGTCAGGGCTGTGTTCTAGGTTGCATTGAACACAGTCGGATCACAGGAAGACCTTTGTTTAGTGCTGGCATTGGGTAAGCAGATGTATCCATTCTGCCCATAACAAATCACAGTTATCTGCCTATGGGAGTTACGATCAAGTTATAAAGGGCCATCAATCTCTTTCTTTATATGAGGATTCATCTAAGCACAGCACGGTGGACACCAACAGGTGGCCTTAATTGGCTACTGCCTTCCTAATCTAGTTCTTAAAGAATAAAATTTGGATTTCAAAACCAGACTGTAAACTTGAGTTCAGAATGGAGTGAACCTCAGACTGTCATGCTCATTTAAGGTGGAATGTTAAACAGAATGACATCTGGTCAGAGGGTGGAAGCACAAGGTAAATATATCAGGATTGGTCATGACCAGACCTTTCTTTCCCACACCAAATGACAGCCAGCTTGACAAAATCTATGATTAGCAGTAGAGAAAGTAAGGTAACCATCCACAGTTCCCAGGGAAAAGTGAAGCTGTGCGTAAAAAGCTACGAGAGACAAGAGTTTAGGCAAATTCTCCAGGGTTTATTTAAAGCTATGTCTCCAGAGTTTGTATCCCAATGTCAGTACTGACTAGTTCTGCAGCCCTGGATAAATTGCCTACTGGAAATGTACTTGAGCCTCAGTTTCCTCATATGTAAAATAAATATAATGATGCCTTCTTTTTTTTTTTACAGAGTTGTATTATAACTAATGTAGTTAAGTGGTCAATAATTAGTTGACAATTATTTTTATTAAAGAGGGAACTAAGGCTGTCAGAAAATTCAAAGGGTAAAAATTAAAATAAATAAATGATTCCAGAACAAAAAAAGTTCTCCAGCCATTCCTTAAAGAGAAGAAAAGATCAATTAGCTTGGGTTTTATAATAGCCTCTCATTTTGGATCTAAAAAATGTCTAGTTTAACCATAGCAAATGATGGGTAAATAAGCACAAAAGAAAGAAAGGAATAGGATGGAGGGAGGGTTGAACTACTCCAAGGTTGCTGTAGAATATGTCTTTTTATCAACCAATTACCCTTTCCCCTACTAGGATTTAGCCCTAGTTTTTGCTTTTATATACAATTATAGTCCACAATACTTACATTGTGTCTGACTAGCATTGATCAAAATGAAATCAAAATATAAACAATGTGCACTGACCAGAAGACTATAATTAAATAAAAATCTCATGACTAAACATGACTGTGCATGTTTAATATATCAGGCTATCAGACTCCTAAAATTAATTAACTCTCTAATGAAAGCTGTCTGCTTTCATTAGAGAATAACCAATTTACTTTTTTCAACAATCTAGCCACACCAGTTTTCAATTAAGATTCAAAAAGCCAAGTCCTGATGAGCAAGAGAGTCATAAATGATGTATGACTGTCCCACTTTTATGTAATGTTACATCCATTATTCTGCTTTAATCCTCTAGCATGCTTTTTAATTCATCAATAATTAATGCGGAGGCTATTTTATAAAGATTATAACCACTTTGAAGGTAACTATTCCAGGAAGCATATTCTAAAACTAAGTATGCCATCTATTCAAATTTAGCAAGCTGATTCCTAAAATGTCCAATTAAATTTTAATAGTTTTTTTTTGTTTAATTGAAACCCTTTTCAGTCCAATGATTCTAATGAATCAATATCTATCATTTCATCTTGCTTCCTAACAGGGTGACATATTTCTCAGGTATTTTCATTACTGTTTTTATGTTCAGCATTTAAAAATTCAGGAACATTCACATCTTGGAAAATGTCCAGTGCTTAAACATATTGAGTCCCCATTCTGTTCAGAACAACTCACTGGGAGTTTGGAGTAGCCCAAAGCCAAACTCTGGGTTTCCTTTGATCTTCACTACTACTCCATAATCTCTCCTTCATTAAATTCCGCTGTCATGCTAGGATCCTGAGTTAAGGCAATGTTCCAGGCAAGTATTTTAATTATGAAGAACAGATAGCCTCTCTTGAGTGAAAGGAAGAAGAGAAAAGTTGTTGTAAGGATACAAAAAGGTAATTTCATAGACATCTAAAGATAGCCAAGTCTCATGTAAATTGTAATGGGAAGCTGGAAAATCAGAAATTGAAATTCCCCTTTATCTCTCAGTGATTGCATTAGTTCTGTATACTCCTTTTTCACATGGCCAGACTGGCAGCCAGTCCCTAATCTCTAGCATGACCCATTTGCTCGAGCATCCACTGCCAACTTTAGATACATTGCATCTCTTGGTGTGGGTTCTCAAAAAGTCTAAAGGGCTAAGCTTGTTTGTTGGGAGGACTCTTTGCAACAAGGCCACGCCATAGGCTCCTGCTCAGCTAACGAAAGGGATTCCTTGGTTTGGGAATCTTTCTGTGGTTCCATCAGCTGCGGCCAGAAGCCAAAGAGGTAACAAGATCAATAGGGTTGATTTTGTGGGAGGGCAGGCACCCATGATGAACTTGTGTCTAGCAAGACTGCTATTGCTCCCTCAATCAAAGATACAGCATTCATTCATAACTAAGTTCTCATAAATGCCAGCTATTGTTATATATACCATTGTCATTATCACAGTTTATTCATTCATTCAACAAACATCTATTAATACCCCACTATGTGCCAACCACTCTCTGAAACACTGGACATAAAGATGAAGAAATTCTTTATTTATATCAAAGCAGATCCTCAACTTTGAGGAACTGATATAAGACAGCTCTGGGTAGAGGGAGAGGGGTCACTTTTCCAGTGACAGGTGGAACATTTTACCTCCAGTGAAATGGAAGGGACACTAAAATGATGAATAGGAATGTCTGGCCCAGATGCTGGTGGGTCAAAGGCTGAGAGTCAGGCTGAAAAAAAGAAATACCCAAAAGTAAGATCCAACCAACCTACAAAACTTAAGATGATACAGAATGATAAGGCTCATTCTCTGCTTTGTCTGGACATCTAGGGATTAACACAAGGTTTTCTAACATGTATAAAGTTACTGTCTCTGAAGAAATTATCTGAACAAATGTTCTCTAAGACTGTGGTCCCCAACCCCTGGGCTGTGGACTGGTACCAGTCCATGGCCTGTTAGGAACCAGGCCACACAACAGGAGGTGAGTGGTGGGCAGTGGGTGAGTGAGCAAAGCTTCATCTTTATTTACAGCTGCTTCTGAGCTCCGCCTCCGGCCAGATCAACAGCATTAGATTCTCATAGGAGCGCGAACCCTACTGTAAACTGCACATGTGGGGGATCTAGGTTGCGCACTCCTTATGAGAATCTAATACCTAATGATCTGAGGCAGAGCTGAGGCGGTGATGCTAGTGCTGGGGAGCAGCTGCAAATACAGATTATCATTAGCAGAGAGGTTTGACTGCACAGGGTCTATAATAAATCAATTGCTTGCAGACTCATATCAAAACCTTATCAGTGAGTGGCAAGTGACAATTAAGCTCCATCAGGTGGCAGACTTTATAGTGACAAGTGAGCATCTTACTTCAATTGTACAGCTGCATTTGGTGGCAGGCTTTAAGTCAGAATCCGACAAGTAATTTAGTCTGTGCATGGGCCACCCATTATTTTATTTACTGCTTCTGTCCATGCCTCTTTCTTGCACTGCAAACTTGTCTCAGTCACAGTTTTGGTAAGCCCACAAGCCGACCCTAGCATAAATGAGTAAAAAACAAATGTCACTAGAGAGCTTCTTTGAAAAGGGGGAAAGACCCAATGATGAAATAGCAGAAGACTCTAAGAGTGCCAACAAAATGAAAGCTGCATTTAAAAGAAAATACCAAAAGTCCTACTTAAATTACAGGTTCATTGCAACAGGTGATTCACATTCTCCAAGCCTGCCCTGTTATACTATGTGTCGAATGACTATCCTACGAAGCCATAAAACCTTCAAAACTGCTTCACCACATGGAGACCAAGCACTCTACATTAAAAAACAAGCCTTTGGAGTTTTTCAAAAGAAAAAAAATGTAAACATGAAGAACAGAAGCAATTATTGAAGGCCACCACTTCATCAAACGTGTCTGCACTGAGAGCATCATTCTTAGTAGCTAACCACATTGCTAAAGCTAGGAAGCCCTTTACTGTTGGTGAAGAGTTGATCCTGCCCACTGCTAAGGACATTTGCCATGAACTTTTAGGAGAGGCTGCACTTCAAAAGTTTGTATGTGTTCCTCTTTCGGCTAGCTCTATAACTAGACGAATTGATGAAATAGCAGAAGATACTGAGGCACAATTGTTAGGATTAATGAGTCACCATGGTATGCAATCCAGATTGACGAGTCTAATGATATTGACAACAAGGCAACAGTGCTTGTTTTTGTGATATATTTTTCAGAAGTATGTGCATGAGGATATGCTATGTACACTTTTGTTGCCAACCAACACCACAGCTGCAGAACTACTCAAGTCTTTGAGCGATTACATATCAGGAAAACTGAATTGGTTATTTTGCGACTGTATATGCATGGATGGAGCAGCTGTCATGACTGGACGGCTTTCTGGTTTCACTACTCAGGTCAAGGAGGTCGCTTCTGAGCTTGAGTCTACATACTGTGTCATCCATAGAGAAATGCTGGCTAGCCAAAATGTGTCATCCAAACTAAACAACGTTTTGCAGGATGTGATTAAAATTATCAACCACATTAAAGTACATTCCCTTAACTCATGTCTGTTCATGCAGCTCTGTGAGGAGATGGACGCAGAGCACACACGTGTTCTCTTATACACAGAAGTGAGATAGCTTTCTAAAGGTAGATCACTGGCCAGAGTTTTTGAATTACAAGAGCCACTCCAGGGATTTCTTTTAGAAAAATGGTTACCACTGGCAGCACATTTCAGTGACACAGAATATGTCACAAAACTTGCTTACTTGTGTGACATATTCAACCTGCTGAATGAACTCAATCTGTCACTTCAGGGGAGAACAACAACTGTGTTCAAGTCGGCAGATAAACTGGCTGCATTCCAAGCCAAACTGGAATTATTGGGATGATGAGTGAACATTGGGATTTTTGACATGTTTCAAACATTAGCAGAGATTTTGAAAGAGATTGAGCCACGGCCTTGTTTCTCTCAGCTGGTGCATGATCACCTATCTCAGCTTTCAAAACAGATTGAGCTTTATCTCCCAACCGCCAAAGACCTCTAAACTGGGAAGGAATGGATCCATGACCCATTTACGAATAAGCGAAGTGAATCAACTTTGTCCATGCTAGAAGAGGAGACCGCAAATGACAGTAGCCTTAAAAGTATGTATGAGACAACTTGAAATCTCCATACATTCTGGATTAAAGTCAAGGCAGAATATCCCAAGGTTGCCACAAAAGCACTGAAAAGCCTGCTTCCATTTCCAACATCCCATATTTGTGAAGCAGGGTTTTCTGCAGTGACAGAAACCAAGTCCAGATTCCGGAGTAGACTGGACATAAGCAACACACTTCAGGTATCACTGTCTCCCATCACCCCCAGATGGTACCATCTAGTTGCAGAAAAACAAGCTCAGAGCTCCCACTTATTCTGTATTATGGTGAGTTGTATAGTTATTTCATTATATATTATAATGTAATAATAATAGAAATAAAGTGTGCAATAAATATAATGTACTTGAATCATCTAGAAACCATCCCCATGCCCTCAGCCACCACCACCCTCAGTCCATGGAAAAATTATCTTCCATGAAACCAGTCTTGATGCCTAAAATGTTGAGGACCACTGTTCTAAATTGTATGTTAATGCTATGCTTTTGGAATCATTATTGTAAACTCAGACTCAGACACTTAAACTACAGGGAACAAGCAGTTAAAACAAATGAGTGAAACATGCAGGACACATCATCACAGAGCAGTAGGGACTAAGGTGAATGTGCAGAGCACATATTCTGTCTAAAGAGAGAAGCCATTATGTGGCCATTTGAAAACAAGGCACAGTGATGCCAGATCTCCCAATTTTTAAAGAAATACCTGAAATGCAATTTTTAAAAATAAAATTCCAAATTAAAAAAAAAGACTCATGATGGTCATTCCAGATACACTTGATCTAGTTTAAGGCTCCACCAAATTGTAAGCCCAGTTTGAGAGTGGGGACTACAAGTTGGCCTCGTGCTCACTGTCTTGCTTTGAGGAGACCCACACAAGGAGAACTCTGGATGCTGTGTCCCCAGAGTTGATGGGGGCAGTCCTGAGTTTCTTAAAGTGGGGTACTATTATTAATGGAGAAATCACTCAGGGTAACAGCTATGGTAGGTTGAATAATGGGCCCCCAAAGATATCCATGTTTTAATTCTTGGAACCTGTGAATTTACTTTATATGGCACAAGGTACTTTGTAAATGTGATTAAGTATCTTGAAATAGGGATTATCCTGGATTATCTAGGTGGACCCAATGTAATCACAAGCATTATTACAAGAGGGTGGGTTAGAGTGAGAGAGAAAAGGAGATGTGACAGCCAATGGAGAGCTCAGAGGGATGCCATTTCTATAAGGGGACCATAAGCCAAGGAACACAGGTGGCCTCTGGAACCCGAAAAAGGCAAGGAACCCAGAATCTCCATAAGGAACTAGCCCTGCAGACACCTTGACGTTAACCCAGGGAGACTGATTTTTGAACTTCTAACCTCCAGACCTATAAAATAATAAATTTGCATTGCTTTAAACTACTACATTTGTGGTCATTTGTTATAGCAGCCATAGGAAACTAAATAACACAGTGACACAGATGCTCCCAAAGAGTTGAGCATCCTCTTCTGGTCCAGAGAGAAGGCAGTGGGAGAGTGAGAGAGGAAATTCCTTCACTAGACTCAGGCCATGAGTTTAAGGCCTTCCTGGTCCTGAGGGAAACTACTATATATTAGAAGGCCCTTGACCTTCTCTACATGGACAATTCTCCTACTGCTGAGAGCCCAGGAGGGTAGCTGCCAATCATCTCCAGTTCTGATCAGACCTTTTCCAGAGCCCACAGGTGCTACAGGATGAAGAGCAATATGGGGGAAAACACCATCTTAAAATCAAATGAGATACTTTCTGTGTGACACCCTCCCTGAGTCTTGGTGTCATTATCTATAAAATGAGAATAATAATACTACATAGAATTGCAAGATAAGGGGATGAAAAACCTGCACCATAATACCTTGTGAATATAGGAACTCAATACATGAAAGAGATTTTGTTATTCCTTTATTCTGTAGATTCACCATTACCACCAGATTAAGTTTCTTACATATTGTCAGCAAATTAGCAACTCAGTGGGAACAAGAACAGAAATTTTAAGTCTGATCTTCATGTTCTATTCCCTCAAAGACAATGGGGGGATAGATGCTTCCAGTACTGTTAAAATGTTAGATTTATAATATAACCTCCTGTCACAGGAGTGTCAGAAGAACGAGAAGTTTCTGAGAAAAGTCCACCAATCTTAAGCCATCCTGACAACTATCATGTCCAATACATCCACAGTGTTGCTAACACTTATTAAAGAAGACCTTGCTGTAGCAGCTTCAGACTGTGTGCTTGTGGCATTCAGCAGCCTTCTGGCTCTGCAAAGATGCACAGTAACATTTTCACCAAAGTTTTCACAGTATTATTGCATTATTTGAGTAGAGAATATGTAAAGTGGCATGAATTCACAGTCTTGATCCTGAAAACACAGGCAATGGGTATGAATATATTTTGGAATAGACTAAAAATAGAACCAACACTTGGGATAGGGAGGTTCAGTGAACTCTGAAATCCAAAACCGACGTCACAAACTCAAATGACCTCGGGAGTCAGGCAGGAAACCCAGTGAGTAAAGGAGAGGGATCTACCAGTGGTAGGGTGTGTGACAAACTGGGTTGTAGGCTCTGCTTGAGGGCATGCCCCTTCTGTTCCATTCACACACTGCAAGCCGACGGACTCATCTATGGGCCAGCTTCAGCCCACAGACCGAGTGTGTGACCCCTGTGGCTAATGGCTATTTTGCCCAAAATTCAAAAGTAGCAAACTTAGTCTGAGGGAAAAATAAGATATAGGAGATGTTTGTCTTCAGAACTGTTTGTTCAACAAATCAGCCTCGCTTTCACTCCTATCTCTTAGGTGCCCATGTCCTATTCTTTGCACTCTGACTGCTCATGTCTCCCTAGCACCTGGTGTGACTTGGCTTTGCTTAGGGAATATACCAGGCCTAGACCACTCATTCTCTTTGCGGGAAAAATTATGTATCTGAAGACTCATTTTTTCCCTTAGGACAATGCCAGGAATCTATAGACCCTCTGGTATAGCAATACACATTATAATGCCAGTATCAATAAAGCATGCTGTACTAATAAATCCTTTGTTGGCAATATCTGAAAAAAATTATATGAGGAATCTCAGTACCTGGATATGCTAGATATCAAGTTCCACAGTGTTTACATAGACATGACATCATGTTGTACCTCATAAATACACACAATTATTATCTGTCAATTAAAAATAAAATTTAAAAAAGACTTTATTCAAACCAGATAGCCTAGAAATTCAGTGCCATTAGTAGTAAATCATTCTCTAATGATGGAATTTTATGCTATGACAAGCTGCTTGAGTATATATTTTTGAGCAGCGGATCTCATATCAGCTCAGATCACACCTTGGCCTCATTCCAGTGAGGAATATAATAATGATCAGTGGAGAGAGCTAGAAGAGTTTGGAGAGGTAACAACACTGGCTTTTGGAGTGGCTCTTTTGAACCTATTTAAAAAAAGATAGAGACTATCTTTCTAAACAAAAACAATGGAAATAAATTTAGTAATCTTTTTTTTTTTAACTTTGCAGTAATTATTTTCTTGAAAATAGACATGTGGATTTTCCATAAAGATCATGAACAGAATTGATTGAGTGATAGTTTTTTAAAGTACATTTTATTGTTTTTAAAAGGTCATCTAAAATATGGATGTAAACAGAACTTATGCTTAGATACAGCTTTTATTTCAGGCATGTAAAATTAGTTACACTTATTTCTAGAGAAGATCATATAATGGCACATGAAATGGGCTTCATGAGACAGGGCTGTTCAGCATGTGGACACCGGAAATGGTCCACCCGAGTCTGAGGTCTAGCCTATGAAATATTGCCCATCTTAAATGTCTTTCAAAGAAAGAGTAGCAGGAACATCCTTGCACTTGTTTATAGAATCCACCACATCAAACATTTTACCCTTTTTAAGGCAAGGGTAGAGGTGTGACAATGAAAACCTCTAACTGAGAAGAGTTTGGTAGAGGGGCTATTCATAGACAGCAACTCAACATATGGTGGCTACTGTAATCCATCCAGTGATGTCTGATGTTCCTACTAGGAGAAATATAGCAATGAACTTGAAAACAACTTTATGATACCTGACATTTGTGCATAAGTATTTCAAAGCGTTTTTGTATATATTAATTCATTGATCCTCACTAAAATCCTTACATGGAAAACAGGACAGATGTTAATATCATAATTTTCATGAGAAAAAAATTAAATTCAGAGTATCTGATTGAAAGTTGTTTGGTTCCTGATAAGCTTTCAGTGTTACAAAAATAACCTCATATTTCTAGGCCTATCCACAAAGTGAGTGAGGTGAATAGGTGGTGTGTAAGACCCCTTCCTCTATGAGCACTTGGAGATCAAGTGGTTGGAATGAGCCAGACCTCACTGGGGGATAAGATGATCAGGCTGCCAACTTTCCATGATTTGGAACTAAGCTTTGAGACACACTCTCTTTTGTCAGTTCCCAGGGATGATGGAA
This sequence comes from Cheirogaleus medius, assembly GCA_008086735.1. Taxonomy (NCBI): domain Eukaryota; kingdom Metazoa; phylum Chordata; class Mammalia; order Primates; family Cheirogaleidae; genus Cheirogaleus; species Cheirogaleus medius. The sequence continues at coordinate 4,035,503 of VBSM01002616.1, read as the reverse complement.
CCCTGAGAGAACAACTCATGTCAGTTAAAATGCCTGGGAGATGGAGGTGCCTAGTGATTTCATTTACAGTGAGAAACAATTGCATAGAAACCAGAATTGCTAAAATCCTTTTTATTGATGTATTTTTACTCTGTATTCAAGCTGGATGGGAGGCCCAGCCCTAAACAGAAGTCAACTTTGTCGAGTCTAAAATGAAAGTAAAAGGAATTGAAATGATCAATGAAAAAAATCTTTAAGAGAGCTGAGGGATTTTCTCTCTATGGAACAAAAATATTTGGAATCCTTTGACCAAGACTGGCTTCCTTGGGAGAGTGCTGGAGGTACAGGACCACATTCACCATATGTTACCTCTCCTGTGAGCTATCTCCACTATCTTCTACTGAGGCCATTTGTCTAGGCTACAGTTTTATCATAAGAACATATCAGCATGGTCCAGGGAGATAGGAGAGAGGAATAAATGTTCTCAGACACCAGTGTTTGGTGCACTCTGAAGATAAGAGTGTTTGTACATTTTTGTGATGTGGTGACAGGACATAGAGAGAGTGACCTAAATGTGTAACATTACAGAGTTTGTCAGTGAGTCATCATGGAGTTAACCACCATTTTCTAAGCTGGTGCTTTTAGTTATAAAAGTTTTCCTGTTATGTGATAAGTGGGTTATAAGATTTTTAATACCTTAAGTAGACTGAGAATGGTGTTTAACAGCTTTAAATAATAGAACCCAAGCCTTTTAACTGACTTTTATTAACTAAGACACCTGTTTGGAAAGCAAATTTTCCTCAAGAACTGAATGATTACTAAATTATCAATCTAAAATCATAAACACTACTCTTTGGCCCTTCATTAAGAGTCCTGTTGACTGATATTTAAATGTTTTCAACAAAAACAATCCTCTGGTTTTAAAGTCCAAACTTTGCAAACATATCAGAGACAACCAAGTAGGTAGGGTGGTGGCCTGGGTAAAGAGACCACTGGAGTCAGGCACACAGGCAGTGACACTGACGTAATCAGAGAGAGGGCAGGAAATCCACAAGGCTAACAGACTATACAATGTAGTAAAGCATTATAAATGATCTGGCATCATCCAAAAAGGCTAAGTTATTCTTGGTAGCTTCTTTAAGAAACTAGAAGTAATAATTAAGTATAAATTTACACTTATCAGTCACAAAAATAGTAATAACACTATTTCTGGTAGAGATGAATGGTGGATACTCTAGTACTTACTGGTATAAATGAGAATTATATTTTGGGAAAAATATTATCTATTATCTATTAATATTATCTATTATCTTTTGGGGAAAAAATCCAGTTACATATTACTTTAGCCCAGCAATTTCATTTTTTGGAATCTGTTCCATAGAAATAAAAGCACCAGCATGTAGCAGCAAATGTACAAAGATGTTTTTATAACATTATTCATAGGGTCAAAAATAAAGGTGGAAGCAATGTGCATCATCCTTAATAAAGGAATGGCTAAATACATATGGTATAACTACACCATGAAGTATTATGCACCATTAAGAAGAATCAGTTAGAATCATGACCACTGATTAGGAAAGTTTTCCATGGATATTATCAAGTCAGACAGAAAAAAAAGCAAAAAAGCAGAGAAGTATCTATAATATTATACTCTTTTTGTGGAATCCAAAATAATTAAACCCTTATGTGGATATATGTATGTACAGATATACACATTTGTGTGTGATTATGTGTATGATTATTTGAGCATAAAGAAAATAAATACAAGAATTCATGTTAGGTTCTTAGGACCAGGAGATATGGAGATTCAATAGAAGATAAAGTGGGTGAATGGGAGGCGAGGAGAGGAGGAAAGCCAAATAAAATATTAAACAAAAATTATTATAATAAAAATTTAATAATTTCTTATTTACGTAGAATTATATATACATAAGTTTATCCACATATAAAGAAACTAGGGAAAGATAAATGAGAAAGTGAAATCTGGTTTGTAAGAATGACTGGGATATATTAAGTAGAAAAAAGTAGAAATAATCACGAAAGGTAGTTTTTTAAAGGAGACAAATAAAAACATTTGGACACAAACAATTAAAATTTTGTATGGAAAAAGATGCCACAAAAAGGGAAATAATAGTGTAGGAATATCTGTAATATGGCAGGCAAAAGAATTATGTCCCAATAAATAAAGAGTTGTTACAGATTGTTAAGGAAAAGATAACCCAATATATGAGATAAGAATAAGTAATCTGTACGAGAGGAAATCCAAGTAACCAATATACATGAAAGATGTGGTCTTTTTCACAGTCAGGGAAATGCAAGTGTATGCAAAAATGAGGTATGATTGTTACTTCCTGATCAGTAAAAATTAAAAAGAACAACAACCAACTATTCCTGGAGAAAATTTTGAGTAAATCAGGCAGTTTTATACAATTATTGGTGGGAGGGTGAATTACTATAACTTTTCAGAAAATAATAATTTGGTACTATATTAATTAAAATACTTGGACTAAATAATCTTTATTTTAAAAAATCTATCTTATTCATATATATAATACATATAAATATATAAACAATACATATTTGTGTATATATTATACACACACACATATGTTAACACATACATACTTATATATGGTCCTCCTTCTCCAAAGGGTATATAAAAGATGATTATCACAGCACTTTTGTGTGGCAAACACAAAGAAAGGACGCTGTCAATGACCTGATGTATATTGATTCTGAAGCATAGTTTCCGCAAGTGTGGTATATACAAACTTGAAGATTACACAGCTATTTAGAAGAAATAAGTCAAATTTAGATCTCGAGACATTGAGGTATATCTATGACCTATTATTAAGAAAAACAATTTGCAGAGTATGAGCCAATTTTCAAAACAACAAAAAATTATGTATGTGCTTAAAAGAGAAATGTACAATATAAATTTAAAAGATTCTACATTCTTACATAATTACAAAGATAAACTTCAATTAGCTAGAGTATGTGTTTATGTGTATGGAATCTTCATTACCTGATCTTCTCTAATAAATTGGGAGTCATTCCACATTTGGATTAATAACATCTTTTTTTTAAAAGTCTTCTTTGTAACAGAAACAACTGACAATATAGTTAATGTTAAGATCTTAAGGCAGTCACTACATTATTTACTTCAAAAAAATCTTAGGTGAAAAGAAGTAGGTGACAAGAGGTGAACTTATGGTAGATGTTAGGTAGCACATTCTAGATAATGGACAAGATCTTTAGGCTCTCAGCAGATAAGAGTAGCAGGTGGGTGTCTCACAAGGTGAGCCATGGCGACATGAAAGGTACCAGCAGGTGGAGGTGTAAACTAGCTGCCAGATCTGAGTTCAAAGTCAAAACTAGTAAGAAGGCAAGTTGCCAGTCTCAGAGGAACCGAAGTGCCAGTTGGCTCAACGAAGCAGACAGGGAAGGCGAGGTAAGTAGAAATGGAATATAAACAGGGTTTTGGTCAGGCCAGCACATGTGGCTATGCAGGCTGTGTGACACATAACTTCAGGGATGCCATTTACTTAAAGTGCAGTGGGAAGAGTATCTCCTAAATTTGCCCAAGGCAAGAGGCCCACTAAGTACCAAGATCTACCCCAAGATCAGAGTATAAATATCGGTGACAGAACTGACAATCCTGCTGATTATGATTGTCATCATCACTACCACTACCATCACCACCACAATTTTGATAGCTTACATAATCACCATGTGTTATGCTTTACAGAACACATTCATGGATGCCAGAAAGAATCAAGTGAGGTAGCCAGGTTGGGTATTACCATTATCATTAAAATGAAGAGACAAAGACTCAAAAATGTCCATTGCTTGTCCCACGATCTCAAAGGTGGTCAGTGATAAAACAGGCATGTGAATCTAGAATGTGTACTTTTAAAACCGTCCTGTTCCCACTGCCTCAACCTGCTCACATTGCGAATGAGAATTGGTCCCTGACACAGGGCTTGGGCTGAGGTTAAGGCTTGCTGAGCAAGGAGCCAAACAGCTCATTATGCAGATTGTAATTCTTTCTTAGGAAATGTATTTTCTTATTTTTTCATACCCAGTGGGTAAAAAATTTCTCCTTGTGAAAGGATTTCCTGCTGTGTAATATTCAGACTCAACTTGTCCATACTGATTGCTATTTTGTTGCAGTGACTATTTGTTTAGACAGAACATGTTACAGAAAGGATTTATGGCAGCTAACAAAAACACATATAATACAAAATATAATTGAATAAAAAGCAAGGAAATAAGGAAATTAAATTAGAAGGAAAACAAGTGAAAAAAAAGAAAGCAGTCAGCCAAGAATGAGGTTAGTTCACAAAATAAATAAGGCGCTCAGTAAAGTTCTCTGTATTTGTTAGAGATAAACCACAAATTTGGCTCTCAGTTTTTTAGCAGTGGAGAGAAAGAAGAAAACATGATTCTCAGCATTTTAAAGAGATAATTATAAGCCAACCAATAGCTTAGGAGAAATCCATGTATTCTTGGTACTGAGATCAGGAAGATATATTTTCCATTGTTCCATACAATGCTAATAGTAGCAGTTAGTTTTTATAAAGACCTTACTATGTGTCAGGCATGATGCTAAGTGCTTTGACTGCCTCATCTCATTCAATTTCCGCAACGATCCCCTAGGACAAGTATGATTAGTATCACTTTTTTTTACAAAAGAAAAAACTGAAATACAAGATTTTAAATAAATCAATGAAGGGAATACAATTAGTAAATGCCTGATTTGGGATTCTAACACAGTTTTGCTGACTCCAGAGTTATTCTTCTACCACATAGCTTCTATTTAGGAGTTATACTTTGATTCACTCCCAAAATGTCTCTGAATATCCAATAAAATTCCTCAATATCTAATATAATGTAGTCCCCACTATTTTCTCCTTGCCACATAACTTTGTTTTGTTTTCTTCATTGGACTTGGTACTATCTAAAATTATCATGTCAATTTGTTTACTTGTTTTATTGTTTGTCTTTCTCCCATTAGAATATAAACTACATAGCTGTAATGATCTCTATATCTTGTTGTGTATTGTATCCCTATAGTCTGTTTTACTCAATAATTTTTTGGAATGAATGAATGTTTCAAGGAGAAAGGATTAGGTGTCGATTCAAAACCTTAACAACATTTGAGAAGCCCATTGGCCCTATTTATTCATAGTTCCTTACAAACATTATTAACTCTTCTCCAGTTTTCTTGATTTACTTATACTAGTTACTCACTAGAAATGTATTGTTTCCCTTAACTTGGCTATTTTTCATAAGCTAGCTTGGCAAAGACTTGATTTTATTAATTTGAATTTTTATTTATTTATTTTATTTCTATTTTTAATCATTATGGGTACATAACAGTTGTATAGTTAGAATGAATTTTTAATATTAAAAATTATCTTTGAGATATAAACAGTGTCACCATCACTTTTAGCACATGAAAAATGTTTTTGTTCATTTGGCCATGAATGGTGATTGCTGATTTTTTAAAGCCTACATCCTAAGAATTTGCCTAGCAACCTATTCCATATAGATTTTGTTATTAGTTGCCTAATATTTTCTACTTAAAAAAAAGGCCAGTTTTAAAAAAGAAAGAAATCAACTTGGTGGCTCAAAGCATAAGGAAACAACATGTGCTTGTTCTGGTTACAAACCCTAATTCTAGTTGCCACATTCTGAGACAGGAAAAATAATCAAATCCTTAAAATAATGAGGCTTCACTATGTCAGAAATGGGGGCATGAAATAATTAGAGGATTTCTTGAACTGAAGATACAAGCACATATAGAACCCTAAGACATGCAGAATAATTGATTGGATGACATTAATAAATGCAAACCTAGAAACCCAGCAAAAACAGATTCCTCACTCTGGTTGTCCTGATACACATTTCCAGTGCTCTCTAAGCCCTTCAGGCTCTCCTGGAATTTGCATCTCATGGCTGTCATTTTCAGAGAGGAGGGCAAACACATCTCACACACACATCTCTTCCCACAATCTTAGAAATTGTTTGGGAACATTTGGTCTGTCCCTTAAAAGTGTGTCTTTTTATTGGAAGTTATGGCTAACACGTTGTTTCAGTTAACAGGCTATATTATGTGAAAATGTGGGCTAAATGGAAAGCTATCTAAAGTTGTTGATGTCATGTTGACTTATTTTTCTAGACTCAAGTGGTCAAACAGGCCATCTATGTAAGGAAAGAAACAACTTGCGATATGAAGACTGGCTAGATTATAATTTCATCCTTCAACAACAAAATTTAGAATATGTCTTTAGTATAAGATTCTAAATAATCTTCTTTATGAAAAGACAATGATAAATGGCTATGGTGACAACATATTATACATTTCTGTATTTCTGAAGTCATTCTGACACAATGAATAGATTCAACGGTGAGATGGAGCAAATAAAGTTGAAATAGTTATTCACAATAAGAGTATAAAGAAAGGGTGTTTTCTTTTTACTTAGCCAGAGAATGGGGATTTGAATATTTTCTATATTTGTTTTCTCCTCTAAAGTATTAGGTGATTTTTGTGACATTATTGTGCCACAGCCTTTGTGTTAGGCTGTATGATTCGTTGTTTTGTTTTATACAGATAACTCTGTTGCTAATCTTCTTTAACCTGGTTAAAGGTTTTTATTCTGTCACCTGTGGCTGGGCCACTTAACTCCCTACATTAATATCTTTCTCTCCAAGCTCCAAGAACCAAATTGAAAACTGACTCTGCATAAGAGAAAATGAAGAGACCCCTCGAATCTAGAAGCTTTTTCATTCACTATCTACACTGGCCTGGCCCTAGAGGTGTTTCCTTTAGGACCTGTGCCTTTACCTATTATTGCTGTTACTCAGATTCTTTGCACTCCATCACTAGTTGTGATATTAATAACCAGCAGCAGTAATGGTTAGAATCCATATCCTATCACTGCCACGACTGCTACCCATCCCCCCAGTGTTCCAGAGAATGCGAAGCACAAAGATCACTCTAGATTAAAACACCACGAGGAGACCCACCCTTACCATAATAAACACTTTGGAGAAAAGAGAGGACCAAGAAAAAGGACAGTCAAGAAGGCCATTCCAGAATGACCCAAGCGTTAGCCTCTGTGTTTATATCTATTTATTATAACTTTATTCTTTCCATAAGATGATTGAATAATACCCATTTTTCTATTTTGCCAAAATCTGCATCTGAAATCTATTGCTAGTATTCCTTGATGGGCATTTTCTAATGTTAAGATTTATATTACCTGATACCTAAACTTACTGGAAGATACTTCATGTTCTCAAGTGATTATGGGCTCTAGATCCTAACCTAATCCGATCTGGTTTGAGTCCCAGTTATATTATTAAATTACTTTGATCTGTACTTTGCCCATAAAATAGCAAGAGCATTTCTATGTAGTTATTTATTGAGTGGTTACTATAAACTAAGCACCATGTAAGTAAAGTGGATGCGTTTTCTCATTTGATCCCCACACATTTGTGAGGTGGGTAGTTTTATTCCTCCCATTTTAAGGATAGCAAAACACAGACAGACTAAGCAGTTCATAAAAATCATGTAGAAAGTAGAAGGGACACAGCAAAGATTTAAGCTCAAACACTTTACTTTGCTGTAACTATTTTTAGCTACTTCTAATGTTTTTTCCACTCATCATTTTTCTGGTAAGTTGATTGATTACCTCAGTGTAGATATTATCTTAACAATAACAATGCATTCGTACAGCTAAAGCTAAGGTCTTGGCTCATTTTGCCTGTTTCTCAATATTCCCCTTTGATTTTCTCCTTCAGTCTGCATTTTTCCCCCATCTTATTTGGTTCAAGTATTTAAGAACTCTGCTGTCCCATGGACTATACTAACTTCATGGAAATGAAGTTGGAAAGTCCAGCACCTTCCTTCAAAAGGTCACAGCCAGATCTCAGGTCTTGTACCCTCTCAAGAAGCAAATGAAAGGGTTAGGAAGCAGACGTTGATGGTATGATAACCTACTATGTGCCTGAGATCTTTTGAGTGGTCAAGATTACCAGAAGAATTTATGCAGTGAAATTCCTACATTTCCATCTGTTCCCTCTCTCTCCAGGTCCTCTCTCCTCTTCCTCCATAGTGATAATCTGTATTCCATCCTCTTCTTTTCCTATGTCCACATTCTCTCACCCACTCTCACAGTATTACCGCCACACCTAGGTCTGTAATATTCCCCAGTCCTGGGGATTTGGCATTGAGCTGTCTGAGCTCACATTCCAATTGCTGACTGGCACTATGGGTAAGCTTTGTAAATGCAGAGGAAGAGAACCTTCTAGAGACTTTTAGCACCTATGTTTTCCTTAAAAGAGTAGAAAGAACAAATTGCTTCTACCACCTGAGTCACAGGGACCATGCTGAGACAACTAAAGCATTTGCTAAGTGGTGCCAACCCCATCATGCACAGGCAGGGCCAGATGCCCAGAGTCCAATATCCATTAGTAGTTAGAGTTTTAAGTGACATAGTGCATAGTAACAAAATAGTAAAGATGATTTATAATTAGATATTTATAATTAGAGAGAAATATCCAAATAAGAAAAGGAAGAAAAAAAGAACAAAGTCACTCACAGAGGCACAGTTCTTAACAACTGAAAAACCAAGAGGCAATTTTAGAGAAAGAACTGACAGTTCCAAGTACATATTTGTTCCAAAGAAAAGATACCCTCTTTGTTTATCTGCAAATCCCATTTTTAGACATTATTGTGGAAACTTTGGATTAAAACAGATGTTCCAGGCTCCAACATAAAGAGGAACCGCACTTATCCATCTTCCTTAAAGAAAAGTTCCAATAATGAAATAAAACATTTTATATTTTCTAAACAGAACATCCTCTGTTTACTTCTTTGGCTGTTTAAAATATGTCCCTTGATTAATATTTAAAATCCATAGAATATACATAATTTGCCCAAGTGAAAAAAAATTTTTCCCATTTTACAATTATATTTAGAGTTCATAAAGAAAGTAGCTTTCTGTGAGATATACTCACCAAATTCTCTCAATAATATTAATTTGGCAGTTGCTATGAAAAGAATACCATATTTGATACATTCAACATTTATTTCTACTTCTCAGGCTAAGATACCTTAAATCAATGAATGTGTTGAGAATATAAGTAAATACATAAAACTGTAAAATATATTTAATAGTTAAGCTTTAAAGATAAGCACTGACCCAAGAAAGTATGATACAAGAACCCTAAGGAGTGTACAAGATAATGCTTTGAAGTAAAGAAAAAAAATCATTAGAAATTCTATTTATATTTATTTTTATTTGGTTCTTTAGAAGTTTTTGGTAAGTTTTACAATGAACATAAAATACTAGTACACTAGTATATACTTATATAAATAAACCAGCACATACACATTAGAGATGTAATAATTTTTTTAAACTTATGGGGTATATGACAAAAAACATCTGGAATCCACAGATCAGATCTAGACTAGTTATTTTGAAACATTTTAGTAGCTGTTGAAAATGATACTGTATAAAGATATTTAATGACTCGGAAAGATGTCCATACATATAAACTAAGTAAAAATTGTAATACTTTATGTTTGCAGATTTCATACTTTTGTAAAAAATATGTGTACATCCTCACATATAAAGGAATGTGTGTGTGTGTGTGTGTCTCAAGATGACATTACTTTTATAACAGTTAAGGATTATTTTATTTCCTGTTTTCCTTCTTTATATTTTCTAAATAGCCTACAACTGTATGAAAATACATAACTTTTAGAATCAGAATAAAAATATTGTCAAATTATTCTCTGCCCATGAGGAGATTCATTGTACCTAGAGAGCAAGGCTTATCTTTAGTATCAATTAAACCAGCTCTCTTAAGACTTCAGTCATCCTAATATTGAGTCTGTATAACCCCCAACAAGCAGATGTGCCGAGTGGCCTAGTGTTGCCACGTCACACAGACATTGCTGAAGCCCAGCCTCTAGCATTTCCAGAGCACGTTCCAGCATCCTCTTTGCTGCTTTAATAGCTAGACATGGAGAAAAGCAACAGATGGTGACAGTTACGACTGTAAGAACGCCAAGCTCAAGAATGGAATTTCTACTTCAAGACCATTTTGCAAAGAGACAGTAATATCTGGGGAAATCTAAGCATGAAGCTTTCCAAAATGCAAAATTTTGGTGATTATGTAAGAAAGTGATTATATAAGATCTTATAATTTAATAGGAAGCATTTACAGTAGGTTAAGAGAAGAGCAAAAGTTTAAGCCAACTTCTGGAGTAGATTAAAGGATTTCTTTTTCAAGATTTTCTTAAAAATAAAATCTAATTTGACATTATAGTTCATTTTTATTATTATCTGTGCAATAGCCACTGTGGATCTTTTAAGCCAAGTCAATTGAGTTTGAATCTTGGGAATGTATTTAGCAATCATCAAACATTCACCGACTAGCTATTTTGCATTTACTATTGAAAGGTTATAGATACCAAAAAAGTTTATTTTCTCATGGAATTTCCATTCTATGTGGGGAGAAAAAATGTGTTAAATAAAAAAAGACCATATGATTATAGGTAATTATGTGCTAAAATTGTGCACTTAATCATAATTTATTGATAATAAGATACATGCCTTATTTAATTACCAGGAGTTGAATTATGTTTCTTTTGGCATCAATTCATTCTTTCATTCAATAAATATTGAGTCCTTATTATGAGCCAGGTACTATTGTAAGCAGTGGAGATACAGCAGGAACAAAATAGAGAAATCTCAACCTTGTGGAAAATACATAAAAGGCGGTGGCTAGAAGGGCATAGTGCTATGAAGAAAAGTGAAGTAGGAAGTTGGACATAAATGTCTTTGGAAGTTGTAGTTTTAAATAGAGTGTCACTCTAGTTAAGGTGTAAGACAGTGCCCTACTTCTTTCAGAGATGCAATATGTTCCCAATGTTTATATTCTTTTTTTTTTTTCACATTTCTACTTTTGAAATTTGTTTCTGAAAATTTTCCAAGCTGTTTGTTGAAAATTTAAGCAATAAAGTGAAAAGGGAAGTCGAAAAATCACTATAAGTTGAGGTAAAAAAAAATGCAATAAAAACGTTCATAATCTCAGGGTCAAAAAACAACTGCACTTTGTTATTCGACATATATTTATTAATTTAAAAATGTTTATTGAACTTCCATTGTGTGCTAGACATTAGATTTGCAGGAAGGGCATTATTCTAGGCAGGAGAACATCAAGGGCAAAGATCCTGATCCACCAATAGGTTTGTCGTCCAGAGGCAGAGAGAAGGCCTGGAGCAGGATGTGAGGAGTCAGGGAGGGTGGGCGATGAGCACAGAGATGCAGAGACAGGCCAGCTTGTGTGCAGTGCTTTCCAAACTTCTCAAAACTCAGGAATCCTCCAGAATACTTGTATAGGAATCATTTCCTGATGCTAAGTTGTAAGTCCTTATATCCTTATGGTTGCTTGAAGGGGCTATGCTGTCTTCATAAAAACTGAAGTTCACACACTCTGCTTTATTAATAGCACACACTGAGTTGCTATCTAGCATCTATTTTACCTTTGCTTGTTAATAGTGTCCCAATTTTCAGTCAGGTACCTTTTCTCCTGTATATGGCTCCTAGGTTTTTAGACAAGTGGCTTGGATTTGAGGTAATTAGCCTAATTTCATCACTTGGCCACAAATTGTTTGGCAATGAAATGAGCCATTGTTCTAGTCATAGGGAAGCCCAGGATATTATTGGCAGTTGTGAAAGAGATACCCTTTCCAAGGGAGTGTGAACTTGCAAGAATGAAATTTCTGGAGTTTCAAAGCTCCAGGATAAAAGAAGAGAATCAGTCAGAGAATAAAGTCACTCCAGAGGAAGCAGAGTTGGGAAATTGATCCTGGTCCTATTATTTGAGCCCTTGATTAGACCATACCTAAAGCTAGATGTACTATGGAAGTGTTGGTACTTAAACAATTAAATTTTCTCTAGTTTGGGTTGGATTTCTTATCACTTGCAATAAAATTTCCTTGCCAATACATCTTCTTTGACATGGTTGAATTCCATTGGTATATACATAGATTAAACCTACCCTTTGGGATATTCACTACACAAACATAAAACTGTACCTAAACCAATTTATCTATTCAAAAAATATCCAACAATTATTTATCCACATCACACAGCACAGTAAATGCTACAAAATTTCTTTACTGTGGCAAGGCAATGAGAAAACTAGATTTTCAAAGCCCTTCAAATCACATCTAGGGATAATCTCTTTACCTGCAATATGAACCTCAAAAACTAGTCAAGAGCGGAACAAAGCTGAGATGAGACATAAACCAGAGTTTAGACTGAAACCCAGAGTTATACAGAGTTTTTGGCCTTAACAGTTTTCTAAGTCAAATACCATATAAAAATATTTGCAGTGAATGTTTTGTGTCACAAAAACAATAATGGAATGTCTGTGTGCTAGTCTGGGTGAACCGACGAGAACAATAAGAAACTTTGGGATTCTAGGACTCTCACAGAGGCCTCTGAGGCTCTTAGTAACCCACCATCATCTTCTTGCGCATGCTCACAGAAGTCTTCCCACTGCCCTAAGAACTGCCTCTGTCTCCTCCCCTGCCTTTCCCCTCCCTTCCCTGACATTCCTTCTCCCTTCTCTTCCTCCTCTTCTGGGTCTTCCTTCTCCATTTTCTTTTACTTTCCTTTACTTTCCTTCCCTCAAGTCCACCCTGTGGAGTAGGCCATAATCTCCCCACCTTCATGCCCTTTCCACTGACCCTAAAAATCACCGCTTGTATTCCAAAGCCTTCATAGTCCCCAGTTTTCTCAGGCTTTGCCTAGGCCAGAGCGTTCTTCACACAGCAACCTCTGCTGAACTGGAAAGGCCTGCAGTTGCTTCCATCCCACCATTGTCACTTGCATTTCTAGGTTCCCTCCTTCCTGCCGCTGTGGCTTGTGGCTTGACAAATGTCCTAGGAATCCTGGGGTAAGAGCTATGAAATTTCCCACACACATTTAGCTAAAGCCATATTTTTTCCCTCTTACCACGGCACTGACCTTGAAGCCATTCATATCCCCTCTACATTGTACTTGCACAGAAATCCTAATAACAGCTTCTTAATTGAGTTTCTGGAACATAATTAACATTCTTTCCGATAAACGTTCTAATTGTGCTGTCCTCTCCTTGTAACAAATAAACTACAGATTTTCCTGATTACAAAAGAAAGAAGAAAAAGAAAAAGATTCATTTGTGGACATATGCTCTTATGAAATGCTTTGTGGCAGAAATTGGGAATCAGAAGGGAGGAGGGACACATGTATCTTTCATGTCCCTGTTAAATTTCTTATTCTACAAGTCATTGTCAATGATAGCAGAAATAAGAGAGAGAGAAATATTGGAGGAGAAAAAGTAATGTCTCTTTCTGAGCTAGGAAATCTTAGAAGTTACATATAAATTTTGGAAGTTGAGGATAGCTTTTTACCCTGGCTGGAAAAAAATTCCAATAATTTCCCCAGGTCAAGAAACTGATACTGATTCACACTGCTCATTTTGGTATAAATTAAGCCACAAAAGAATTCTCTGCAATATTCCTCAAGCAATAAAATCTGCATTGATATATATGTTTTTAATACATGTACACCCTATGTGCACAAACACACATCAATTATTCCATCAAAGTTATTATGCTGCCCCAGAATATACCCCTTGCATCCTTTATGCCCCATTTATCCAGAAAATCACTTTTCTGGGTAGAATGGACCTTCAAATCAGCTCATATTTAATTGCATGTTTCCCCTTTGCTTTTTGAGGAAGCTGAACGTTATTGATTTATTTAAGAAATAACTTCAACTCCTTGATTTTCCTATTAAATCATCATGTGCATAAGTAATGAAAGTGAATTACAGGAAGTATTAGCACTAGAAATTGTTGTCAGCTACCAAATCCACAACATGGTTAGAGGCTAGATCAAAAGAGGTTAGGGAAGGCTAATATAGCAAAATTGCCCATTGTCTCTATGTAATCATCACCCAAAAGAGAAAGCACAGCTTCTTCATGAATCTCCAAACCACAAATAAGCTAAAAGTGAAATGACCTGCCAGAATTCCTCATTGATGCCTTTTATCATCCATAAAATTAAATTAACTAGGCAGTATATAACATTATAAGAAAGAACAAACCTCCTGAACTGTAATTCACAGTGACTTTGAGTTGACCATTATGGGTATACGATGGTCACTAGAGGAAATATCTTCCATGAGCTCCAGCATTCACATGGCATATCCAGATACAGAGACATCATTAACACCATTTGTCTTCACTGAATAGACAGAGTACATGACTTTCACCTTCAGAGCATCTGCTACTCATGTAAATGCAGAAAACTTGTTCAAATATTTCAGGATGCCAAACAACCCACATATTTTCTCCTAACAGGAGTTCATCTTGTGTTCTCAATTTATAATTTTTATTACGTTATTAAGAAATTATTTAAATTTCTTCCCAGGCATTTCCCAAGCAAAATCAGAGACTCTATTTCATTTGTCTCTATTTCCAAATACCCCAAGTGAAAACTGGATCATAATAAATATACAATGTATGCTATTTAAAATCACCAATGAATGGATCATTGATTCTCATTACAAAGTAAAGTGTACTATAAGTAGTAGATTAAAAAATAAAGAAAAAGAAAGAAGCTTGTTAAATTTAATCACATTTGGTGCACAGAGAGGTTGCCAAAATGCAAACATGGTTTTATTGAATTATCTTGGCCTCAAAAATCAACTTGTTTGATTGTATTTGGGGGTATAAATGCAATAACAACCATTTAGTCTCTGACTTATAGCTTTAATGAAGATCCTCCTATCATGATGTTAAACTTGAGGGGGACTATAGTTCAAATAGGGTGTCAAACTCAACATGTATTTAAATTATGATACCTCTACAAATTGGGAACCTTTGACCTGGGTTACATATAGTAAGAACATAAGCAATGGGACCATTACATCACTTTGGTTAATAAAGGATGATGTTTGTTCAATGATATCAGGAATAGTATTCATCAGTTACTCTCAACCCATTTTATTTGCTCCAGCAACAGAAAACTACCTGCCCCCTACAGCACTCTTTTCCTTTCAGTTGTTTCATCATTTATTACAATTTGAGTCATGTGATCAGAGGATCTTTAATAAGATTATTTATTTAGGTAGGCTAAGACTAAAGTCTATCTGCTTAAAATTGATTATCACAGAAGGCAGGAGGCTCAGGACAGGATATGATCAACTATAACTACAAGGCTTTCCTAAAGCAATTTTTTATTCAACTATTTATTAAGCATCTATCATGTACCATGCATTGTGCCATGAACAGAGGATACACACAAGTTTTCTGATTTCATAGGAGGAAGAAAACAGGCAATAGTCAAGTAAGAAAAGAGAAATATCAGAGAGTAGGAAGTGCTGTGGCAAATAATCACTGAGATTCAATAATGACCATTTACAATTTGTCTTTTTTTTATCAAGCATCAACGACAGAAGAAAGCACCAGCACCAGCCTCAGTGCCAGAGAAATGGCAATACTTACCACCACAATTACATTTGCTGCCGGGATTGGAAGATTTTCCACTTCAAGATCTTGACCAGCCATGGCCAGCAGATTGAGAGATGGGTCATATGCAGGTCTAGGAAATGCTGAATTAACAATTTGGTGGTGTTTGCTTACTTGAGCTTCAGAAGAGGAATGGTAGCTATGTTTGTATATCTTTTGTGGAGCGATATCCAGGCTCTTCTCTATGCCTTGTGAATGGTGATAAATGAATATTGGCTTCCCACTCTTCTTCTGATTAATTGCCAGAAAGTGATCATTATTTCCTGAAAAACACCCTAAAAGAGGAAAGAAGTAGAAAGAAAATCAAAGACCCTATTAGGAGCAAGTGTAGCTTGAAAAAATTCTATTTATCAGACACTCTAATACCTCATACTAAAAAATTTCCTCCTTTATCCAGACGTACAGTTTTAATATATGTTGGGCTTCTATTTAACCCCGGATGTCTTATGTTTCTAAAATGATAAATGTGTGTATCATATTTAAGGTTTCCCTCAATCCATAGCATTTCATGTAATTCTTATTTCATACTTCTTTTACCCGGCTTGTATTATAGTTAACTATGTATAGTTTTTTTAATGTTTGTAGAATATTTTAAGCTCACTGAAGGAAGAAATCTGAGTATACCCATTATAGAAACCTCCAGTTGTCCAAACTATATGCATTCCTTCTTTAGTAACATGGCCATCCAGATAAAAACCACATTTCCCAACCTTCCCTGCAACTAACGATTGCCATTTGATCAAGTTATAGCCACTGGAATGTGAGTAAACATAATGTGAGCAGAGATGTGATGTGGCCTTTCTTTCTACCTTTCCTCCTTTGTGCTTGCTGAAATGCAGATGGTCTGGGGGGAGCATGAGGTGGAAATGGAAATGTAATATGACAAAAGTATCCGGGCCTCTGATGAAGGTGAAACTACCACACCAACCCCAGAGTTCCCACTCAAACTCTTTATGAGAGAGAAACAATTTTCTATCTTGTTTTAGCTGCTGTTATTATAAATATCTTAGTTACAGCAATGAAACCTATATACTAAAAAATACATTAATTTTTATCTCTTTTGTTAGATAAATATCCATTGAATTGAATAACTGTTTCTCCTATTTGTTACTGGCCACAGGAGGAAATAGATAACACATGAATCAAAAAGAATATCACTAGGTCAAACATCAATTAGAAAACAAACATAAGAACATCTATATAGCATGATAAGCAGAGTGAACAGATCACAACATAGTAAAGCCACCTAAATAGTGCCTAGCAATGCTAGGTACTCCAGATTTTCCATGGGCATGCCTATGGCAACAATAACCTGTACAAATATTGTTCTTAGAAAATTACTTACCTCTTTTTACAAGAATTCTTCCCCAGTCTCATACTATTTTATTTTTTACTTCCCAAATCTTGCACAGACCTGAATATCTTAATTTTGAAAATTTCAATTCTGCTATCATGGTAGTTATAGTTCTCATGCTACTGGGCATTATAAATTCCTCTATTTGGTAGGAGAGTCTGCTTCTAATGTGAGAAACTCAAGTTCATTCAAGCAAACGATATGCCTTTCCCCAAACAAGGGACCACTTAAAATCAGGACTATTAGAAAATTAAACAAAGATAAAAAAAATAGTATGTCCATTCTATTTCTTAACTCCAAGGCAATCACTCATTTTAGCTTTCCACAAAAATATCAGACTCAGTTTCTCAGAGGTGAGGGAGGAAATTACTCACCTTTCGGAAGTATAGAAACTCTTCTAGAACACTACAATATCACTTACTAAATTACTTTTAGTAAAATACTAAATCAACATCTTGTGGTCAGAAAGGTATTACAATATACATCTAGGACATTTTATCACCCTTCTCCACTAATAAAATAGTGACAAGAATGATAACATTGAAGAACTCTGTTCTGAATTTCATAATATTATATATATATTCCTAATGATGGTTTCATTCCCAAATTTGAGGAACTCTTATTTCATTCAGAGAAACAAAATTGACAGTTATTTCAAGGCCATCACTTTCTAATCATCATTGTTGGCCATCATTATGGTAGATTAATTGCTTCAAAAAATGTTACAGTCTATTTAGCTTGTTCAGAATTGAAGACATGATGATTCGCTTCTGTTACTATTTCAGAATCCACATGAAATGTAATTGTAATTCAAGTGATCTAAAAATGATAAAGCTACTAGTACCACAAGGTGACTCTAAAACTATTATATCATAGAAGAAAGCAATTGTGCTAAGAAAATAGCTTGTCTTTATATCCCTAAGTAAAGGTCTAGGGCGTATTGGTGAGATAGAATCACTGAAGATGCAAGACATATATGCAGGTCACATGGCTTTGTGGAGGGCAAAGGCTGTAAAAACTAGCAATTCCTCTACCCTGGATACTCTATAATGTTAAATTTAAAAAAGCTGTGTAGAAGATCAGAGAAAGTAGATATCTAAGAGGGGGAGAAATAAATGAAGAACTGAATAAATTACATAATTATCTTCAATCTTTCTTTTTAGGTAGTATCAATCACAATAAGCCTTTTCAGAACCACTTTATTTAACTACAATAGATGAGTCCAGCTAACAAATATCTCTTGTGCTAAAACTGGCCTATAAGGAAAGAGAAAAAAAATCTAAGTTGAAGTCCAAGGAAACACATATAAAATTTCCCAGCCTTATCCACTTGTCTATGTGAAAGGACTTAGGCTTTCCTTGTCCTTGAGTAATGAGTTCCAGGTTGGCAGTATAATATTAGATGGCCAACTGCAACCATTACTTAGGAAAAAGTTTTCAGACTCCCTGAATCAGAAATACTTGGGACATGATGGTGTGGTTTTCCAGACCCTAGCTTAGAACTACCATAGCAGAATATCTGTAGATGTAGCCTAGGAATTTGGATTTATAATAGAATTCTTCACATATTCATATTCTCTGAAGTTTGAGCACCACTTAGCTAGTATTTAGAATAGTTTTGCATCCTCTGTCTTCAAATGTTATTTCTCTCTCAGCTCCTTCATTTCAACTTTATAAATATACAAGTAAACATTTTAGAAATGTGAAGACAGATGCCAAGTTCTCTATTGGTGGAGCTGTAATTCTAAAGCAGCCAATCATCATAGATTTTTCCTCTGTCCTCTCAATACCTCACTCTGGACACAGATGCAGTTGTAGAAATGTAAAAAACTTACTTCAAATATAATGATACAGATAGATTTAAAGTGAATGGATGAAAAATATATATCATGCAAACACCAATCTAAAGAAAGCTGGAGTGACTATATTAATATCAGACAACATAGACTTCAGAGCAAAGAAATTACCAAAGATAAAGAGGGATGTTGCATAATGATGGCCATATGATGTAATGTACGTAAGAATACATAATAATCCTAAGCATGTATGCACCAAAAAATAAGCTTAAAATATACAAATCAAAACTGACCAAAATGAAAGGAGAAATAGGCAAATCCAGAATTATAGCTGGAGATTTTAACAGCCCTCTCCTAATATTAGATAGAACTAGTAGATGAAAATCAGCAAGGGCAAGGTTATAAATTAACAACATCATCAACCAACTGGATTTAATAGATATTTATAGACACTATAACCAAGAACACCAGGAGATACACATTCTTTTCAAGTGCACATAGGATATTCACCAAGATAGAACATATCCTGGTCATGAAACAAAACTTAACAAATTTAATAAAATGAAATTATACAGAATAAATTCTCTGGCCATAAAGGAATTAAAGTAGGAGTAACAGAAAGAAAACAAGAATATTAAACAACATCTAGACATTAAACATCACACATCTAGATATCTGTAAGCCAAAGAGAAAGTCACAAGACAAATTAGAATATATTTTGAACAAAACTAAAAAAAAAAATATCATAATTTGTGGGATATAATTGAAGCAGTGCTCAGAAGAAAATTTATAGTATCAAATGCTTATATTAGGAAAGAAGAAACATCTCAAATCAATAACCTAGGATTTTACTTTGAGAAACTAGAAAAAAGAAGAGCAAAATAAATGTAAAACATGCAAAAGGAAAGAAATAAAAAAGTTAAAAGGTAGAAATAATTACATTGAAAATGGAAAAACAGAGAAAATCAATAAAACAAAAGCTGGTTCTTTGAAAAGATCAGTAAAATTGATAAAACTACAGCAAGATTGATAAAGAAAAAGAGAAGACACAATTTCCAATATTGGAAATGAAAGGAGGGTTATGATTACAGACCCAGTAGACACAAAAAGGCTAATAACAATCCTCTGCACATAAATTTAACAACTTAGATGAAATGACCAATTTCTCAAAAACTACAAATGAATGAAACTCACTCAAGATAAAATAAATAATCTAAATTGTGCTAAAATTATAAAAGAAAAATTCCTGTTAAACTTTTTTCTGAATAAGAAATCTTCAGGGCCAAATGACTTCACTGGAAAATTCTATCAAACATTCAAAGAAAAGATAAACCAAATTGTAAGGTTTTTCAGTGGCAGCGAAAAGAAAAGACAGACAGAGAGAGAGAAAGAGTGGGGGCCAAACCACGTGG